>CAJQZJ010000335.1:1067069-1114825 GCA_907164525.1 Lophiomys imhausi | reverse complement strand
ACACACACACACACACACACACACACACACACACACACACACACACACAGAGACAGACAAGAAGTCATAAAGTACTGTAGGAGAGTTGGGTGGCTGTGCTCAAATTTTGTTTTCACCACTTAGGTATTTGGAAATTAGCTAATTCCTAGAGTGACTCACTTACTGTGGGTGCTTTTCCCCATGTGTGTAAAAACCAGCAGCTGGCAAGGCCTTGCAGGGAAAGGCTTCACAGAGGGTGGAGGGAAGAGGAAAGAAGAACTCAGAAGGGGGAGGAGAGAAAAGCAGAGGTCTCACTCCTCAGATCTCCTTCCTAACCCTGGGGTCTGCAAAGGCTGCTCTCGACCATGAGCGCCCCTGACTTCCCACCTCTTCTCTGCTCCCTCTTGACTTGCAGCTCACAGGATCCTCTAGGAGTAGTCAGATGGGAATCCCAGCTCAGGAGAGGAAGCCAGTCCACCTTGAGATCTGTTATCTACAGTGGGAGTCAGGTCACCTTGAGATCTGTTATCTACAGTGGGAGTCAGGTATTAGCAGTATTATCTACAATATGAATCCTATTCCCACACAGGGAAGAGCCGATCCCCAAGGTGAGTGGTGGCTTCCTACACCTGGGAGTCTCAGGGCTAATATCACTCCCAGCATCAGTGACACTCTCATATCCCAGCCATGGTGCTCAGACCTTGCCTGTGTTTCTGCTGGTTCTGCTGGGAATCCCAAGACCATGGCTTCTATTGCAGTGGAAACTCCATGGGATCCGCCCCCACCTCCCTCATCCAACCCACCTACTTTTGTCCCTAAAATCCCCCAGGGTTTTTTGTATGCATGTGTGTGCATGTGTATGTATGAGTGTGCACTTGAACTCAGATATCAAAAGATAACACTAGGTATTATTCAAACCTTTTTTGGGGGGGAGGGGGCAGGGTTTTATTGGCCCAGAACTCACCAAGCTAGGTTGGCTGACAGGTGAGCCCCAAGGATCACCTTGTCTCTTTCTTCCTAGTGCTGAGATAACAAGCATGTACCACCACTGGGCTTTTTTTTTTTTTCTTCCCTCATGGGTTCTATCTTAGTTACTGTTCTATTTCTATGAAGAGACACTATGACCATGACAACTCATTAAAGAAAGCATTTAATTGAAGGGCTTGCTTACAGTTTCGGAGGGTCAGTCCATTATCCTCACAACAGCAAGCAGAGCACTGGAGCAGCAGCTGAGAGCTACATCCTGATCTGTAGGCCAAGAAAGAGACACTGGGCCTGGCATGGGCTTTTGAAACCTCAAAGCCTACCTCATAGTGACACATTTCCTCCAACAAGGCCACACCTCTTAATCCTTCTCAAATAGTTCCACTCCCTCCTGGTGGAACTATATGAGCCTATGGGAGCCATTAGGTTCTGAGGATCAAACTTGGGTCCTTGCGCTTGCAAGGCAAGTACTTTGCCGTCTGCTCCCCAGGTCCCATCTTCTGGTTTCTTAATACACAGAACCCCTGCCCACCTTGGAACCTTTTCCCATTCAGTTCTGCTTCCCAGGTCACCTATGAACTTCTAAAGACTCCTGCTTCATAACCTTTCCCTTACTCCCTCATCTTCCCATCTGAGGGGGGGGGCCATGATTGGCTTGTAGAACCCCGGTTCCTTTTCTGCATGGAACCAATCAAAAACATGGTTTGTGATTTATTTGGAGACAACTGCTAGAAGCCTCTCAATGAGCTGCCAGATCCATGGGATAGAAACCCCATCTCCCTTGTCCATCCCTGAGATCCACATCCAGGCCAAGCCAGGGCACAGCAGCCACTCAATATATACTGTCAGAATAAAAATAAGTGAATACTAAAAATAAGGTGCAACTTTGTGGTAGAGTGTTTACCTAGCACACATAAGGTCTTCAGTTTGATTCTTCTATGTCTCAACAGACAGACTGACAGACAAACAGACAGACATGAAGAAAGGAAGGAAGGAAGTTGTCTGATAACTTAAGTATATTTGCTGAATGGATGAAACAGTTTAATAATTAGTGTCAGAACACCAGCTAATAGACATCTTTCTCCTCCTCCCATCTGTTCCTACAGAATCAAATACAACACCTCACATGTGGTATAACAAAGGGAAAATCCAATCCACACTGGACCCCATTGGTTACCCCTGAGAGGTAAGTAGGCAAGAATCATCCTCCAGAGGACATCTAAGGAAGTTAAGTAGTTTCCCCAGAATCATGCAGAGATCAATAGAAGTATAGGAATCAAAGCAGGGCTGCCATTTTCTGCCACAATCAAGCTAGACCTGCAGCCCTTCCATTCAAGGGGAGGGACAGGGGATGCCTGGAAGTAGTACCATGCTGGATTGTAAGCTTCCTGGATAGAAGAATGTCTGCTTTGTGAATTTCTGTCTCTCTAGCACTTAGCCCAGAGCCTGGTGCATAAGAGTTACTTGAAAATCAATTGTTAAGTCAATAAATAATATTTTATCCTGGAAAACATATATTTTGGTAGGGAAAGGGGGGGTGGTTCTTTAAAAATCTGAAGAACTGGACTTGGGAGTGCTTGCCGTACAAGCATGAGGACCAATGATCAGATCTCCAGAACCCACATACAAGAAGAGAGGTGGCCCACCTGTGACTCCAGCACATGAGAGGCAGGGACAGGGATCTCTGGGGAAAGCTGGCTATAGAGACTAGGAGACTCTGCAAGCTCCAGGTGCAGTGAGAAAGCCTGACTCAGTGAATAATGTGGGAACAAGCAAGAAAGACACCCGAAATCAACCTCAGGCCTACACACACACACACACACACACACACACACATACACATTACACATACATACATACACATCGCTTACACACATGCTCACATACACAAAGAAAAAGAATACCTGAAGAGCTGCTACATGGAAGACATAAACTTGTTCTGAGACCAAAATAAATATGTTTCTCCTAGTACAGTCCAAACCCTTTTGCACTCCCTCAGGAGACAGAGAGATCCCTGTCAATCAATGGACTCAAGCTAGACCTGGACAGTCACCCACCTCTGAAGCTGTGAGTCTGTGCTGTGTGTCTCCCCATCCCCCCCCCCCCCCCCCCCCCCTGGCCTTTCAGGGGGATCAAAAAGTTCCTCAGTATTGCTCCGATACCATCACAAATATGAAAATCAAAGCAAGGCTGCCATTTTCTGCCTGGATCAAATTAGATTTGCAGCCTTCCATGTGGCCAAGCTTGTCTATCAGGAGTGTGAATGAAGGCCCTGAGGAATTGAGGAGATGTCATCATCTACAGAGGAATGTCCAGAGCCCCATCTCACTCTGAGAACATGGGATTCCTTGACTGGGTCATGACCCAGCTCATGTCTCCTGATCTGCTGCCCAGCCACATGTGCATGGGACCTGGAGACCTGGACCACAAGCCTCAACTCAGCTCTGTGCCACAGTTATTCCATTTGGCTTTTGTCTTAGTTTTGCCAACACAACTTTGTTAGGAGTGAGAAGACCACACCCCTACCTTCATGTGTAGTTTCCCTGCTGCCCACAGTCCTCTTGTATTCCTCCTTCCTTTACCAGCTGAACACACTCCACAAGTTCAGCCTGGGGTACAAGATCCCTACCTCCCCCAGAGCCATCTCTTGTGTCCTCTCCTAGCATGCAGGAGCCTTTGCACAGAGGACAAATGGAGAATGGTGTGGAAGAAGGCCCTATCTAGCTACAAATACACAGTGGGAGAGGGAGGTGGCCATCTTGGAAAACAGAACAAACTCCCCTGAGCTTCTAAATAACATCAGCTGATTTGGCTTCTTTTCCCATTCTCCTCTTCGGTGGGTATGGTGAGGGACAACATTCAAATGGCTTCCATACAGGGAAAAGTAGTCTATGAAAGGGAAAATGAGAGCAGCTGTGGGGAAGCCAAGCTACCTCAACTTTACAGCTAGAGGCTATACCCCCTTGTCACCAATGCAAAAGGGTCACAGGCTACAAGAGATGCCCTATACCTTGGACTACTCTGCAGGCCCACTAAAGACAGAATTGTTGATCTTGCTGCTCCTGGGGCTGAGTGGATGAGCTCCTATCTACCCACCACCTATTGGGACAAACTGTACAGGGGCAGGCTGTTTGGTTTCCTTGTAGCCTCTCTCTGGAAGATGCTAAAATAGCTGACAACCCCTTCTAGCTCTAGATTTATTTTCATTTTCTAAAACAGAGTCTTTAGTCCAGCTGGCCTTGAACTCACTACATAGAGATGACCTTGAACTTCTGATCCTCCGGCCTCCACATCTCCAGGGCTGAGGTTTTAGGCATGTGCCACCATGCCTGGGTTTATATATTGCTGGATACAAAACCCAGGACTTCGTGCAGGGAAACCCAAGACTAGGCAAGCACTCAACCAACTGAGCTACATTCCTAGCACTTCTATGAGAAATGAAAATAGCCACTCAAGGTAGCACACCACCTCCCTCCATGTGACTTTCCTCTTGCTTTCTTGGATGGGTAGCCCTTGCTCTGCAAGGCCACTGAAGACCCAAGGAAAAGAGTTAGTACTAGAATTAGAACACGATGGAATACATTCATCACTGCAGCCAGCTGGGGAGGTGGGGCCTGAGAGGCCCACTTTGGGGGAAGGATATTAACAGTTACAGCCAAGCAAAAGTCCCTCCTCACCTTTAATTCTCCCAGAGGGAGCCTGTCCGGGCTGAGTTATCTTCCATGGGAAGGAAAAGCCGCCCTGGCCCTCTTAACCTAACACGGATCATAGAGCAGAGAAAATATAACAGCCCCAAACCACCAAGCACTCTTCAAGTAGACTTTGCAGTCTGCCAAAGAGGCGAGAGGGGGCTGGGTTAAAGGAATGACATTTATGTTTTCTAGAGGAAGCTGAAGACTTCCCAATTGTGCAGAGGCTGTAGGGTGAAGCTGGAAGGGCATTTGCTGCAGGTGGCCTCAGCCATGAGGTCTGACAGGCTCAGAAGGTAGCCCAGGGCGTCCAGGGAAGGATGGTTGCATAGCTGGCCAGGTAAGAGCACACAGGGAAGTTCCATCTCTCTCCATCAGCGGCCCACTTGACTGCTGCATGTTAAGTTACTACAACATGCACAGGGAAAAATCACAAGTCTTGTAATTTACCCAGATGGTGGGAGCTCCCAATTGTTCCTTCTCCAGAGACAGCTGTTCAACCACTGGGCCATATGGCTCTCCTTGCTCCACACCCACCCTGGGAAATAAAGCACTTTGTACACACAACTCTGCACATCTCAGATCCGTCTTGTTCTGAGCAAGTAATTAAGACCTCCAGCTGAGTTGCTGCATCCCCCCATGGCTGTCCGTACACCAGAGACCACTTTTTAAAAGCTCCATCAATGTCTCCACAGTGGTGAGGTACACCGGCTCAGCTTTCTTCCACTGTCTCAGGACAAGATAGAGTCACTCAGAACCCCAAACACACCCCAGAAGTCCCTTAAGGTCACTTTCCATCTTTGATAGATGTCTTTCTTCCCACACAGAGATGGGAAAACTTTGCACCCTCCTTAACATCCTTTGAGTTGTAGAAGTGATTAACTGTGGCAGTCGAGACCAGCTACACTCAAGACTCATGGATCTCTCCTCGGCAGGAGATCAGGAGGCCTTCCCCAAGTAGGTGGGGTCCTCAGATCTACACTCTGGGGTCAGGATCATCATTTTTGTCCAAGACACCTACAGGTTGAACCCCAGGACCCTGACAAGGCCCAAAGCCAGGGCCAGGCT
This sequence comes from Lophiomys imhausi, assembly GCA_907164525.1. Classification (NCBI taxonomy): domain Eukaryota; kingdom Metazoa; phylum Chordata; class Mammalia; order Rodentia; family Muridae; genus Lophiomys; species Lophiomys imhausi. The sequence goes on along the minus strand of CAJQZJ010000335.1, from coordinate 1,109,105 downwards.
TGACTGGTCACAGCATGGGGCTGCCAACCCCATTCCTGGGACAGTGAGCCTGATGATGTTTCTTTGCCATCCTTTCAAACAGTTCCTTTAGGAAATTAAGCAGGGGCCTGTGGCCCCACCTTGCAACCCTGCATCTCCCCACATCTGAATTGTCCATTCCATTTGCCACAGCCTAACAGGGACACAGCCACAGTGGGCAACATGTGTAGAATCCCACCCCACACCAGAGCATCACCATCGTTTTCCCTAACCTTGTTTGCAAGCCTGACTAGATGAAGGTACCCCCATCTCCTCACACAGCTGGGGAAACTGAGGCACAAAGCAGCTACAAAGCAGGGTTCCCAGGCCAGGTTCCCACACAGTGGCAATGAGAAGTGGGATGACGTGTTACTGCACCTGCTGGAACATGTGCACTGCTCACAAGGGGACTGGAGGCGAGGGAAGCGGACCCCTTCACATCTGAGGTCCAGCCCTGGATTTCCAGACATTGACAGTGAGGCACTTGGCACCTTCCAGTGTGGGGCTCTGGACAAGTCATTTGCTCCTCCTCTGAGGGTTTACACATCTAGTGTGTGCATGCAAATGGGCTGCTACATGCTTTTTGTTATTGTTTGAGACAAGATCCCACATAGCCCAGGCTAGCCTCAAACTCACGGTGTAGCTGAAGATGATTTTGAATTTCAGATCTTCTTGTCCTTACTTCCTAAGTGTTGGAATAACAGGCATGAGCTACTCGGTTTACGCAATGCTAGAGATTGACCTCAGGGCCCAGTGTATGCTATATAAGCTCTCCACCTTCCTAGTTCTGTGCCCAGTCCTGTATACTTATTTTGAGGATAACCCAAACATTGGAAGCCTGAGACAGGCATGGGGTTTCCTTTCTTGCTCCAGTGTTTGTGGAGACAAATGTCCTTCAAAGTCCTACCTGTGCTCTGTCCCTCCAGTCAAGCTTCCCTGCCTTGGATGGAGTGGTGCAGGTTCACTTCACCACCACCCTCTTCCAGAAATGGAACAGCTTTTGTGAGTCCATGAAAGCCTGCCGGTAGGAGCTGTTCCAGGTGCAGGAAACAGTGGCTGGCCCTGGTAAGGCCCTAGACTATGCACATTTGCTATCTGCAAACAAGCCCCATGGCTCTTCCAAAGAGTGCCACACCTATTTTCTAATCTTTGTCACTAGGTCTCACTAAGGTTCCTGCTTCCCTTCTCAACTGTCCAGTGATCTTGGCTCTCCTGCTAACTTGGCCCACTGACTCCAACATGAGAGGACCATATGTTCTACAGCACAATGCTTTCAACTTACATGTATCAGAACCAAAATGTCTTTTGATATTACACATAAGACAGTAAAGCCTCAAAGAGACAAAACCCTAAATCTGCTCATCAGGAGTATATCAAGGCCTTATTCTACCCATAAGAGTTCTACCCATCAGCCAGGTCAGGCTCATAACCGATGCCTCCTCCAATCCAAGGGGGCAGCTTGGGAGAATACAGTCCCCTGCTTGTCCTTGGAGTCCAAAGTCAGCTAAGGGGAGAACTTAAGGACAAATGCCACTCAGTGAGATCTATGGGTGTCCCTTTGACCAAAACTACCCTGCTAAGCATCAGATGGCATTTATGTTAGGACAGATGAGATTTGAACCTGGGAACCAGTAGGGAATGTAGTCTGAACCCAGATCTGGCTTCTGGGCTTCCATGCACAGATGCAGCATGGTTTTAAAGGAGGAGCAATGCTCTGATTAGAACTAAAAGGTGGGGTGCTCCTCCACAAAATTAATAGAGTTTACCCCAGGGCCTACACCTGCCACACAGTTTGGAATCCAGAGAAAAGAGAGTCTGGACAGGAAAGAGCTGCCAACAGATGAAGGAGAGGCAGATGGAAGAGAAACCAAGGTCCACCGCTTCCTCTGCAGAGCCCTGGCCCTGCCCTAGCTTGTTCCCCAGCATCCATCCCATCTGCATCCTCATCCATCCTCCATCCTCCATCCACTCCGAAGTGCTTTCTGGAAGTCCATTGTGCAAAAACAAGATTAAAAGGGACCGGCAGAACAAAGCACTCGCCTTCCTAACAAAGGCTTCTCCACTTAGTAAATTAGAAGCTCTTTCCACCTGACACACTTTTAAAGGGAAATCTTCAATTACCAGGTGCCCGTGGGCCAGAGCAACAAAAGGTTCCACCAGTAACTTTATTCTCAAGCCCAAAGTAGGCATTGAAGTGGTTTTATGTAAGAGAGATACTAATCAAGTCCATATAATTTTGCGAATCCTTTATGGAGGACTGAAGGGCGTTTGAGCCCTGTGGCTGTTTCAAAGAGATTTCTGCAGCTTCTGCGTTTACCTTGCCAAAAGCTTAGCTGAGCAAACAGACAGAACCCTGTAAATCTCGAAGCTACTGATTTACTATCAGGCCTCCACAGTGTGTTTGGTGGATGGGAGTTTGTGAATAAACAGAGACCGAAGCCCAGGTACCTCCACCTGGCCATGTTAATGAGAGGAGAGGCAACTCCTGGCACTCCCATGCATGTGCTCTCTCTCTCTCTCTCTCTCTCTCTCTCTCTCTCTCTCTCTCTCTCTCTCTCTGTGTGTGTGTGTGTGTGTGTGTGTGTCTGTGTCTGTCTGTGTCTCTGTAAGACTGTGTGTGTGTGTGTGTGTGTGTGTGTGTGTGTGTGTATGTGTCTGTGTCTGTCTGTGTCTCTGTAAGACTCTGTGTGTGTGTGTGTGTGTGTGTGTGTGTGTGTGTGTGTGTGTGTGTCCCTATGCACATGCATCTGTATGGAGACTAGAGTGTGTATCTTCCAATTGCTCTCCATTTCTTAAAAAAATTTTAAATTACATTTAAAATTTTTGTATGTGTTGAGGGGTGTGGAGATGAATGCCATTTGGGTAGAGGTCAAAGGACAACTTGTCAGTCAGTCTACTCCTTCCACTACATAGGTCTCAGGGATGGAACTCAGGTCATCGATCTTGGCTGTGAGCACCTTTACTTACTGAGCAATCTCACTACTCCCTCCACTTTAGTTTTTGAGACAGGATTGTTGAGCTCGGAAGCTTATCGATTCAGCTACATGGGCAGCAAACAAGCCCCCAGGAAACTCCTCATTGCTAGAATTACAGGTGCACCTCGCTACACTCTGGTTTTCTGTTTATTTTTGTTGTTATTGTTGTTGTTTAAACTTGAGTGCTGGAGATTTGAACTTAGGTCCTCATGCTTATGTGGAAAACACTTTACCAACTGAGCCATCAGCTTTAACACTGACTTGAAGTTGGGGCCATTTTGCTCCCACATCTAGGCAGCCCCCTCTTTCCAGTTGGATATAGGAGAAAGGTAGCCATAGAGAGAGTTCTTGATCTGGCCAGGGGAGGGAGGGGACTTTTGCCCTTGGTACTAGGGCTACCTCCTTCCTGGGAATAAGATGGTTGGGGTCTTTGGCTTCTCTGCCCCCTCCAGCAGGAGCAATGGAAGTCATTCTGGTTCCCTTGCTGATGATTCAGAAGAACCAACAGCCACTTGCAAAAGGGAAGGAAGAAGTAGAATGGGAAAAGACAATGGGAAGGTGACTCTCAGCACAATCTAGGGAGCAGTAAACATGGGCTCAAAACACACAAGTATGCATGTAGCACTCCAACATGAGCTACAGTGGGCTTTCCCATGGGCAGACACACAGTCCTCACATACAACAAAACACACAAGTATGCAGGTAGCACTCCAACATGAGCTACAGTGGGCTTTCCCATGGGCAGACACACAGTCCACACATACAGCAAGTAATGCACAGAAGGCACCCACCACACCTGTGTCCTAAGAACCCTAGCACATGGACATATGTGTGTCTGTGATAGTGAAGACTAACTCTGGGTACCACTTATCACATGCCAGGCCCCATCCTCAGTATATCCCATGGGTACCATATACCAGGCATCCCGTGAACCCTCTCCAAACTTCACACACTATCTATCACCACCAGGAAAGTGCCACTGGTAACCAACCGACTTTATAGCTGAGTAACTGGGGGCCTTAGAGAAGTTAAATGACTTGCCCAAAGTCACATGGGCAGTAGGAAGCAGTCTGGTTCTGCTTGCCTAGGACACTCTTCTAGCTAGGCAGAACCTATTCCTCCCTCCACACATAGACACGTGCAGCCAGACCTGGAGGAGGCTGTCCATCCTCAGATCAAAGCATTCCAGGGACTCAGGTTCAGGCTAATGTTTGCAATGTAGAGGAGGGTGTTGGTTGTTAAAATATTAGAACTCTCCTATTTTCTTGGGGCTAGAGAGATGGGTCACCACTTAAGAGAACATCTATGCTTTCAGGGGTTTGGTTCCCAGCACATGCATGGCGACTTATTACAGTCTGTAACTTCAGTCCCAGGTGATCTAATTCCTCCTTGTGGTATCCACAGGTGCCAGGTACCCATATGGTGCACAGATGAAATGCAGGTAAACTCCCATACACATTAAAATAAAATCTTCAGTCTAGTCAAAAGCAGTTGCTACCCTCTTCTCACAATCCAGCAATTATGGGGTTACCCACCCCTCACCCCAGGACACCTCCTAGATTCTACTCCTTATAACTTACTAGTGAATACTGCTGAACCCAAAGGTACACTTTTTCACCCTTTACTCCCAAGTGCAGACAAAGTGGGCACAGTGGCATGTGTATTGCAACAAGGGACCTCCCTCTCAGGCTCTCCCTCAGCTGTCCGTGGACTAGTATGGTAAAAGGGGTGTCTTGCTCCCCCAGCCAGTCCCCTCACATCCATGTGGTGCAGCTGATCAAGGCCTTTCAGAGGTAGGTCTTCAAAGTCACTGAAGTGCCCATCAGGAGGCAGAGGGAGGCTCTGAGATGTCTTTCTCAAACATCCCTGAAGCCATTCAGCCTCCCTTAATCAAAGAGCGGACATTAGAGGAGATTTAGGGACCAACGTGTCCATCAACGGCAAAACTCTGGTAATGGCCACTCTCCTAAGTCCAGAGGGAGGGTAGCACTTGGCCAGTCGGCCAGCATAGAGTTCCCTCTTTCCTTCTGCCTGAGAAGGCAGGGAACAATGGACAGTGGACAGCTCAGGCACCTGGGATAAGGGGACTGCAGTGAATGGAAAAACTCTGAGGAAACGACTAGAGGACTCTGATCTGCACTTGGTGGGCAGCCGTGGGGGTTTGTAGAGGGATATCAGAAACCAAGGGAGGAGGACAGACAAGGGAGTGGGCAGTGGCTGGCTACTCAGAGTGCTGGGAGCTGCTCGTGTCTGGCACTCTGCCGGCCTCTGTAGACTACGAGACCTATTTTAAGGTTATAATGTTTGTTTGGTTTTGTGACAGGGTCTCACGTACCCCAGGCTAGCTGTTTACATAGGTAGAGATGACCTTGAGCTTCTGATCCTCCTGCCTCCACCTCCTGAAGTGCTGGGACTATGGGCCTGTGCCACCACACTCAGCTTCTGTGATTCTTAGGTTCAAACTCAGAGCTTCATGCATGCTAGGCAAGCACTCTGCCAAGAGAGCTACACCACCAGCCCCGAAGACATGTTTTAAGGCTTGTCCCTGTCTGCAGAGGCTTACAGTTTACCCATCCATTCATTTACAAAGTACTGGTCATCTTCCTTCTGATGGGGCCCTGTGTTAAGAGTAAGAGTATTAGCTGCTACACATGAAAGCTCCCACCCCTACTGAGTCTGAGACAGAAAATGAGATACACATATATATTCCAAGTCAGGTAGCACCGCTGGACAGAAAATAGAAAGAGGTTAGGAGCAGAGAGTGCGGTCCTCAAGACTCTCCTGGAAGAGCCCACTGGGTAGGGGAACAGGAATACCAAGGCCTCCTGTGTGCAAGAAGAACAGGGTCCCTTGGTGAGATACACACACACACACACACACACACACACACATACACACACACACACACACACATACACACACACACACACACACACACACACACACACACACACACATACACACACACAGAACTAAAACCATCTAAACCACTGCTCGGCTCTGATCTTTCTTCAGACTGGTGTCCAAATGATCTTTTCCAAAGTCTGAGTTCCATGGCCCTCCCTTCCCAGGCTTCTAGGAGTCTCTCCCTGAGACTACCTCAGCATTTTGTTTCATTCTGACTCAATACTCACCATCCCCAGATACCCAGGCCTGGTGACAAGTCATGCGGAAGACTTCATCCCTGTGCTTAAGAACTTGCCCCTGAGCTAGGTGGACAGACTTACAAACAGGGTGACATCAGAAACAGTGAGATAAGAATGGCAGAGGGGCCCAGAAGTTGTTGGGCCAGAAGAAGGGCAGGGTAAATAGCTCATGACATCAACTGCCTCAAGGCTTCTGAACAATGAATGTCCAGAGGAGAATCTCACAAGGGTGCCCACACAAGGGGAATCTGGAGTGGCCAGTGGGCATTGTGGGTACCGCACATGAGTTCACTCGCTCAACGATTTACTAAGACCTGACAAGCACCAACAAGGGTTTGAGAAGGCATCTTTGGAATGAACTGGTTTCAAGGTGTGTGCATCAGTCCTTAGGTGTTTGGTCAGTGGGAAACATCAGTGCGAACTCGGCCACTCAGTTTTCTGCTTCCACGTTCACAGCTCATGGTCCGAGAACCACTATGGTGGGTTCACCAGCTCGGATCATTCAGCAGGGACCAAATGTGGCAGCTATGAAGCTTCCTTCCCCACCATCAGCCCTGTGACATCCTGGCCCGTCTGCTGACACTGCACTTCTTATGTTGTGAAGGCATCCCCCTCACTCTCCCATGTCCCCAGGGTGCAGGATGCCTATAAGATGCAGAAGAACGTGACAAGTAGATGGATGACACACAGGGAGGTGGGTGGATGTGGCTCTAGGGAGCAAAGCTCAGCACCATTTGTTGGTGACCCAAGAGGGTGACATCAGCACTGCTCCTGTTGCTGCAGACACGATTCCCCAGGGAGCCCCGTAGAGCCATCAGGTGGGCTTCACCCAGCAGCTATGTGGAAGGTTGAGCTTCAGACAGGCCCCTTATGGCCTTGTGCACACACACCTGACACCCTCAGCTCTGATACCCAACCCTGGTGTCTATGGAGACCCACCTGTACAAATGTTTAAAAATGTATTTATATGTATTTGTTTATGCGTGAGTAGTGTGACACGTACGTGTCGTATGTAAGTATTATGCAGGTATGTATGTGTGCAGGTGTGTACATCCAGAGGCCAGAAGAGGTGGCCGAATGTCTGGCTCTGTAGCTCTCCACCTTGTTCCTTACTCCCTTGAGTAAATTCAGTCTCTCAGAATCTAGAGCTAGACTAGTGGCCAGCAGCCCTCAACAATCCTTTTGTCTTTACCATGTCCCCACCACTGGGGGTATAGACAGGTACAACAGTCCTTGGCTTTTTAGGTGGTGCTGGGGATTTGAACTCAGGTCTCCTACTTACACAGCAAGTTCTCTTACCCACTGAGTCATCTGCCCAGCCCTCTCACTTACACACATTTTTAAAGATCACCCCCACTGTGACTTTGGCCCCCTCCTTGCTACCTCCTTGCCCACCCTCCCATTCAGACCCCACTTCTGTCTTCTAGCCATCCATTCTTCCCAGCCAGAGAAAATCCACTGAAAAGGGAAAATTCAGGATTTAATGCTGCACCTACTTGATCTTCTATGTGGACACTTATGCATGTCAATGGCCTCTGTGAACCTCCCGTTTGTCTTCTGTAGGACAATGATATATATGGCTTCTGCAGTTTGGCCGAGCAAGCCACAGACTAGAGTGTATGTGAGCACAGAGGGCAAACCACAACCTTATACCACTGTGGTCATTTTTACTGCTGGCAATTAGTGGCTAGTCCAAGAAAGGACTGAATTAAGTGTGGAATGGGCTATTCAAGGCCCCCACTTCACCACTCATGATATAACAGATGCAGCCCAGGTGGCAGGGGGCAAGGGCTGATGGAGGCCCATAATGTTACTAAAGTCCCCCCAAAATATAATATATCATTTATTCAAATACAGCTGAGCTCTGAGAGAAAGGGAAATTCCAAGTTTGAGAGCAAAGAGACTTTATAGGAAAAGTGTAAGGTCAGGAGCTGGTGCCAAGTCAGTGCAGGGAACTTCAGCCCAGCCATCAACCCACCTCCCAGCCTCCAGCCCATGCTGAGAGCCAAGGATTTAACGCCCACACAAGGCAGAGTTGGCATCGGGAGCTTCCAGCTCCACTCAGGGAAACTTGGACAAGCTGCCTACCAACCTGGGGATTAAACAAGGCCATCTGTCCTGGGGCTGAAGGGGGTGGAGTCTCCCATGCAAAAGAGCTAGGAGAGGGGCTGGGAGTAACCTCTTCTGGGAGGGAGCACAGTCTCTTTCAGGGAGGTTAACAATGTGCTGGGACTAGCCAGGAACAGTACCTGTACCACACTGTGCTAAACGCCTCCGAACTGTGCACTTTGAAATGATGGATTTCCTGCTACATGAATTTCACACCAATTAAACAGAGGAGAAAGAGAGAAGGAAAAACCAAAAACCAAAAAAACAGTAACCCAGCAATCCACACCTTCACTACACTCAGGAATCCTAGGCCAAGGCATCTGAGCAGAGGGTGGTCTCTGGGAAGTGAAACCCATTAGTTAGTTGTTCATGGGAAAACACTAAAGCAATGGGCAGAGCCCCTATAGAACCAGGACATGGAAGAGAGGAAGCTTATGAACAGACAGCCTCGGGCTGAGGTCAGAGCTCAGTTGCTGAAGTGCTTGCCACACAAGCACAGGGACTTGAGTTCGGATCTCCAGGAGCCATGTGAAAGTTCGGGACGGGGTACATACCCCAATCCTTCCCATGGATAAGCTCCAGACTCAGTGAGAGACTCTGTCTCAAAATATAAGGTGGAGAGTGACTGACATACATATTCATATGCACACACATGTTCTTTTGCATATACCTGCAAACATGTATGCAGGCACACATACACACTCATTTTATATGTATATGAAGTGACTCCCTCTAAGAGAAGACATTCTACCATCTTGGGGACTCAGAAGGTGTCACAAACGGGAGAATGGTTACTCTAAAGATTTGAGCTACTAGAACTAAAAGCTCAAGACAGAAGTATCTAGAAAAAGCTATGAAAGAAATATGTTTAAAGTAATTAAAGCCATAAAAATGCAAGGACAGATTGGTCATGGGAAAGGAACCTGCAGAAAAATGAGCATGTGTTTCTGAAACAGCTTCAGTGAACCCCTAGGAATGGACAGTGAGCAAGTGAAATTCAGACCTTAGCAGACAGGTTAATTAGTGGAGCTGCAGGATCTAAACAATGGATCTGAGGTGTTCACTCAAGACAAGACGCTGGACATAAGGGGTGAAAAATGAAGATTTAGAAGACTGGGAGGATGGGGTGGAGGGCCTGACACACTGGCGCTCTAAAGGAGAGCGTGAGAGGATAGAGGAAGGTGACTGTGGAGGAGTCATGGTTGAGAACATTCCAGACTGCTGAAGGGCATGGCTCCTTACCTTGAAGATGTATGCCTCTGAGAAGAAAAGGATACAAATAAGAATAACACCAGGACTAAGAGAAAGTGCCGCTGCTTTTCCAGAGGACATGAGTTCAGTTCCCATCACCCACATCAGGTAGATCACAACCATCTGTTTCTCTAGCTCCAGGGAATTTGGTGCCCTCTCCTGGCCTCCAAGGGCATGGGCACACATGTGTATACACACACACACACACACACACACAGACACTGACAGAATGAAATAAATATATTGAAAAAATAACTCCAAACACAGACACACCCTCATTTCACAGCATTGCAATAATAAATCCAGAACTCAGTGAACCAAAATCCTTGGAAGGACTGAAACTCAGTGTCACAACTGCTAAGCCACCATCCAAGCAGGGGCAGACTCAAGTTTCCAGAAGAAAAACAAAAAACAAAAAAACTAAGACCTCCCAGAAAGAACTATTAAAGATCCTTGGAGAAGTCTGAGGATGTTCCACACTGGTGGAAAGCTCACTGAGCATGCAGGAGGACTTTGGTCCCCACCCTCACCCCACAGTAGAGAGCTCAACAAATACTTAGGAGAACCTGAGTAACACCCACCCCCAACTCCCAGAGCACACAAATGGGTCTGGTAGTGCCACCTCCATCCTCACACACAGATCCTTCAGAAAAAAGGGAGACTGAAGAACCTGGAAGGAAATGAGGCATTGGATGACAAGCAAAGTGCTTTGGGAACATTATGTGCTATGCGTACCTCATAATTGCTTGCATGGCACACCTGCAGTGGGGGAGCTGCTCAGGGGTAGAGCCCTTACCCATCATGCACTGGACTCAATCCCTGGCACCGAGAACAAAGGCTAGCAGCACGGCAATAAAACAACAGAACCTCAGTTGCAGTTCTAGGACAACGAGCTCACCAGATTACAATCTTAGTCCCCACAACACACATTCCTTCTGCGCACCCTGTCTCTCAGGCCTCCCATTGTTGCCTCCCCTCAGCCCTCTTGGGGGCCACCCTCCAATTCTATAGAGCCCTGCCTGCTGTTAGCCTGGAGTTTCTGCTTAGTTCTTCTGCTTGTGACTCACCATGGAAAGCACAAAGCAGAAGGTAAGCTGGAAGTCCTTGAGGCCCCGAAGAATGCCAGAAGATGCTGCCTAGATGTTTGGGGGAGCTAGCTCCCCACTTGAAAGAAAGTTGAGGCAGAGGAAATGGGAGACCAGGGGACTGGGCCAACACTGGCCAACTGGGCCACTCCTGCTGTCCTTACTTTTTTCCCTCTTGTTCTTTGGGTGAAGGCCTGATTGTCAAAGAGAGACATCTGGGAGGCGCCTGCTGGGCCTCTTGGCAACTCACACTGAAGGGGTAGGTGCTGGAGCAGGAGCACATGGAACCCATCCCTTCTCAGAGCAAGACCCAGAGGTTCTCCATGGAAGGTTCTGTAGAGCAGCTGCGGTAGCACCAAGGAATTTGTCAGAGGTTCAAATATGTAGTCAGGTAGGAAACAAGGCCTACGGTGGCCTTCAAGCCACTCACTTGGTGTGGGGGGGGGTAGGGGGTTAGGGTACACAGAGGCTGTTTTAAGTTAGCAGGTGCTGCAACAATACTGTTGGGTGAACTGAACTGAGTTCTAAGACATCCTATGGGACTCTGAGAAGTTTTGGTGATGCTCAATAAATGTCCTTGGCTCTCCACCTTCAATACTAGCCAGAGCCCACTTCGCTGTGCCCTGGAATTCCCCAACATTCCAGTGAGTGATAGCACCATCACCCAAGGTTCTGGCTTGAGGAAACCAGCCTCAGAGAGCCCAGGTAGACAGAAGACAAGAGCAAGAAACCAAATGTTTCAAGTTTCTGGGACGTCAGTGCTGTATGTTACTGCAGCATAACCCAGCGCATCCAATCTGATGCTCGGCCAGTATTTTTAAAAGGCAGAGCTTTCCCTCAACGCCTCAAACCTCCGTGTAGGTGACAGTCTCTCAGCAGACACATAAAAGCAGCCCCACACGGGCAGAGACACCAAGACTCTTTCAAGTAGAGAAAGAGAGACGCCTGTGCCCTTGATCTTTAGGAAATCTTTGATAATTGGCAACCAAAGGGCACTCAGTTGTGTCTGCCTACCACAGAAAAGGACAGGGTGTGACACAGGAAGCAGGGGTGAGTGAGCATCTCTGGTTCAATACTCCAGACAAGAATGGCTGCTCTGGGCAGAGGAAATGGAACAAAGGGAGAGAAACAGATCCCCTAGATCTGTTTTGTGCTTTCTGCCTCCTGCACACAGTCCCTATGTCTTCTCTTCCCCTTTTACACACAGGAGGCTCAGAGAGGCCAAGGGACTTGCTCAAGATTGCACAGCAATTTAGTGGCAGAATGCACCAAAGCTTTCTCTCCCGGGCCACCATTCTTCTGCCTGTGAGAATTAAGACTCTAAGAAGGTTAGTTGAAGAAGGACTGACGGCCCCTTCGCTGCCCAGAGCACATGACAGCTGTGAGTGTAGCTCTTTATCATATCACTGCCGGGTCTCCAACCTGGAGTCTGCATTCCCTGCTGGACAAGTGAGGAAGCCTGTGCAGGGCTGGCTGCCAACCCACTCCTCCCTTCTCCACGAGCAGGATAAAGAGGCTGCTGGCAGTGCCACAGGCTTCATGGTGTCCCTTCAACATTTCTGTCTTAACCCTCAGCTCCTCAGACATGACCTCATTAGGAGACACGGTCTTACAGAGGTAATGAGGTCATTTAAGGAGGGCCTAATCAAGTGTGACTTAGGCTCTTATAAAAGAAATCTGAACATGCATGTACACACACACACACACAAGGAAAGCTTTGCTTTGCTTTGCTACTTGCCTTGGCTCTTACTCTTGCTGGTGAGTTCACCTCCCATTACAGATACTGCTGATTTTTTTTTTTTCCTAATAGAAGGAGCTTCCTTGGGCTTCCATCACGGACTGGAGAGCAGCGACTCTCCAGGAATCTTCCAGGCCTTCGGCATGCAGTAGGGACCACTGAGACAACCAACCTTGTGAACTGAGTGACTACTGAGTTCTCAACATCTCTGGTGTGAGATGGTCATTGTCAGACTACTAAGACTATGTTGTGCAACCCAATCTAATAGATCCTCTTAGTATATACTCATTCCTGTAGTTCTGTTCCTCTAGTGAACCCTGACTAATATGCACAGTGTGTATTCATATATATTCATGAAATTCCTGGAGTGATTAAAGTCAAAGCCACGACTGAAAAACAAACAGGAAGAGCTGAAGCCCCAGAGAAGAAAATCAACATCTGCAACCCCCCTTACCCTCCCCCCATGTCTAGGGATGCAGGTGATGCTGGCCCCATTTCACAGGTCTGCAAACTGAGGTAAAGAGAAGTAAAATCTCACAGGGGTTCATGAAGCCAGAGTAGGTCTGCCTAACTTGCTTGAGACCACAGCCCCTGGATCCAGACAGCCTGGACTCAAACCCATGTCCTACCACTTCCTGATTGTGTTACCTTGACCAAACTACTTATGTTCTCTGTGACTCGGTTTCTCTATCTGCAAAATGAAGGAAGCAGTGGCACCTGTCCTACAGGGCTGCTGTTTGATAACGAATGGGACATGGTTAGAATAGTGCCCAGCACATCTCAGATGCTGAACATCAAGACAACCAATGAAGAGGCCGGAAGTGGCAGAGCAAGACTCAAACCTGACTGCTTTGCAGTGTTGCTGACATAGTGCCCTCTTCAGGCTTGCTGGCTCCTAGTCATGCCTGGCTGTCTCTCTTCTGCGCGGCCCAGCAACAGTCTTCAGTGCTGACTTCACCACCACCAGGGTACCCCAGAGCACCCCCACCCAAGGTAATGTGCCAGCCAAGGCCTCATCCCTAGCTGGTACTCAGCCCTATACTAGGAAAAGCCCCAGGGATCCAGTAGCCTTTCTTTGTATTTTTCCTGGAGCACCATCACTATTAAACTGACTTACAGAGCATCGTCCCCTCATCCTGTAGGGTGATTAGAATCGAGCTTCTCTATCTAGCATGAGGGTCGATGTAACCCCAGGAGGTGAACCATCACGTCCTTCCAAACTCCAGCACACTCAACCTCCCCAAGTTCTTTCTGGGGTAGGAGACACTAACAAGATTCATCACTCTCTGAGTGGAGGGCAGGGCTTTTGTGAGTAGGTTCGCCAACTATCATTTTAAGGGGACTTCCTCGTTTTCAAGGCCACCTACAGTTGAGAAAATATCCAAATATCCTCCTGAAGAGCCTTCGTGTCCCATCCTGCTAGTCAGATTTAAGAGACTCCCATAGTCATCATCCCAGGAAAGAGAAGACTCTGGCTTGGAGTCACATGACCAGCAAGCTGGGGCCAGAGCCCTCACTCCTAGGTATCCCCTACCCAGGAACCTGTGACCATCAGCTCTTGTTTACCTCCTGTACACTATTCCTCCTATTCTCTGAGCAGCTGCAATCAAACAAGGAAAAAGTGAGGCTCATCTTTCATGAATCCCTCTCTTTGGTAGTCAGTCCCTCTACCTCCTGGAACCACTCTTCATTTTCTGATATACTCAGGCCATCCCCCTCGCAAGAGCTGTGGTTTGGCCATCCAGCCATGCAATCCCTCAGCCTTCCTTCCTCTTCTGCTTCCATCCATCCAACCGTGTACCCTTTTATTTACCATCTCCATCCCTCCAGCAAAGTTCTTCCGAGCATCTAGATAGCTTAGCCCTGCACCAAGCACTTGGAATTCCTTCTTCTTGCTCATTCACAGGGTCCATTCCTGAAGGATGCACTTTTTCCCTGCCCACTTCAGGACCTAGAACTGTTTGCTTCCACCTGCCCTGGTAATAATGGGAGGTTGGTTGATATGAGGCCTAACCTCACTGTTTTTTTTTGCACCAAGCCCAAAGTCATCTCTAAGCACTGGTATCATACAAGGACTTAAAAAGCTTTGGGGTACACTGAGGCTCCTCACACTCCCCTCCCATCTCCACAAAGGCCCCTACTTACGAATGCAGAAGTCTCCATTCTCATAGTAGCCAGGGCAGCATTGGGACCTCCGCCGGTACATGGTCCGGAGGCCGCGCCTGTATGCCGTCTTATAGCTGATCCTAGACACAAGGGAGAGAGCCACTTGAAAGGATTGAAAATCAATCCATCCCATTTAGAATGATATTTGTGTTAAGCTCTATCGAGGATGCCATTCAATAATTACTTTAAAATGCATGGCGGCTTCGAATATGAAAGAACGCAATAAAGAAAAATCGATAGCGGGATGTGGGCCGCTGTGGTGCAGAATGTATTACCACCCATGAGGTGCTGGAGAAACCTGCTGACTTCCCAATCTCTTCTACATACAAGGACTGCCTAGAAGGCTGCTTCGGTGACATTGCGGAGAGTCACGGGGGTGGGCTTCCCCTAGGGCCCTTAAAAACACCAGGTCCTGGACTCAGGGAAACCCTAGAGATCTGGACAGGGATGGAATTCTGACAGCTTTGATGCCCACTGCAAGCCTATGCCTGGGTGTCGGCCTGATCCCTGAGTAGGAGAGGCTGCAAGAGGGGTCTGACTTTGGGAATCCACGTGAACTTCCTCAGGTCTCCTGAAGGGGACGTGCTCTCTGCTGGGATGCTCTAACGCCGCCCTCAGGCTGCAGAGGAAGGATCCGGAGTCCCACTGGGCACTGAGAGCCAGAGAGAGACACAATTTTTGATACTTGGGTCTGCGCCAGAGATTTATAGGCGAGATTCTCCCAGTAGCCTCCTGAGTCAGGGACCGTCGTCACGCCCCATCATCATGCTCCATTAATTCCGTTTCTTTCATTTGTCTTTTAGAGCTTTCATTCTTATTTTATGTTCCCCCGCCCACCCACCACCCACTGTTTTATGGACGAGAAATTGATACTCAGAGAGGTTAATGACTTGCTTTCGGTCACACAGCTAATAAATGTCAGGGTCAGACAAGAAAGGGAAACGAGAGGTGGGGGGGACTATGATCAAGGCATATTATACTCCTAAATGAAAATGTCATGAGACCTGTTATTCTGTACAATTCATATAGGCTAATAAAAAATACATTGTTCTGAGAACAGGACCTCTAGAAGCAGGATTCAAATCCAGTTCACTCAAATTGCAAAGCCACCAAGCCCTACCCTAATGCCTGATACCAGTTCTCTCTGGTGGCTTCCTGGCCTTTCAGAGCATTTCTGAAAGAGAAAGATAGAAGGGGCTGGTATCTTAGGAGGACTGAGTCCTTAGGAGGGAGTCACAATGGGGCACTGATAAGGAAAGCACCCTGTCACAGTCAGGGTAGAGGATTCAAAATGGCCAATAGAGACAGGAGAGGAAATGACCAGGGTCTTGAAGGCAGAACTCTTTCTAGTTCCCCACCACATCCAGGGGGCTGCCCTTGTCTCCTCCTCTATGGAGAACAGAAAGGTCTGAGTCCTTTAAACCTGCTTCACATAGAAGCCCGGGCTGGATCAGGAGGCTGTTCCTTCAACTGCAGCCTGGACAAACCTCCCAAATCTTTAAAATTCTCACCTCATGACAAACGACAATGAAGGCCTCGTGGGAAATCTGTGATATTTGGGAATGTATTAAGCTAAGGTCATTCTACTTTGTCAAAAGCCTGTAATGAGTAAGCTGGCCTCACAGGAAACTGCTCCTCCCTCCTCTCTCAAAGGAAGGCAGACCCTGGCCTGGAAGTGTGTGTGCTTGTGTGCATGGATGTGTGCATGTGTGTGTGCGTGTGTGTGTGTGTGTGTGTGTGTGTGTGTGTGTGTGTGTGTGTGCATGTGTGTGTGTCTATAGCTCTCAGATAAAGAAAGATTCAGAGTTAACACAGAAGTCACCGGGCCATTCTCATTGCCACATGGGATGATTTCCAAGTCTTCAATTGAAGAGGAAAGCCCTGCACACTGACGCCCTACAGGAAAGAGGCCCCACTGCTCCTGGCTCCTCCAGCCTTGTGTGCTCCCAGAGTAGGAAGCAGGGTGGTGGGGCCTGGGGCCAGGCTGCTCTGGAGAGGATGGTGGACCAAGCTACTACCCCACAGACTGATGGTGCACTGTCAGCATGCACACTCTGGGTCATCGGGAAAACTCCATGGAGACTCAGTAATTCAGCAAAATCATTCACATTCCAGGAACACGGCCTGCTTTAATAAGCAGCCTCTCACTCACCCAGCCCCAGGGTAATGGAAGGCTGTGTAGCCTCCCGAGACAATGGACCCATACCTTGGGACAAAGTCAGGGCTGGCTCTAAGAGTGCCAGGGTTCAGGGCAAGACCGGTGCTAACTGCTGCCTCTGCCTCTGGCTAGGGCCACAGGCCAGCAACTCCAACAAAATTCGGAAAGGTCAGAAGTCAGCATCAAGCAGCCAGTACAGGGTGTGTTACTACTAAGTGGGTGACAGCCGTGCACACCATGGGCTCTATCCACTAGGATCAATGAGGCAGAAACCAGAAATGCCTCAGAGTTGTGCCCTTCCCTCTTGGTGAGGAAGCTAGGGTGCTCATCCACCAACTTTCCGTGTTGCTGGTTGAGGGTTCCCTGGCCACAGGTCATGAAGTCCAGCCAGAAGAAAGCAGCTAACAGTGTCTCAGACCACCAACATTAGAGAGTTCCAGTATGAGCAGCGCACATAACACCCGCCCCGTGGGTCTTGCGACAACAGACTTGAGCGTCGGGTTCTTATCCAGTTCTTATCCTCCGCCCAGCCCTCTCGATCCACAACAGACTAGAGCATTGGGTTCCTATTCTCCACTCAGCCCTCTGGATCCACAACAGACTAGAGCAGCGGGTTCTTACCCTCCGCCCAGCCCTCTGGATGACAACAGACTCAAGCGTCCGGTTCTTATCCTCCCCTCAGCCCTCTGGAGAACGCTTACCGGTGCCGCGTGCATTTGAACCAGTTGAGGATATCTGCACATCGTGTGTAGTAGATCTGATCAAAGGGGTGTGCGTAAGACTCCTGAACAGTTACGGCATAGCTGAGAACCAGAGGAGAGATGGAAGCCAAGGTCAGCAAAGGCCAAGCCCATACCAGGACGCACCTCCCTTTTCAAACTTGCCCAGCCCACAGTCCCAAGACCAGGATCCAGTTCTGACCCCCCCCATCCCAGCTCCCGGGGCTCCTGCCCTGGAATTCCAGCTATAACCCGAGGCTGTTTCTGTGCTGGGTAGTGTTAACTGTCAACCTGACAGAATCTAGAAATTAACTGGAGGATGTGCCTCTGAGCAAACCCACAGGGCACACAGTATCTTGATGAGGTTAATTGAGGGGGAAGTCCTGCCCACTGTAGGCGGAACAATTCCCTGGGCTGGGGTCCTGAACCACATTAAAAAGGGAGCAAGCTGTGCAGCAGCATGCAGTCAATGCCTTCTCCTCCTGACTGACTGTGGACAGCACATGGTTAGCTCCTCCTGACTGTGGACAGCACGTGGTCAGCTCCTCCTGACTGTGGACAGCACGTGACCAGCTCCTGCTGTGACTTCCCCACTGTAGTGGACTGTGGGCCTGGGTGCTCTAGAGGAGCCCTCGAAACATATAAAACCCTCTCTCTAAAATAATAATAGTGATCTGTTTGTTTGGATCCTTATGGTTCTTTGTTTTGTTTTGTTTTTTCAGGACAGGATTTCTCTGTGTATCTCTGACTGTCCTGGAACTCACTCTGTAGACCAGGCTGGCCTTGAACTCAGAGACATGTGCCTCCCGAGTGCTGGGATTAAAGGTGTGTGCTACTACACCTGGCCCTTGTGGTCTTTAAAGAGTGTGTATGGGAGATGGTCTTTAAAGCAATTCTGAGTAAGTGACCCTTTTACATACATGAAGAAGCTAAGGCTGGGAGAGGCGGCTTGCCCAGCTCTACAGCCGGAATCAACAGCTGATAATACTGATTTAGTGGCCTTTACTAAACCCTTGCATTCCTTTTAAGTCCCATTCTTTCGTGTGTGTTTGTGTACAGGGGCACATGTGTATAGAGGTGTGCTTATTTAAGAGCATGCGTATGGAGGCCTAAGGACAACCGTGACAGTTGTCCCTCGGATGCCTACCACCTTGCTTTATGAGACAGGGACTCTTATCAGCTAGGAACTTGCCAAACAGACTAAAGTGGCTGCCGAGAGTCCCAGGGATCCACCTGTCTCTGTCTCCCCAACTCTGGGGTGACAGGCACTCATCACCACACCCAGCTTGTTTGTTTGCTTGATGTGGGCTCTGGGAGATCAAACTTGGGTCCTCAAGATTTCTAGGCCAACACTTGACCGATTGGTAGAAGAATTAATCTCACATTGCAGATAAGGAAATAGCATCACACAGACTAAGTAACTTCCCTAGTTCCCTAGACCGAGTCTATTCCATCTCTAGCATAGCCGGGGCTTTACAGAGGATGTGTCTCCAGACCCCCCAATGGAAGCAGCCATTGTCATCCTGCCTATTAGCTGTAACCTAGACCAGGAGGTGGAAGCCACAGGAAAGCTGTTCTGGGCTTTGCCAGAGCAGGCTTTTCCTTTGTCACCCTGGCCAGGTGACATGAAGTGCCACTACTGACTCCTGGCTGCTGATGCATGGCACACACCTCCTGGGCGGGCTGGAGAGCGTGTCAGGAATTAATTGTCATGTAGACTGGTATCCCATATTTTCCCCAGAAGGCTCACTGACCTGGGCCAGATGGCCAGGCCCAGGCTGTAAAAGCCCATCTGCTTCGCCTGAGGAAACTGTTGGTTCATTTGCAAGGGGGCTGGGTGTTGGGTGGCCACAGTCTGCTCCCTGATGCCTGCAAGGCAAAAGGTCTGGAGTCCTGCAAGGAGAACAGGAATGATCTGCAGTGCTCAAAGACCCAGGCAAGTTCTGTCTGACCCAGAGTATGATAAAGATGACTCTGAATGTGGGTGCCTGGGAGATGTGTCCCACACATATGAGTATATGCAGGCATGGTCCCAAAGCCCTGTTCATCGCCAGGTCTTAGGAAACAGAGGCAGGTCAGCTTGCCCCTGCTTCCTGCAGGAGTTCAGCTGAAATTCCACAGCACCACGCTGCATTTTGCAAGGGCGTCTCTTGGAAGGGGGATGAATGAATCAGATCCTGGGCCTGGAGCCTGTGTCCTGTCTATTGCTCACTCGTGTGTTCTTAAACATGTCATCGAACTCCCATAAGCCTCCATGTCATCATTTGAAAATCTATGACAAATATGATGGACTTTATGGATTACTGGGAGAATTAAAGGACAGTGGCAGCAGTACATACCTCTCAGGGTGGAGGGAAATTTTTTAAAAATACTTAAAATGCTCACTGAGTACATGGTAAGTCCTTAATAGATGCTAGCCTTCATCAGCACGACAGGTAATGACTTCCCTCTGTGCTAGGCATGGAACAATTTGTCCTTCTTACTATGTTGGAGGCAGGGAGCAAGTCCTGCTACAGAACAAACGCCCCACCTTTGTTGAGCACTTGGGGGTTCAGCTTCCTACTCCAGCACTGGCTAAGGCAAAGGAACCAGCCCCAAAGGTAAGGGCTGTTAATGTCACAGAGTTGGGCCTTGCTTCGTAGAATCCCCTGGGCCTATCAAGTACAGCTAGAGGAGTTTGTGCCAGCGCCAAGTCTCCAAGCTGAAGTGTATACCCTGCTTTCACGCCCAGGTGGTTTAACACTGCTCACTTGCCAACATGCTAATGAGGGCTGATGGGGGCAGGGGCTCCACCCTGGTTTTTGTGGTAGAGGGATATAATTAAGTAATGAGGAGCCCTCCAGAGGTTCTAGTCCAGCTGCGAAAGTATCCCCAAGTGCTCTCTGAGGACCAGGGTGTGTTTCTGGAATGGCACAGACTAGATACATCTAAACACTGTATCCAGGGAGCTTGGCTGAAAGAGGAGCTTCACTGCTGGGTTGCTCTCTGTTCTCTCATGCAGGCTGTGACCTGAGCTGAGAGCCAGGGCCACCAAAGGGTCAGCTCGCTCCCAATATTTTCACATTCCAACATGTTGGACAGGTGTGACAGGTAGAGTTTGATTTCAAGTTTGGATTGATTAATAAAGGATGGTTCTCTATAAGACAGAGACTCAGACTGGAGCCTTGGAAGAATATACAGATGGCCAGAGAGACAGTGGGAACCCTAGAACCTGGCTACTGGATCAGTCTTTTCTGGGTGGATGATGGACAGGCTTGTCTGAGGAAGGAGGCCCCAAATCAGGGACTAATGAGGAGCTCTATCTATCAATGAGGCTCCCTGAGCACTGGGAAACAAAGGCTTAGATTCACCAACCAGGAGGAAAGGGGGAAATGCGAAAGATCTAAGACTGAATTCGAGTCTCCACGCTGGGCTCCATAGCCAGCATTCAAATGCACCCCTAGGAAGTCTAATGTGCACTCCGAGTTGATAATAACCCTGTCCTGAGCCAGAGCTGCCAATATGAAGACAATGATTGCACAGCACATTTGTGAAACAGGCACCCTTGTTCCTCCCACAAGCCTGTGAGGTGAGGATGTTCACTTCCCTTGTTGGATGGAGTCGGCTGTGGGCTCACCGTGGTTCAGAGACTCCCCCAAGAAGCACAGCTAGCAAATAGAAAAATCCAGGTTGGGGTGCCCTGAAGTCTTCACAGATTTTTTTACATTCTTCCCAGGGCACCACAGAGAAATACCCTATGTGTTAGCCGTGACATCATCACAAGTCCACACAGAGCACACAGTCACACTGGAGCAGACACTGTCCCTGTGCCTCCAGTCAGTCTTCTTGGCCCACAAGTGTCTAGGCTACCCCTATGCACGGTCTTGCCTCAGTAGGATGTTTCTCTCTCCCCATGGGCTGGCCATCCATCCTAAGGGGCCCATCATACTTCCCCTCCCTGACCATCCATTTCCCCGTCGGGTCTTCATCTTAGTTTTATTCATTTGATTTATTAGTATCTAAGTGGCAGAGTCATTCTGGTCAGCATGGCCAATCAATTCCAGGGTTTAATTCGGTTTTTCCTGATTGGGTCTCTGGTCACTGTCTTTTCTGCTCACCAAAATCAATACTTTAACCTTGTGCTTCAAAGTCAGACCAAAGTCTGCAGGGACCTAGCCTAGACTCTAGGACTTGCTGGTGCAGCCAGTACAAGGCAGGCTCTCTGCTGTGGCCCTGCCACCCCACTGAGCTATCCTCCTGCCCTGAGCAGACCAAAAGCAGAAGAGGCCTTCCCGTCCTCCCCACCACAGGCCATGGCCACTTGTCCATCCTGCCATTGCTGCCATTCCTTGGAGACTATGACAGACATAGAGTCCAAGATCAAGGCATCCAGGACCACAAACCAAACCTCACTCTTGCCACCACTCTAGGCCTCTACTCCCTCATCTGTAAGTAGGTGTGCTGGGTATGCTGATAGTTCACACTGATTGTCAACCTGACCGGATCTAGAGTCACCTAGAGGCAAACCTCTGTGGGGGATTTCTAGACTGGGTTAGCTGAGGCTGGAAGACCCTGCCTAAAGGTGGGTAGCCTTGCTCCATGGGCTGGGGTCTTGGACGGAATAGAAAGGAAAAAGGGAGGCAAGCACAGTCGTTTGTCCCTCTGCTTCCTGCATGTGACCAGCTGCCT
Source organism: Lophiomys imhausi (assembly GCA_907164525.1). Lineage (NCBI taxonomy): Eukaryota > Metazoa > Chordata > Mammalia > Rodentia > Muridae > Lophiomys > Lophiomys imhausi. The sequence continues at coordinate 1,087,072 of CAJQZJ010000335.1, read as the reverse complement.
CACCCCTGCAACCATGCTCTTCTGGCTATTTACGCACTCCAACATGCTGTGACTCAAAATAGCCCTTCCTTTCCTAAGTTGTATTTGTTAGACATTTTGTCATAGCAATGAAAAAAGTGTCCAGCTCAGGGTGGAGATATACAAAGGAGGAAGGGCAGGATAGCCCAACAGGATGCTGTCACGTGAAGCTAACATGGCCCCACAGTCCTGGGTCTCAGGAATCCACATTGCTTTACCCTATCCTTCAGTTTGAGCTGCCCTGCCCTGCCTCACCCTGTTGGACATCAGGTCCTTCCTGCTGCCTCTCCTGACTCTGGTATTTCTCTAGAGTGCCACACCCAAAGTGAGCCCCCCCCCCAGGGAGTGGCAGTTCTGAGTCGCCCATCTTACCTCTCCCAGTGGCTGCACACATTGGGGTCCTCAGGGTTCAGAGTGAGGGCAGTTTGCAGAAGGGAGACAACAAGGAGGCCCACTGTGGACAGCGCCATCAGTCCCTGTGTAGGGGAACAAAGAAAAGAGGGGCTTATTCAGACTTTGGTTGCTGCATCTACTTGGAGCTACGAATTAGTCCTCCCTCAAAGTGGAAGAATCGACACTAAACAGACCAGGTTTCCCACGACTGCCCCACGGCAATGAACACTGGATATTTCACACTTACAGCACTGACTAACACGGCAACAGCTCTGAGTAACTCAAGTGTCTGAGTCACGGGTCTAGGATCTCTCCAGGAAGAGGCCCACATGCAATATGTTGGCTAAAGTTTCACAGCATCCAGAACACTACCCCACCCCCCGCGTCTATCCTTGATACAGAAACCCCAGATCTGGCCACTGTAGAGTCGAGGTTTGTCCCTCTCCCTCCTCCTCATCTCTGGTAAGGCTGGGTTGTCCCATCACCTCCTACTCCTCCTATGCCAAGGAAGAGAAGCAGGGGCCCAGTGCTCCTGGTATCTGGAGCCCAGAGTGCTCAGTGTCTCTGCTCAGTTCCCCTGTGGGCCACACAGCTAGTTTGCTTCTCTTCCTTCCTAGAGGATACCAGTGACCTGGTGTCACCAAATATCACTCCCATTGTGAGATGAGGGGCTGAAATAGTCAGAAAACAGGACTTTAAGGAAGTAGCATGCCCAGGTTATCAAGGCCCCTGAAGTACTGATGAGTACTTAAAACACGAGTAATTAAATATGTTGAATATTTAATGCAACTACACAGTACCAACTACATTGATCCCTAAATGAGAGATCCCCAACACATAGCTGCTTAAGGAGGATGGAGAGTGAGTCACGTGAGGGTAGCTGAGTGACCTGTGACCTTACTCTCCAAGACCTTATGACCCTACACGAGAGCCTCAGAGAACAGCTTCTAGTCTAAATGTCGCCAACTTGGGAACACAGGTCAGTGAGGACACTTCCTATGGGGCTGGACCTCATGTGTTCCAGGGTCCTTTGTGAGCTGACCCAACACCATGACTCATGGAAGAGGTGCGATTGTGATTTATTTAAAGACTTTAATGAATTCAGAGTAGCTTTTCTTTTCAACTATCGAAACTAAAAGAAATACACTTTCCATTAAGCAGGACTGAGGGTGTTCTAGAAAACATTTTGACATTGGAAAGCACTCCCCAGATTTGAAATGGCTGGGTATCTAGCCCACGGGCCCTAAGTTGTTAGATGAGGACCATTTATCTTCCTTGGAAGACAAGCAAGAATGGCATATATTTGCCCACATGTCTAGATATAGTGCTCCATGAAGACCCTTTCTCCTAGAAACTTAATGGCTCTACTTTCCACCTCAGTCATTTCCTTGTTAAATTCTTTCTTAAGCAGCTCCCTCAGCGACAAGCAAATCATCACAAATTCTGTGTAACCACAGGATCTAAATTATGACTAATGAGGCTATAGTTCCCACATACGTTCTGGAAATCACCCAGCTAAGTGCGGATTTAGCTGGAGATCGAGGGCATCTACAGATGCCCCGGGTTGGGGGGGAGAAATGGTGAATCCGCTGCTCCTCTCTAAACTGGCAGAGTCCAAGAAATGCGGCTACTGTCCGGGGCCCCGCCTTCTCCCCTTCCCAGTTTAGCAGCAGAGACTCACAACCAGCTGCACACAACCTGGAGTCTACACAGCACAGCCTGAGGGCTGCTATCAATGTCAGCCATCCGACCTACCACTTCATTCTCCACTAGGAGATTCAAGTAGACTCAGACCAGGGCACCTAGTGCTAGGGGGAGTTATGGTGCAAAGTCAGAGTTATGAAGATCTTTTCTATGGAGGTCTGGGCTGATCAAGAATCTCTGGAAGGAATGGGTGATACACACAGAATGCAGGAAAGTAGGCGAGTCTTGAATGTCCACTGCACAGAGTGTCTTGTCCCTGTTTCATGTGTGGCCCTGATATATGCCTAGGCAGGTCCTGTTATCTTCATCTTCTTTCTCCAAAGGACCTGAGACGGCACCTTTAAACTCACTAGGCTTTGAATATCAAAGGCGTGGGCCACAAGACAAGAAGAGATGGGTCCTCTGGCTCCCGTGGACCCATGGTGACTAGAAAGATGGCAACTCGGATCATAGCCATCATGGGCATGAAGCTCTTTAGAAGTCTTCACTAAGCCGGGTGTGGTGGTGCACGCCTTTAATCCTAGCACTTGGGAGGCAGAGGCAGGCGGATCTCAGAGAAAGTTCCAGGACAGCCTAGACAGGGCTACACAGAGAAACTGTCTTACAAGAACAGCAGCAGCAGCAGCAGCAGCAGCAAAAATCTTCACTAAAGTTTTTCTTGCTGAGTCGGGTCTGAACAGCAGTTTACTTCTTACTGACAGGGATCACTGGAGACTGACCATGACATTGCCAGAGAGGGTGATGGTTGTCTGAATGAGCGAGTACTTTAGAAGATGGATGGAGTGTGGAAATGGGATTTAGACTGACAGTCTGAGGTCTAAAATACCAAGTCTTTATCCAGGGCCATGCCCAGGTCTGGCACAGGTAGGGAGAGAAGGACATCTGATATTGGGGGAAAATGACAATGCTTCTCAGAACCCCTAACACTCAGACTCTTTCCTGGAACCTGGCCAAGTCTGAGATGTGTCCTGGGCTGTGGGCATGGCTCAATACTACAGCAGTTGCCCAGTGTGTGCCAGGCCCTGGGTCCCATTGCTAGCACTAAAACCAACCAACCAGCCAGTCAGACAATCAATCAAGATGATGTGTAGATAGCTCTGTGATAAGAGTGCTAGCCATGTAAGCATGCGGGTCTGAGTTTGGAACCCAGCACTGAACCCCCACACTGAGAGGGGTGGAGACAGGAGGATCACTGAGACTTGCTGACTGTCAATCTAACTCTGTTTGGTGAGAGACTCTGAACCAAAGGAATACAGTGGAGAGCGATTGAGCAGGATGCCTGATATCCTCTTCTGGCCTCTGTACACATATGGGTATGCGAACCTATGCATGTGCAGATGCACACACTCACACACACATACACTCACACACACACAGACTCACACACATACATTCACACACATACACTCACACAGTCATACACATACGCTCACACACACATATACTCACACATACACTCACACACATATACTCACACACATACACTCACACACTCACACATACTCACACATACACTCACACACACATACATTCACACACACATACACACACACACACTCACACACACATACACGCACACACTCACACACATACATTCACACACATACATACACACACTCACACACACATACACTCACACACTCACACACACATACACTCACACACTCACACACACGTACACTCACACACACATATATACTCACACACTCACACACACTCACTCACACATACACTCACACACTCACACACACACACTCATACATTCACACACACGTACACTCAACACTCACACACACACACACTCACACATTCACACACACGTACACTCACACACTCACACACACATACACTCATGCACACAAACAAGCATACACAACCCTTTTTGTCAGGCCAGGCTTCTTCACTCAGGCTCCATCTCTCCCTCAGCCTGCCCTTTGCCTCAACTCTCTCCAGCGAAGCACAACCTTACTATCCAACAGGGTTTGACAAAGGTCAGGACCATGAAAAATGTCCCTGTTGGGCCCCAGACAGTGACAGCAGAAGCCCCATGCCCCAGTGTGGCCACCCTGGCTACCATGCTATCTTCCCAGCATGCTCCCTTTATCTTTCTGATGTAAGGAAGCTGTGATGAGGTAGAGCCACACCTCAGTCTGACTGACTCCCAGACAACTGTATCTTCTTGTCACTGACACTTCCATTAAGAAGACAGAAAAGCAGCCAGAAAGGAGCTGAAGGCATGTGAGGGCAACTCCTCCCCAATCACTTAAGTGGGACTTCCTGGGGCTCTCGGGGAGCACACAAACCAAAGACATATCCTTATGAAATGACCAAGGGAAAATCAATCCTGCCACCGTGGTTATTAGGTGACTCCATTTGGAGTGACAGAGGTTAACATATCAGGCACCATCGGGGCATTAATAATTAAAATTTTAAAATGCCCCAGGATCATTTCAGAGAGAGAGACATGTAAATAAGTCAGCTGGCTTCTTCCCTCTGTCCCCTCTCCCTGCATGTTAAGAAGCAGAGATAGGAGCCAGGAGCCAGAGTTAGGAAGCTTCCTCCTTCTTCAGAGTGAAGGGGGCTGATGAATGGAGGGGCAGAGAGGTGGCCAGCAAGTGTGACTCAGCCCTGCCAGTGGGGTCTAATCAGTCCATGCCCCTGTAATGGCTTCAATAGAAAGAGGTCCCTGTAGCACCTGCCTATGCCTGAAAAACCCAAAGAAACCCCTCAGAATGACTGAGGCCCACTGAACAAGACCAAGAGCAGCCTGTGGAGGAACCTGGGAAAGCCTTGGTGGAGTAAACTAGACTTGGGATGCCTAGAGCGCAGAAAAGTGGAATCAGAGGCACACTGGGGCATAGAGGCCAGATGTGGCAAGTGGCATTGGAGGAACCAGGTGGGAGAAGCTCATGAAGTGGCCAAATGGAAATGTTGGAAGGTGTTTTACAGCTTACGTGGGATATTAGAGTCCTATGAGAACATGACAGGAATGTTTCCAGTAAAGGCGCTCAGGAATGGGTAATCTCTGCTGCCCACTGTGTCTACCTGAAATAGCCACGTCCCATGATCCATCGAGCATCAGAGCAAACTTCAGGCTCTGAAAGGATCCAAGGAGAGACCTCTCTAGCATAGCCAGCTAGGTGAGCAGAGCTCCTTATGACTCCACTATGGGAGACTTTGCTTCTCTTGTTCAAGGTCAAGTCTCCTAGGAGCCTTGGTTCATGCTGCTATACATCCTTTACATTTGTTTTTTTTTTTTGGTTTTTCGAGACAAGGTTTCTCTGAGTAGCCCTGGCTGTCCTGGACTCACTTTGTAGACCAGGCTGGCCTTGAACTCGCAAAGATCCGCCTGCCTCTGCCTCCCAAGTGCTGGGATTAAAGGCGTGCGCCACCACCGCCCGGCTCATCCTTTACATTTGTATTGGTTTATTCTGACTTTCTGGGCTGCCACCCAGAAGATGCTCGATGGATCATGGGACGTGGCTATTTCAGGTAGACACAGTGGGCAGCAGAGATTACCCATTCCTGAGCGCCTTTACTGGAAACATTCCTGTCATGTTCTCATAGGACTCTAATATCCCACGTATCTTATATTTTTGGTTGCGGGCCTAGCCTTTAACGGCTGAACCATCTCTCCAGCCCACCACCAGGTATCTTAAGAGACACTGACCTTGGGCTGGGGTGTGGCTCAGGTTGTGGAGCGCCTGTTTAATATGCGTGAAGCACTAGGCTCAGTGCCCAGCACTGCACAGACTGAGCATGGTGGTGCTCATCCCAGGCCTCACGAAGCCGAGGCAGAAGCATCAGAAGTTCAAGGTCATCTGTCTATGTAGTGAGTTCAAGGTCAGCCTAAGATATATGAAGCTCTCAGAGAGAGAGAGAGACAGAGACACAGAGAGACAGACATTGTAGCAAAGGGCTCCCCAGCACCAGGAGTCCTGCTTTGGCCTGGGTTGGCCACGCAGACTGAGCCAGCTTTTGCAATGTGGGCATCCTTGGGGCATCTGTTCTATTTTTAGCTTGACTCTGGCCAGCACCTGTGGAGTGAGTTCAGCCTGTCTTCTTGAGGACACCCCACATCTGGCCAGGCACCAGGGGATCTCCTGGCCAAGGTGCATAAACTGGGACAGAGGGCAGATAGACAAACATGGCCCAAGGACCTATTGTTATAAAATGATTGCTCATCTGTGCAAAACTCCTACTGCCTGCCTCATCTCCTACCTGCCTTATCCTGAAGGTGCTAAAATATTATACCCTGAAACCCTCCCCAGAACCTCCTCCTCTCTGTGTGCCTTGTAATGCCTTCTTTCTTCTCAACCAGTTTGCATTGATTGGCATCAGAGGGGCAGCAGTCAGGCACCGTTTTATGACCTCAAACTCCTGATCTTCCTGTTTCTGCTTGCACAGTGACTGAGACTGCAGGCCTGTGTGCTATCGCCTCGGTTTAAGCAGTGACTGGAATTGAACCCATGGCCTCTGGTATGCTAGGCAAACACCCTACCAACTAAGCTACCTCACCAGCACTGTTTAATGACCTTGGAAAGGTTCTTCTACCACAACAAAGGGGATGGGGTATAATGACTGCTTGGAATCCAAGCAGAGGAACTGGGAAAAGTGTGTGTCCTGGTTTGCTTCCTGTTACTAAGATAAAACACTCTAACAAAAAGTACTGTGGAGAGAAAGGGCTTTACTTTGTTTACATTTCCAGGGCACAACCTATCATTGAGGGGAGTCATGGCAGGAGCAAAAGGAGGGTATATTCCTGAAGAAATGCTGCTTGCTGACTTACTCAGGCTCAGGCTCAGCTAGCTTTTATAGACAGCCCAGGGCTCCCTGCTCAGGGAATGGTACCACCACAGCGGACTGAGTCCCGTATCCATTAACCACCAAGACAAACCCCACAGATGAACCTGCTAAGCACAATTACTCAATTGAGTCCTTTTTTTCAAGTAATTCTAGGGTTCACCAAGTTGACAGTTAATGTTAACTAGGACATGGTGCCTGCCATGGGTCCTGGATGGGACAGAAAAAATACAGACCTATGCATTTGGGGTCACATCATATGTCGCTCTAAAGCGGCTCTTCTGTAACTACCACCCAGAGACAGCCTCTGCATTTTCTCTGGCCTTAACAACCTCTCTTATTTACCTTTCCACGCACCCTTGCCCTTGACCCACACCAGCAGAACCCCCAGGGGCAGGTGTTTCCATCCACTGCCTTCGCTTCTGTTCCCAGCACAGACCTGCCTGCGCTGAGAGGGATTCTGGGTCATCTTTGCCAACTACTTAACTGATTCGACAACCAGCCTCAGCCTCCGCTCACCCCATGCCTTAAGAACATTCACCTGTCTCACCAGACAGGAAACACCACTCATCCCATGAGGAGGAGGAGGTGGAGCACGCAGCAGCACATGGGGCTGTGTGAACTGCAACACAGGAACACCAATCTATTGGCATCAGTGATAGGGGGTACCCAGGACATCCTGAGGGTGACTCAGAGCCCTCTGTCTGGGTCTCCCCATCAGCATTGACACTTGTCTGCCCAGGGAGGCAACACAAGGCAGGCATTGAAGGCTGGTCAATAGTTCACACTGCAACTGAGGAGGAATAACATCCTGTGTGGCCCATGAAAAGGCACTTTCAGGACCTGGAGCAGCAGATGCTGGGACTGATTGTGTACACACCTCACATCGCTCCCGGCAAGTGGCTGCAGAGAGACCTCTATCTTCTATTTACAGGACATACACACACTTCTGTTATTTTTCTGAATAAAACAGAAAAGCCAAGTTTGCACACAGGAGGCCAACACCAAGGTTATTGCCCAGTCTAGCACCCTTCTTCCCTTCTCTGCCCCTGTCTCAGCTAGTTCACCATCCCCAGACCCCTCTTTGCTTACCAGCCTTGCTGGGGTCTCATCAGCAGGAGATGAGAAATGAAAGGAGGGGCCACAGTCAGTCCAACATTAAGAGCCTCTGTCTTTGCCTTGTAGCCTCCGGTCCCCCTAGTTATCCCACTAGGGGCTGGGTTTATGTTGACTGCTTTCTAATCTCCTTATACAAAACAAAATTAAATAAATAAATCCACATCTCCTAACCTCCAAAAGAGTGTCCACATGACTGCAGAAGCACAGAGTCCCAGTACCAGTGTGGCAGCCCTGACAGGTGCCTGTCCCCCGGGATAAATCAGAGGGCCTTGCAGTCCCCACCACAGACATGTTAAATGTCTTCCTCTGAAGCTAGACTACACCACTCTGATAAATTCTGCTTTCCCCGTGCCTTGGAAGCCTCACACTGCAAATCTCAAGAACGACACCAGGGAGGCTGCCAATGACCATTCATCAGGATCCAAAGCCCTGTCCCCTTCATCCCCTGCCCTGTGGAAAGCAAGTAGTCCCGTCACCAGTCAGGCTGGAAAGAGATCAGAGCACAGCCATGACACTCGGGGGGGACATCTCTAAATTAATGAAGTACTGGCCTCCTGCCCCATCCCAACTTCTCTGGGTTCTGCCCACCTCCTCTAGCCCCCATGCTCCCCACTCCTGTGCAGGCAGCCTCACATTCATGATCTCCAGCCCTGTGGAGATGAAGGCAGAAAACTTATCTGTGTTCTAAGACTATCTTATTTCTCACAAAGAAATTATCTCTATCTTTCCATTTCTTTGCAAATCAGTGCACACTCAGCCAGTCCAGCTACTCCCCACCTTTACCCCACATGCCTACCTACTCTTTGTCTGCATGCAGCTCTTTCTGCTGAAGGGTTATTACAACTGTAGGGAGTCCCTCATGCCCAGGCATCAAATAATGGCTCCATCTTTAAAACCTCCCAGCCATAATGTAGACATCCAGGGAATAGGGCCATCCATGGGGATGGGATCCCATTCCTGTCTATTTGGAAAAAAACAAAAACAAAAGCAAACAACAACAGTAAAAGCCTTTTTCTCAAACCACAAGATCCGGTCACAAGTGCCTGGGTGGGCAAAGAGGACTTGGCACTGAGTCCTGGAGATTTGTTCATCAGTGGAAAGTCGGGTGTCTCCAAGACGTCTATGCCCTCCAGACAGCAAGCCACAGGGCATCAGGACCAGCCCAAGGAAACCCAGCAGCATCTGCTGCCCAAAACCTTATGCCCCAGGAGAGGAGGTGATTTCCTCAAGGGCAGGTGGCAAGGAGACTGTAGGGCTCAAGAAAAGGACTAAGAGTCAGCAGGGATGGGCTCAAATCCTACCACAGGCATAGGACTACATAGCCCAGTGAAAAACACTGCCTACATCTCTCCCCCCTTTGACAGGGTGTCAGGCTGACCTCAAACTCTCTATGTAGCTGAAACTGACCTTCAATTTCTAATCTTCTTGCCTTCACCTCTGAGGTTACAGGAGTGAGCCATTACCCCTAGCTTATGTAGTGCTGGGAAGGGGACCCAGCGCTTTGAGCATGCAAGACAAGCATTCCAGCAACCGAACTACATCCCAGGCCAGGCTTCACGTTTTCATGGACTGTGTCACTAACATCACAGGGCTCTGAAAGCTACACAGCGAGAGCAGGTGAAGGGTTCTATCCAGAGAAGATGTTCAATGAAATATTCATTTGCTCCTGGCACACAGTCTGTACCTCTGAGACCCTTGCAGTTCTGTAATTTGGTTTCTAGGGTTTCTAAGAAGCCAGGAGAAGAAAAGTTGTGGCTAGGAAAATCTCTTGCTAGGAAAACCGGGGCTCAGCTGAGTAAATGTGGGGTTGGTCAGGGTTAGTCCTAACTATAGCTATCCAGGTGGGCCCCATTATTCATCTGTCCATTCAGCCACAGTAACACTGAGGTGACCAGGCTGCACCCAGCTCTGGAACCCCAAACACCTGCTGCAAGTCCATGGGAATGCTGTGAGAGGCAGGGGCCTCTGAAAGAAGCTGGTTCAAAGCCCCACAGCCTTCCCTGCAGGAAGCCTGGGACAAGTGCAAAGGGAAACCAGAGACCTTTGCTCTGATCAATGTTCCATAGCCTGGTATCCCCACTGATCAAAGCCAAAGGCAGGTCAAAAGTGCCAGTCTTAGAGAGATGTGGTCCTGAAGCAATGCAAATGCCCACCCATGGGGGCCTCAGCAAGTCACCTCCAGCATGCCTACTAACACAGATGAATGTTAGACACATCAATGAAAAGTGTGTATGGTGGTACACACCTGTCGTTCTAGCACTTGGTGGTGGGGGGTGGCTGAGGCAGGAGGATCACATGAACCCTGGGGTCATAGACCAACCTGGGAGACATAGTACTCAAAAACAAAAAGAAGAAGAAATGTATGCACATATAGAGAGATGCAGAAAGGTCTGGAAGCTATGCGCAGTGCTTTTTAGGCCAGTCACATGGAGGGGAAAGCAAGAAGAGAGGCTTGTACTTTCTAAGCCTTTTTGTTTGCTGATGTTCTACATTTAGTGTTATCATTACAGGCTTTGGGACAGCCAAGATATGTAAAATAATTCACTGTCAACTAACTGACATGGTTGGAAGATGACTCTGACATATTGTGATGTGGCCTGAGCAGCCCTGTCACATTCCTACAGAGGGCCACGCACATGTGAACTGACTGAAGGAGCTATCCCACACAGCGGGACCGAGGAACTGCCACCCCTTGGGATACTGGCCCCTTTATGAAGCTCTCCAGGAGGCCCTGGCTGAGGGAAGCCTACCACCTCCAGGTCTTCTCAGTAAGCCTACTTGGGCTGCAATTAAGAACATCATACTATTTCAAAGACCCAAAATGATCAGCTGAATGGGAAAATGGATGCTTAATGTAGATTCGTGTCAGCTCTATTCAGAGTAACCCATGGATCAGGTGTTTGGATTTTAAAAGAAATATATTACAGCCCTTTGTTCCTGATGCTGACGAATTCTGGCTCAGAGCCCAGCCAGGTCAGCCCTGCTGGGCACTTCATCTCCAAGGCAACAGCCAGCTCCATGAGGCCCAGAATCTCAGGGGGCTCCTGGGTCCCCAATTCCAGTTCTGCATCTCACCAATTGGATGGCCTTGGATGGGTCTCCCCAACACCAAGAGTCCAAACTTCATCTTTAAAATGGGGAAGGTGAAAAGTCCAGCACACTTTGTTAGCCCATTTATTGACTGGTTGTTTGATTTCTTGTTTAATTAATTTTCATTGTATTTATTATTTTTAGTGTGTGTACAAGAGAAAGACAGAGAGTCAGAATGAGCACATGTGTGCCACAGCATGCTGTAGAGATCAGAGGATAACTTTGGGTTGTCTCCTTGCATTGTGGATTCCAGGGATTCAACTCAGTTCTTGACACTTATGCAGCAAACATTTTTACTCCTGAGCTGCTGAACCATCTCCCTGGACCCATTTTTTTTGTTTATGGAGTTCTTAAGAGTAATCTAGATATTCTCCTGTCAGACACATAACTTGTAAAGGTTTTCTTCCACTTCACAGGCTGTCTCTTCACTGACCAGCCACTTCCTGTGTGGTAAGGAAGCTTTAATTTCATGACGTCTCATTCATCAATTCTTTCCCAAGGAAAGATTTCAAATAGATATATAAAATAATACATATGTGTATGACAGGAGAGTAAATGTAAAGGGCCGAAGAGATGGCTCAGCAAGTAAGAAAGTTTGCTGTATAAGCACAAAGACCTGAGTTCAAATCCCCAGAGCCCACATAAAATGCCAGGCGTAAGAAGGTTGCATGTACTCATAATCCACTGCTTTGGGGAGTGGGGGCATAGAGACAGGAGCTTGCTGGCCACCATTCCAACTCAAGGATCCATGAGAGACCCTCTTCCCAAGGGAATAATGGGGCATACTTTCTCAGGTCTCCATGCACCCTTGTACACATAACCTTCCCCGCCCTGCCTCACAAAGAAAGGGACATAGGCTGGGAAGAAACTAAGTGAGTCAAGTATCTGACTGTAAGCACAGGGTCCTGAGTTTGATGTCCAGAACCATGTTTAAAAGAAAAGCAAGATGTGGAATCACAGACCTTTTGCTTGTTTTTCAAGACAGGGTTTTTTCCATGTAGCCCTGGGTGTCCTGGAACTCACTCTGTAGACCAGCCTGGCCTTGAACTCACAGAGATCCACCTGTTTATGCCTCCTGAGTGCTGAGTGCTGTCACCTGAGTGCTGGTGATCTGTCACCACCACCCACCCTGGCTCAGATTTTTAATCCTAGCACTGAGAAGGCAGAGACAGTCACTTGCCTTCGACTCAGAAAAACATGGTGGATAGCAACTGAGAAATTACAATCAAAATCACATGTACACATACACACACATACATGCACACACATTCACATACATGCAAACATGCACACACATGCACATACATACATACACAAACACACATATATATACATACACACATCATATATCATACATACACAAACATGTATATACAAACACACGTACACACATATGCACACATCCACACTATATATATATGCACACATACACAAGTAAACATACACACATATATATACACAAAAAAAAAAAATATATATATACATACATATACACATACAAACACACACACATACACAAGTAGAAGTAAAATTGGGGGAAAGAGGGGACTAACACTGGAGCAGCAAGAAAATAGAGAGTAAGCCGGGCGGTGGTGGCGCACGCCTTTAATCCCAGCACTTGGGAGGCAGAGGCAGGCGGATCTTTGTGAGTTCGAGGCCAGCCTGGTCTACAAAGCGAGACCAGGACAGCCAGAGATATTCAGAGAAACCCTGTCTCGAAAAACCAAAAAAAAAAAAAAAAGAAAATAGAGAGTAAGGAGACTATGTTTAATAGTCTCCTTAAGGGAGGTATGTTTAATATAGCAAATATTTTTTATTAAAACTTTGAAAGCTGAGGAAACAAGAGTGAAAGCAGGGCCTGAAACAAGAGAGGAACAGGTGCCACCAGGCCCCAGGCACATGTTCCATACTGCTGGCTGGCTCACCAGGTGGGCTGTGTGGGGGGGGACCCTCAGGACCAATAGATATTCTCAGGGCTTGACTGAGACTCTGAACCCAGTGAAGGGCTGCCTCCCTGGGGTGCACCGGGTCTTCTAGAAAGGACAGAAAGGTCTGGGCTGAAGTCCAATAGGCCCCACTGACCCACAGTGGCAAGTTAGAGATGATTCCAAGGCTAGACCTGAGGCCCGTGTGGCTCATGTGGAAGCTGCTCTCTTGTTAGAGGTATTTGTGACTAAACAATGACCCTGAATTCTGGTTTCCTGGAAGAGTAAGCTGCTCTTGTACCTTCTAGAACTGTATTGTGGATTGACGCAGTCACGGGGTTCTGTGTGACACACACTCTGTCCCCTTGTTGCCCCAAGTTTAATTTGCCGAATGGCACACAAGCCCCAGATTCATTGTGTTCCTGACCTGATTCTTCATTGTTTGTCTCAGTATTTTCCAGGAAATTGTTCATTAATGCTAAAAGCACCTGCTTACTGTAAGAGAGCATCATACAAAGCCCCTGTCACAGGAGCCCAGGAAGAGCATTAATTAATAAAGGGAAAGTGACCAAACATGTTATAAATTAAAAGTCTGAAAAGAAATATCTGGTGTTTAGTGGATTATGAGAAAAGGCTGAAATGAAATGTCATATCTCTAGACCACGGTGGGGTTAAAAAAAAAAAAACAGAAGGAAAGAAATTACAGAGGGTGGCAGAGGTAACGATCTATTTCTGGAGCGACTAAAGCCTGGGCTTCCATTAAGAGAATTATAAATCAATTGTGTTTTGTCTAGGGGCATATACGTGTGTTGTGTGCTAAATTAAAAAGCCTAACGCATCAGGTAGTTCCTCTCGAGGGGTCCATGGAATGATGCTAATGGAGCTGTTTATGTCCCCTAAAAGTTATGACAGGCTGTGAGGAGGAGGTTGGGAGAGTTGAGTACCTGGGTCACTAGTCAAACCAAACAGGACTCAGGTTCCCTTCAGCACCAGGATGGAGAGAAAATTGCAGCCCTGCCTTAGTTTTTTTTTTTTTTTTTTTTTTTTGGTTTTTCGAGACAGGGTTTCTCTGTGTAGCCCTGGCTGTCCTGGACTCAATTTGTAGACCAGGCTGGCCTCGAACTCACAAAGATCCACCTGCCTCTGCCTCCCAAGTGCTGGGATTAAAGGCGTGCGCCACCACTGCCCGGCAGCCCTGTCTTAGTTAACTGGAACCTTCTATTAACTGGAAGGTGGTCATGTCCACAGGGGCCCGTCAGGTAGGAGCTCCTCCACCCCAAAGCCATGCTCTTCTTCTCTCAAAAAAGAGACTTCCAGGGGCTGGGGGTGCAGATGATTGGCAGACTGTGTAAAGCCTAGGTTTGAGTCCCAGCCCTACAAAAAAGCAGGTACCTTGCTGCTTGTCTGTAATCTCAGTGCTTGGGAGTGGAGGATCAGAGGTCCAAGGTCATCTTCGGTTGTGGTTGCTGTAGAGAGGTGCAGCCTGCCTGGGCTAGAGACTCTGGAAAGGGGGGGGGGTAGGAAAGAGAGCACTTTTCGGAGTGTGTTGATCATCCATTCAGACAGCATCATTTCCCTCTGTTCATAGCCATTCTAAAGGTCTTTAGGAAGGATGACCCCAAAATCATACAGAATGTCTTAAATCCAGAGGGGCTTTACCCATGCAGGAAAGAAGGGGTTACACACAAAGGATTCTTGGTAACTGTTACTTGAAACAGAAAGCTGCTTAACTTCTAGCCCCATGAAAGAGTCAGAGATTCATGCCGTTCTTCAAGGCAAAGCCGATGCAGGTCCCTACCCAACACCAGCTCTACTCTGTTGCTTTCAGCTCCTTCCCCAGATATCCCTGGCCTAGCCTTAAAATGCTGAGTCACCAGTAGGTAGAAAAGGGGGAGCTCATGCCAAGACTAACCATTGCTTCCCCAATGGTCTAATTCCCAAGTATGCCCACGAATTTCTAAATCTGCCATAATGCATGATTATTATTCAATGGGGTGGGAAGGATGGGAGGCAGGCCAGAGCTTGCTAACCCCTAATAGGCCTCTGACACAGGTTCCTTCAGCTGTGCCAAGATGGGGAAGAAAAAGACAGGCACAGGGGCTGGATTGGAAGCAGACAGGTAGTAACCCTATTGACAAGAATTAGGCATGGGTAGCCAGCTAGAAAGCTGGGGTTTGAAGTTCAAATTCAACTGGACCCTGGATACTCCAAGCTCTACGAATAGCCCTTGTTGGATCTGATTTTAGATGTCTATGGAGCCAGAGAACATTCCAGCTATACCCCAGTCACTGTGTATCTACCAAATACCAGGGCTAAGGAGGAAGGGGTGTCTCCGGAAAGCCTGAAGTAAGCCAGATACTGGGCTGGCGCATGGTCTCAACTCAGTCCTCCCCATGATTCTGAGAAAGGTGTTATAATCCGCACTTGCAGGTGACAAGACGAAGGTTTCCAGGTAGACATGGGTTGGTTAGGAGCTCAGAACTTCCATCCTGTGTGTCCATCCCACTGCTCCCAGAGAGAGAGCTCCACCCTTTGGTTTGGTTTTGAGACCTTCTCAGACAGCCTAGGCTGATGTCAAAGTTACTGTGTAGCAGTGAAGGATCTTGAGATTCTGGTCCTCCTGCCTTCACCTCCCGTGTTCTGAGACCACAGGTATGTGTCTTCATTCCTGGTCTATGTGATGCTGAGAATTGAACCCAGGGCTTCATGTATGCTCAACTCAGCTTAGGTCTTCATATTTTGGACTCAGGGTCTTGTACACATGTATGAGAAAGAGAAAAAGAAGGAGAAGAGAAGGTGGGGGAAAAGAGAAAAGGGATGGGCTCATCTCTGTGAATTCAACCCCCCTCCATACTCATATAAAGAGAGTAGAGGACACTGTGTGACTGTGAGAAAAATCCCAGTTCAGAACTCAGAAGACAGGTTTATGTCAGCCACATGGTCCCTTTGGTGTTTCATTGTCACATTCGCTGAGAGGAAGCCTCTGTCAGCCAGCATCTCATTTGAAGCACAGGCAGACTATGAGTACAGCAGCTCTGCAAGTGACCCTCCACACACAGCTTCAACAGATGACACTCCACACACCCTGGCCCAACATGGCTCAATCCACGATGCCCTGTGTGGATTCTTCCCTGTGTTGTTCCTGACCTAAAGACTTTCTCTGACACCCCAACCCTGCATCAGTGGTGCGATGTGGAACCATGGAGGGAAATACAGAGCAGCCGTAAGGCAGGCTTCCAAGGAGGGTGAGCTGGTACCTGACCACCAACCACCCTTAGGGCTGGCAGCAGAGAAGCTAATTACTGGCCCGAGATCTGACTAGGAAAGGTGAGTGTAGGGTTCAATACCGAAGCCCACGGTCCTTGCCGTATTCCCTGATATCAGAGGGCAGTGAAGTTTATTGTAGAAAGGACCAGCTCCCACCCCAAAGGTAAAGTATGCATTTCTCCCCCAGGAATAAGCAGGATTCCGTCCTTTCTGGGTCCCAGCCCTTTCTACTGTCAATGTTTATATGTATGCATATGTGCCATAGTAAAAGCATAAAGTCACCCTTAGATGTTAATCTTCAGAAGTGGTCTATTTGTTTTTGATGCAGGGTCTCTCACTGAGACAGGGACCAAACCAGTTCAGCCATCCTGGCTGGCCAGCAAGCCCCAGGGATCCTTCTGTCTTAGCTTCCCCAGTGCTAGGATTACAAGTGCATGCCACCACTTTTTATCAAGAATCCTGGGAATTCAACTCAAGTCCTCACATTTGCACAGCAAGTAATTTACCAAACTGAGCCATCCCCACAACCCCTTCTTCATTTTCAACTCTTCTATATGGAGGACCCCAAGATACTGGGGTATGGAATGCCACAGTCCCCTCTGCATGGCTCTCCAGAAACATCTCACCTTAGCTGTGGCAACATCTCTGCATCAGAAAGGACATATCTCAACAGCACAGGCATTTGGCAGCCTCCAGATCACTCCACAAAGTGGAGATGAGGATAAAACTGTCCCAGGGGAAAGGCAGAGGAGACATTTATTTCAAGCCAATTTCACCCACTGTGGAGCAATCGCTAGAGCCAAATGTTAGAGCTCTGCGTGTATCTGTTGTGGCGTGTCAATGCGAGGAGAGGAGTGAGCATGTGCGACTGCCAACCTGGTGCAACTGCTGAGGGGAGGAACGTTAGGGGACAGAATCTGCTGACAAGGTTGTTCCATGGCCTCCAAGGGGGACCAGAGCTGAGCACCCAGCCAAGGACTAGGAGAAACAGGCCAGAAGCAGAGCAGCCAGAAGTAGATCTCTCCCTCCAGGTCTAGTAAGCTGTGTAACTCTCAAGTTATTGTACCTCTCTGGGCTTCCTTTTCTTCGTCTTTCTTTTAACTTTTTTTTTTTGATTATTTGTGATTTTCACATCATACACCCCAGTCCCACTCATCTTCCTGCCCCCATATCTGCCCTTCATTCACCCTTGCAACTTCCTCCCCAAAAATAAAATACACACACACACAAACAAAAAAACATAGAAAACATCCCCTCGTAGAAGCTGAATTGTGTCCTAGTGTGTCCCACAGTATAGTCCTCTGTCCACACATCTTCACTTGCAATGAGTCATTGGTCTGGTTCGAGATCTCTGGCTTCTGTGACACCATCAATATTGGATCCTCACCCTGGTTGTCCTGTTGCTGCCCTGTGTCATGGAGATCCTGTAGCTTTGGGACAGTAGGGCCAGCCCTTTTACATTTCCCAACCATTCACAGATGATATAGATTTGGGGGAGGACCAACTCAGAGCCCTGATCTGGGCCTGAGTGGTAGCTGAGCTAGTCAACCTGCTGCTTCCCCTTATCTGCACCACCAGGGTGAGCTCACCAACACTGCTCTAGCTTAGGTCACCCAATGCCACCATTGTCATTGGCTGGAGGCAGGGTCAGCTCTCGTGCTCTCATACCCTCGGGGCCAGCTCATCCACATCCATACTTACAGAGACAGTTCCACTGGGCTATCTGGGCTGCTTCTTGAACAGCAGAAACTATAATCCCTTCTCAAGTGCCTGGTCATTCCAAGAGAACTCACAGGCTTAAAGGCCGGCATAGAAGATTTCCACCAGCTATGGGGCCATAGGATGACTTCTAACAGCTCCTCTGGGCCTCAGCTTCCCCATTTATAAAAGGAAGTTATGGTCTGGTAAGATGGCTCAGCAGAAGAAAGTGTTTGCCTCCAAGCCTGGTGATCTGTCCAGTCCTCAGGACTCATATGAGAGAAGAGGTAAACCTACTCCTACAAACTGATTTCTGTACACAACCCATTGCAAAATCCTTCCCCCAATAAAGAAATGTCTTAATTTTTTAAAAAAGTAGTTTGATAGTCTGGCCAGTGAAGGTCCGGATGGCTCTCCAGACCTGTTGGTGAGTGACGACGGCAGTGGGAACAGACAGGAGGGAAGAGGGTCCATTCGTCCACTGACATTATGCCAGCTATCTAGACCCATCTGAGTAGCAGCCAATGCTGGTCCCTGAGTTTGCATAGGAGACTCTGAGAAACAAAGGTGCCAGCCAGAGACCAAACAGTTGATAACAGATGGAACTGATCTTAAACTAGGGTCTCCTGATGCACCAGTCTTGCTCTGGACCTCCTTTATCATGCAACTGGGAGATGGAAGGGAGGCTCTCAAGCCTCCCTCTTTGTTGTGTGTGAGGCCAAGACAGCCTGAGGACGCTGAGTGCTGAGGTCTCACAGGTACACTGGCTTTGCTACCAAAACCTACCCACCCAGCAGGCTACTGCCTCTCTGGCCCATTCACAGGCCTCACTCCAGTGGGTCCTCCCTTTATAAGGCAGAGAGACAGGCCACCCAGTGGTTGCCACATTCTGCCTCCAGCTCCCCACATCTTTCCTGCTGGAATTCATTCTCTTTCTCCAGGCAAGCAACTTCTGAGACAGAGCCCCATGACTCAAGTAAGCTTCTAGAAACAAACTGCTTATCCTGGAGCTGTGCAGCCACTCTGGATCTCACTGTGCTCTGCCCTGCTAGTCCAGCCCTCAGACACCCTTTTCCAGTGCCCTGTCTTCACCCCAACTCTGTCTTCCTCTACTGGGGACAACAACCTCACCCATAGCTCCTTGACCCCAGAAGAACCTGCATGTCACAGGCAAGAACCCCGAGGTGGACTCATAGGTAAGAGCTTTCAGGGACAGAGGTGATTAGTGGCCCCTTGACCTTTCTGCCAGTATCTTGTCTGCCCCAGGAAGCTGTGCAAGCAAAAGTAGAGGGCTCTTCTATAGGCACTGTGTGGAGGTACAGAGATACTTCTATACAGGATGGGGTACCTGCTTCCACCAGCGTAAACACATGCCAGGCCACAGGACTCACTCTGGCCACACTTCAGAGTCATCTGAAGACAGAGGCCTACCTTAAGCTGTTAGCACTAGCAACCTTGGTCCAGATCATTAAGAACCGAGTGTCTATGAGTAGCACAGAAAGTAGGCATAGGTGCCTTTCTAAAGCTCCACAGGCAATTCTAAGGAACAGCCAGGACTGAGGGCCGCCAACTAGGATCACTGAGGAGAGCCATCCACAGGATGACCTGGCCCTCCTACCTCCAAGCACAAGTATCATGGGTTCTCCCTGCCTGCCAACTCTTTGCCTCTGCTTTGAAGTCGCAGGCTTTTTTTGCCCTGCCAAAGTGACAGCTAGTGGCCAAGTGGTCCATGAGATTGCTTTCCTCTTTGAAGCCAGCCAGAGCCAAATGAGGAGGAATCAGGAACAGTCCAGCCCGCATCCCCTGAGATTTTGACTAGTTCTTTTTCCTGTGGCTGTGGCACAAAGACTTCAGAGTAGATGGCCTCTGTGGCTCACAGTTCAAAGGCACCATCCATCTTGGTGGAGTGGGCATGGCAGGTGTGTGCATGTGCGCACGCGTGTGTGTGTGTGTGTGTGTGTGTGTGTGTGTGTGTGTGTGTGTGTG
>CAJQZJ010000335.1:1035293-1065292 GCA_907164525.1 Lophiomys imhausi | reverse complement strand
TCTGAGGATGACGTTGGACTTCTGAGCCTCCTGCCTCTGTCCTGCATGCTGGGATTACAGGGGTGTGTGTGTGTGTGTGTGTGTGTGTGTGTGTGTGTGTGTGTGTTACCATGCCTGATTTCTGCAGTGCTAGAGAGTGGACCCAAGGCCCTGTGCATACCAGGCAAAGCACTCTACATACTGAGCCAAAGCCTCAGCCCAGTTTCTGGTATAACTGCATTCTGCAAAGGGAAATTGGTCATTCCCTCAGATCTACCATCAGGGTGCTTGTAAAGATCAAAAGATAATGCAAGTAAACCTGCTTTGAAACAGTCAGGAAATGGTATGTTGACGAATTCTCCTAATTCCACTCCAGCTGTAAGGCTGTTCTGGAAATCTTGACTTGTGGTCTGTCCTCCCCAGGCAGTTTCCCAGGAAAGAGTCCACAGTTCTTTCAGATGGCAGACCCTACACTTGAAAAGCTCTCATTGCTGATGATGTCTAACTTGAATCTCTCCTGCTGTCTTCTCACTCTACCTCTCAGAGATAAGCCAGAGGCCACCATTTGGATAGGACAGTTTTTCATTTCCAGGAAGCCCAGAGCTGATATTTGGTCCTACTGTGTGTGACTTCTCTGACTCTGCCTTGTGCCTCTTGCTGCTGGAGCTAACGCCACTGGAGGAATCCACTGCCTCGTGTTCCAATGTTGGAGTGAGTCAAACTGTTTCCAGCCTCTGAGGGCTGCCTCTCCATCCCTGTATTTATTGGTCTGCAGATACAGCAGTCTGTGGCTGGCCCTGGTCCAGGGAGCATGCTCAGTGGCTGGTAGGCAGGTGGAGTGGAACAAGTGGGTTCCCAACCCTTGACAGAAGGTATAAGGGCCTGGAGGTGGGCCTCAACCCCATGCTGTTTACAAGAGGGAAACTGCTCATTGACACATCCCATCCCTCACTCTCCTGCCTGTCAGGCACCTGCTATGTCCTGAGGACCTGCCTTCCATCGAGACCCAGCGCTTGTCTGACTTCCACCCTGACCGATCGCCCCTCTCAATCAGCACCTTCTACAGAAGCCGTGATGGTTATAAACACCCAACCAGCACCTTGTACAGCGGCCGTGATGGTTATAAACATCACTATCAGTTTGACAGAATCTAGGGTCACCTAGGACAGCTCTCGGCATGCCGTGAGAGGGCTTCCAGACTAGTTAATGAAGCTGGAAGACCTGAATGTGGACAGCAACACTCTGAGCTGAGGTTTCGGACCGAATAGAACGAGAAGGCAGCTGATTACCAGCACCCACCTCCCTCAGCCTCCCGACTACAGACACAACTGCCTCAAACACCTGCTGCCGTGCCTGCCGCGATGGACAGCATCCCCCAAACAGCAGCGGTGAGCCAAAATAAACCCTTCTTTCCTCACATTTGCTTCTCATCAAGTATTCCGGTCATGGCCTGCCCAGGGTCCCTGCAGCCTCTTTTCCCTCCACCCAGGCATTTCCTCCAGCACACAGGACCAGGCGCTGGGTACACAGCAGAGCTGGGTACACAGCAGAGCAAGTCACACTCCAATGAGGAGAGGATAGTGCAGCCACGAAACCACGACAGTGGGTTCCAAGGCCATTACCAAGGGAGCCATAAAGAGACTCTAACCATGGCAAGAGGCATGATTAGAGGGAGGCAGAAGTGTCCATCCAGGGAGGTAGACAGGCACGCTCTGACAGAGTGTGGGGATCTTGAGGTAAATAGGTGCCCTGAGAGAGGAGGGGGTTTGTTTGTTTGTTTTGTTATTAATGATGGATACTCATGGACTGTTTGGTGAATTAAAAGTGTTCTGGGAGGCCACTGCATTTGCTCTGAGCTTTGAAGACACTCTTCTTTTCATAACTACTGAGCAACAGAGTGTATCAACTGTACACATAGCCTGGGGCTATATTAGGTATTACAGGTGACCTAATGATGATTTCTAGTCTATAGGAAAACTGGAGATGATGGTGCATGCCTGTAATCCCAACAGTCAGGCAGCTGAGGCAGGACGATTGTTATAAGTTGAAGGATGGCCATGTTTATAGAGTGAGATTATGTATCAAAAATAAAGAGAAGGATGGAGGGGGAGGAGAAGGGAAAAGGGAAGAGAGGTAAGAAAGAAAAAGAGGGAGGAATGAAAATAAGGAGAAAGGGGAGGGAGGAAGGGGAAAATGGGAGGGAAGAAGGAATCAAGGAGCAAGGAAGGAAGGATGGGTAGATGAGTGTTATCTACAAATACCCTGTTATATAGAGGGACTGGACCATCCACAGGTTCCTGTATCCGTGGGACTGGGAAAAACAATCCCCATTGGATGTTGAGGGACAAGAGTAGAGTATGCCCCTGTTTCTGTAGAGGAAACTACTGCCATGGATGGTATGTGTGACCCTCTATATGCCTAGAGCTCTATGATGTGGAAGGAGTTAGCCGTGATTCCCTTAGTGGGCAGAGCTAAGGGTATCATGGAGGGGGAGAGGAAGGTATGAAGCAAGTCAAGGGAAAATAGATCTTGAAAGCAAAGGAGGCTATGATGTCCACACGTGAAATCCATCACTTGGAGATACTGGAGTCCCAGTTCATCTAGCCACCTTCTGGGCAGAGTCTCCTCCCAGGCTTTTTGGCCAAGGCCACAGAAAATCAAATGAAATTCAGAAATGGGAGGTAAGCAATCTCCTATCTCAAACCACACCAGCTGACCCCACATCCATCCAGAGGTACAGCCGCCCCCGGAGGGTCATCATCATGCCCCACTCCCTCACCCTGGGCAGTCTCCACATGGATCAGATCCTACTCCATCAATAGTTAGTGTCTGCCACTCCCTCCCAGAATCTTAAGCCACTGCAGAGGGAACAGAGGTTGCTGAAGGCAGGAGCCATCTCTCTAACCCCTTTACTCCCTGACGACACTCAAAGAACATCTGATTCTTGGACATGTTCTGCCATCAAAGAGTGGGAGGATCATGGTCATGTCAGCTCGGACTTGGTGTCCAGCACTGTAAGGAGATGCTGAAACAACCAGATCAGAGAAGAAAGGCAGATGCCTCAGACAGCCTGGAGTCCAGTCTGTGTCCCCCTGGAGTAGCCCCTGGCCACAGGGGCAGCCACTTCTTGACAGGGAGCCTTTGCTCAGTGGCATTATGAACTCTTTAGAAATGTCCCAAAGTCACTTAGAGAAACCCTCAAGGGACTAGGGAGATGACTCAGTAAGTACGGCATGAGGACCCAGGTTCAGATCCCAGCACTCGTATCAAGTCCCCGCATGGCAGCGCATGTGCCTGTAACCCCAGTGCTGTTGGCAGTAGGAGAGGAGGATCAATGAGCTTACTGGCTGCCAGCCTACCTCCATATTCAGAGAGACTGACTGTCTCAAGGCCTACAGTGATAGAGAGCAAGGTGCCTGATCCTCCTCTGGTAGATTGCGTGCATTTGCATACACACACACACACACATGACTTTGAAGAAAAGTCCTCCATGACACAGCATGTCCTAACACCGCACAACCAAAACGAACTTAATCTCTGATTGTGCCTTACCAGGTGATCTTGACAGTCACTCAGTCTCTACATCTTCACTGTCCCTGTCTGTAAAGTGGGGACACAGACAGCAGCTGCTTCAAAGAATTGTCATGAAGGCAGAATAAGTCAACACACAGTGAGTCAAATGGGAAGAGTTGTATAACCCCCACCATGGTAGGTGTCTATGGATCTCCAGACACAGCCTGACTTTCCACTCCTGCATGAGCTACCCACCTTCCTGAGCCAGACAGACCCTGTCCTGCCCCTCCCTATTGGCATTACTCAAAACCCAGCTCACTGGGGTCCAGATGAAACTTACAAAGTGGGAAGTTATCAAACAATTACAAAGGTTAATTGAAGGAGATTCAACAATGAGGACAGGAGCCGATTAAAAGGCAAGAAATGGTTTGTAATGACCAACAGAAACACGCCATCCCACTTAGCAGTTTAGAGCTGGGCAAAAGGGTTGGCCAGAACACTTGCTGTCCCCACCTCGCCCCCAGGAGGGTCATCACCCTCAGAGCTGTTCAGAAACAGCAGTGGTCTTGGGCATGCAAGGCCCCTCTCCTGCTGCCTGGAAGCAGTGCCTGCCGAGGGGGCCCCTACAAAGCTAATTCTCAGCACTGACTAATTGCAAGGCCCCTTTATATTGCTCCTTGACTAAGGGCAGAGCTGTGGGGAGCCTGGGCCTGGGAAAGGAGCCCCTTGTCTTTCATGTAGCTCTGGGGAGACTGAGCTCCTCTGATCCCTTGGCAAACTGCAGTCCCACCAGCCCCCGAGCTGGGGCCTAGGCCACCCAGGGGAGGCCAGCAGTTCAAAGCCAGCCTGGCGGGCATCCTGGGTCCACTTGGGATGAGGAATAATTAGGGCATTCCAGACCATCAAAATCAATAACATAATTAACAAATATTGTGCCATTCCTCAGAATCTTGCTAGGAATTACAGTGTCTTTGATCATACAATGTTCTCTGACTGTTAATGACATGTAATGTTAATTACCAGGGAAAGGGAATGACTCCAAGACTTCCTTGGAGAATAATTAATATTTTTTGAGGAGATGGGGGCTTGTGAGAGGGGTCCCTCCAAGTGTAATGACATTAACTTCAAGAAAGCCACCCTTGATCCTTGCTTGCAAGTAAGCTCTAAGCTTGCTGCACAGAACCCTGGTCTCTGTAGTTCCCACTCTGTAGCTCCCACAGCTCACCTCCAGGAGAACTTGGTGAGTGGATGGGCCCATGGAAAGAACGAGGCTTCCCCAGTGACATGAAGGGAAGCACGTGTGCCTTACCTCCTGCCCCCTCTAGCCAATGTGCATGACACCTTATGTTCCCAGACACAGAGAGGCCCCTTCTCAAGTGAAGTGGGAGCTTGTGGAATCTGGAATTTTAGAGTCAGGAGACAAGGCTCAACTTTGGTTGTTTGCCCACATGCTCCCTGGGCACTATGTGGTTTCTCCCAGGGCCTCAGTCATTTCACCTAGAAGGTGCAGAAAGGGTTGCTGTGGGCTTGTGCATGGTTCACAGAGGTAAACCCTAAATGCCAGCTCTCTCCAGCCTGGCACTGGTTGCTTCTAGTTCCACCCAGGCCTGGGTAACATTAGCAAGGTCTCAGGAGAGGGACACACAGCTTTGAGGAGAACCACCCATGATGCTAGACTGCCCCACAGCTCCTCCACACCATTTCCCAGTAACTTATAACTCCAGAGACAGCTGTGAGTGAGCCAGGCAGCTGGTAACCACCAGTGGGTGTGGTAGAAGTAAAGGACACCATCACACTTGCTTCCCTCAACAGCAGGGTCATAACTGTCACAGCAGTTTTCCACCCCAGTAGTTTAACACCTGAACTGTGCCATATGTTCCTCTTTCTGTCCACAACACTGAAATCCCCCTCTCCTGGGGTCATAGCAAACAAGGCCTGTCCCCTAGAGCCACCGGCTTTCAGAATTTATCAGCGGAGAAACTTCTTTGGAGAAGAAAGCAAAGGAAAACCCCACATGTGTCAAAGCTCTTACCAGCATCTGTCAACATCTTCATCATAAATAACGCAGGATTTACCACGGTTCCAACATCACACTGCCTCCGACTTAACTATCATCAAGATGTGGTTATTAGTTTTTATTTACTGAGATTGTGTTTATTTTCCTGGAATGAGAAGCGAAGCACTAGAGGAACATTCTCCACAGAGCTGCGCCTCCAAAATGAGTGTTGGAGACCTGCCAGAGAAACACACACCACCTGGGGTGACAGTCTTTAACAACTGGGGTGATGAGACAGGGAGGGAATGGCCCAGTTGCTCTCCTGCTGGGCTTGGAAGTAACCTCCAAGTTGATGCTTTCTCTGCTGGTGGGTTGTGGGGTGGAGGGCGGTCCCAGAATGAATCGGGGTCCAGACAGGCAGCGCAATACCAACCAGCGTGGAAGTATTTCACTAGTTTAACAGCCATCTCACAACACACACACACACTTGCGTGCTCGCTCATACCAGGTCCAGGCTACTCCAACAGGAACTCCCTGCCAAGGTCTTTCCCCAGGGAGCCGTCCAGCACAGACAACCAACAAGATTCCCTTCAGGGGAAACCTAGGGCCTAATTACAATCACAGAGCCAGGATAGTACAAGCTGGAGGCTCACTCAGGTGACTCATCCAACTCCAAGGAAGACATGAGGAACCTAGGACTCACAAGCAGAGCTTTGATGACACTAGGGCCAGCCCAGGGGTCATGAGAGTCAGCATGCTGTGCAGTAATCAACTGGGGGGAGGCTATCACAATGGATCTTCTCCCAAATGTAACTCAAGCTGGGCTTTGTCCCTAAACCCGAGTTAGCTCTCCACTTTCCTCTTCTCAATCTCCCTGATAAATACCTAATGGGAAGCCCAGTTTAATGCACCCCAAGCCTGAGTCCCTCCCCAAAAGCTGGGCCCACTTCCTAACTCCCCCAACTCAGCTAAGAAATCATCTTGATTCTCTCCCTCTTTGCCCATCCCATTTCTCAGCCAACTCTGCTGGCCCTGTGCTGAAAACCAGAACCAGATCTCTTTCTGTAAAGCTCTTTCTGTGCAGCCCCTGCTCTGCTCCTACCTCTCCCATGCCCACTGACACTACCGGCTCTTAGGATTCCCTGTTGTCCCCTTATCCCCTTATCTGTGATTTGCTGTCATAGATCAACAGAGCAAGTAAAGGAAATCCCAGACCTGGCCCATGACCTCCTACAAAGCCTGAGAAACCAGGAGTCAGGGACTTGTGCCCTGTGAATCCCGTGACTCTCCTTCCCACTTCACTGCTAGGGAGTTAGATGGCTCCTGGCCACAGTCTTATGACTCCATCTATAAAAATGAGAAGAATACTTTGCTCATAGGAATGAAGGGACCTAGAGACAGGTTGGCAGCTCCTGGCTCAGAGCAGCCATACTCCACAGGCAAACACGGCAGCTTTCTTCCTCACTCCCAATGGGCACACCTATCCACTCGCCACTCCTCTGACCACAACTTACAGGATGACATTAGTCTTTTAAGGGGAAGAAGAACTATGCTTGCTTTCAACTGCAAAGCCCTGCCTCACAGACGTAATACACAGTACCACCTAAGAGTCTTCAAGAACCCCCACTGTGCACACAGGAAGTCAGCCCTGGATGGGGAAGAGGGAGAACACCAGCCTCCCCACCCTTCACCTCCAGCTATCCTCAGTCTAGAACTTTCTGCCACCTTAGTCCACCCCCTCCTTCACTGTCACTAAGAAAAGACATTGTTGGAGGCACTAAACCAGAACTCCCAATCCCCGGCACCTACCCTGCAGATGCCTGACAGTGGAAGATAAATATATTTATCATACGCAGCAAAGTAAATAACAAAGACTTTATAGAGCTTTTGGTGACAAAGTTGACAAGCCAGGGCCAGCAGCTCTAATCAGTTTCCAGCTGAGCCCAGGAAATCTACAGGAGTGCAGCACTGACCTTTTGGGCCCATTTCAAAAGGGAAGGTTAAAGTTTTGTTGTAAAGTAAGATTTTTTTTTCACTTGAAATGAAAGAGGGTTATGAAGTTGTTCATACATGCCAACTATCAAGGCAACAATGGGATTCTATTTTCAATTAACAAACATATGCACCTGCCCATGTCCCATTTGCAGGGTTTTGTTCTCCGGGTAATTCAGCATTTGTTGTTTGTCTGTTGGGATGCCAGCTCGCACGAATGGCTCAAGGGTGGGCTGAGATGTCTGTGGCTGCAGACTCCAAAGATGCCTTTCCATGAAAATCCCTAGATGTTTAGAAGGTCACTTTTAGTCCTTGCTCCCCAGACAAGAAAAACAAACAAACAATAATAAAACAAAAAACAGAAACAAAAACCCAGGGGCCTATGCCATCCTGAGTGGGTACCACCCATAGATACACCTCACTTCCTACAGAGTCAGTAGTCAGGTCAGAAGCTCCGCTTGGTGAGTGGGGCTGTAGCTCAGTTGGTGGAGTGCTTGCCTAACAAGCACAAGACTCCGGGCTGGATCCTTAGCATCACATACAAGCAGGTGTGATGGTACACATGTGTGACACCAGCAGTTGGGAAGTGGAGGAAAGAGGCTGAAGGTCATCCTTGGCTACACAGTAAGTCTGAGGCTAGCATGGGCTACATAAGACCCTGTCTTTAAAAAAACCAGAAAAGCTTTTTACCAAAAACAAATGAATTTGGTAGAGAAAAAGAGTCAACCACTTAGCAATTCTCCTTTTCCAAAGGGTATCCCTTTTCCTCATCAAATGGAAATACCTAGACTCAGCCTCAGTCCAGAGTCTGTCCAGGCTGGGAACGGAGCTGGAGAAGCTGGGTTCAGCAACAGTTGCTTGGGCTGGTCTCAGATGGCCCTCTGATCATCCAGAGCCACTTGGGGGAGGCAGGCCTGTACTCTACTCTACTCTGCTGATGACAATTCATGGGGATGCAATCCAAGACAAAGGGTTGTCACAGGACATACTGAGGGGCCAGGCTTGGGGAAGTACAGGCTCCTCCATTCTGATCAGGGACGTGGTAGAAAAATCATCAGCTCTCAACTGTTTGCTTCGTCTTTAGAAGCCTGAATCCCCCACCCAGGGGCCTGTTTCCAGTGCACCCACATGAACCAAATCTTCAAATAAGCCAAACAGCTAGTTCCCAGGCCGAAGGAACTGAACCCTCTCCAATCTGTCAGCAAGTGCTTCAAGCTCTTGTGTTTGGAGACAAGCCAGCCTCAACCTGTCTGGGAAACTTTCAAGGATTAGCTTGACATCATCATTGACACTCATCCTTGAACAGGCTGAGTCACTCTCTTACATTTTTGGGCAAACCTGGAGCAGCAGTGACAGGAGGAAGAAGTGATCTGAGTTGAAGTTTCCTGAGCCTCCCCAAGTGGTCCGCCACCTCCATGGTCTAGATGAGCTAGGACTTGCTCTAAGTCCACGAGTGCAGACCTGGGGCCGACTTCAGGCCTCATGCCCTTCCCACAACAAGAAGACTCCAAGTCCAAGTGTACAAAGCTTTCCTATAGTGCTCCAGCCCTGGCCACAATCTCTGCAGGAATAAGGAGCAAGGACAGGGCCAGGGCCCTGGATCTGGGACTCTGGGACTCTGGGACTCAAATACTCTGGCAAGGTGTGAGTCTCAAGTCCTATCTTCTACTTGACGGACCATGTCAAGCAGTGCAGTGCCCACAGTGTCCATCCTGATACGATGTTGTCTTTCCCCTCTTCCTCAAGAGGCCCTGAAGTCCAGGGGGAAACCAAATCCCCAGAAAGGAAAGGCCCTTCCTGACCCTGAGGTCTAGCTGGACCTGGCCCAGGGCACTAGTCACCCCAAAACTCTCCACACATACCAGTCACTGTGCCCCCCAGCACCAGCCACTCAGTGACCTGGAGGTTTGTGGGGAGGACATGGAGATCAGAGGGGCATGGTGGCTTTCACTATAGACACTGAGACCAATCTTTGGACAAGACTTGGTTGCAGCAGAATTCTCTGGGATGTCTTAAGAAATGGGGTGCCTAGGAAATGGGGGGGGCATGGCCAGAAGGACTGCAGGACCTCATTGTGAGCCTGGAGTCTAGAGAGTCAGATGGAACAGCTAGTAAGGGTCTGGGAGATAGTGCATGCTGTGAGTCCAGGGCCTTACCGAAGACCTCTGTGGAAGAGAATGCCTCAGACATCACAACTCTTCCAGGTGAGGAAACATGGGGGGAGCCCAGATATCTTCCATAAATCAGTGCTCGTGACAAAGCTACTACCTCTGCACTTTCTCTATGCTGGCAGAACCCTTCCTTGATCACACGACAGGAGGAGGCCCTTGTACCTCAGAGAAAACACCAGTCCCAAAGGACGAGTTAAGACAGGTGACCTTGTCCCTGTGAGTTGTGACGGCTATGGGCTAGACATGTCCCCGGTCTAGCAGTGAAGGAAGAAGTTGACCTGTTGACAAAGAAGGGCTTTCTCTCCTAAATACAGAGAGCCATTTCAGGAAAATCTTCCCACTCCTGTCACTTCTTCCTGACCTGAGGATGCAGTAGCCACTTCATAATCATGAAGCAACATCAAATGCCCCAGGACTGGTCAGCAGCTCAGTGTTTGTATAGTAATAAATATATATATATACATACATACATACATGTATATATATATATGTATATATATATATATATATATATATATACATATATATATATATACAAATAGCAATAGGACCAGCAGAGAAAAGGCCAGGTCTTCATTGCCGATACAGAACCACTTCACCAGCCACCAGCATCAGACACTTGATCTCTGGAAAGCTTACTAAAGGAGCTGCAAGAATCCTATTCGTTCAAATCAGAGGATACTTTTCCTTAGCTCTCAGCTGACATCCACATGTCAGTGTGGTAGAGGTGTAATTTTAAATAGACTTTATTTACTAAGCATTTGTGAGGTGTCTGCTAGGCCCTAAGAGCACACACATATGCATGCTTGTACCTAGAGGCACTTATAGTATAATGGGGAGGAGGGGATGGTTAGGAATATATGTAGGTAGGGCTTGGGGATGTAACTCAGTTGGTAGAGTGCTTGCCTAGTTACGACACAAGAAGCATTGGGTCTTCAGCACCGGAGAAACTGGGCAAGATGGAGTATTTGTGTAATCCCAGCACTGGGGAGGTGGAAACAGGCAGATCAGAAGTTCAAAGTCATCCTCGGCTACTGAAGAACCAGCCTGGCTCCATCTTAGGCTTAAAAGCCATCTTATAGTAAAGACAAACTAGGTTCATTCCTGCTTATGACTAAACCTCTGTTTCTCATGGATTGGGCTATACCCCACCTGTAACCTTAGCTACAAATGGTTCTGTACTGCCTGTTCTAGAAATGGCAATCATGTGTTTGTTTCAAAAAGTTGTTTATAACTACCTTGCAACCGTAACTTTGTTTCAAAAGGTTATATAACTACCTATTATTGCCTTGTTATGCTCACCTTGCAACCATGTCTTTGTTTCAGGAAGGACTAACTTGTTATGATCTCCTGCTCCTGTAAGTCCATCTATTTTGCCCAACAAATCCCCCATTTGGGACTCCCCTACCCCTGAGCTATAAAAGCCTTGTCTTCTTCAGGTCGAATACTGACCTCTCAAATCCTGCTTTAGGGGGAGGAAGCCCATGTACACAAATGAAAAACCTTGCTTTAACTAATTGGTTGCTTTAATTAATTTGGCCATGATGATTTGGGTCCGTGGTCTTTCTCCTCCCAACTTTGGGATTAGCAGTACTAGAGAACTGGAGGCTAGCCTGGGCTATATGAGACCCTGTCTTGAAACATAAAGAAAGAAAGGAAGGAGGGAGAGGGAGGGAGGGAGGAAAAGGGTGATTTATTTATCATTAAATATGCTCAAGACTATGGTAAAAAGGCAAAAAGGGGGGATGTGAGGGTCTGAGAGAGGAGAAGGTGCAGCAGGCAGCACTGCTTCAGGAGGTTTCACAGGGATGGGGATCTGAGCAGAGGAGACAGACTGAGCTGCAGGAGCTGGAAGAGCCACTACAGGGATGGAAGTGAGTCTTGTGGCCCAAGGTCCCTGGCTCATCTTCAGACAAGGGTCTTCAATTTCCTTCTCAAAAGCTCATGGGACACCCAAAGAACAACTCACAGGGCCCTTAATCTAAGGAAGTAAGACAGGCTGGACAGGACCTCTGGAGAAGACAGAGCTCCATGGAGGTAGCAGAACCAAGCCACCAGAGGATGCCAGAAACCAAATCAAAAGGAAAGAGGGGAAGCGGTAATCCACTGGAGACCCAGGCCACTTGTGAACCCCAAGTTGACCTCTCTGAGGAAATTTTAAAGCCTTCATTTCCTTCCCCTCAGACCCTCAGTGAGCACCTGAGATGTACCAGTCATAGTGGCTGACTCTGGCCACACAGAAGACAGGCATATTGCTGGTCAGGCTCCTGGGGCCCCAAGGGGCTTACAGCAGGGTCAGCAGTGCTGTCTGCTAACCATTGCCACTTTATCCCTTGATTACATAAATACTCGCCAGTCTAATAGTGCTTATTCTTCTGCTTTTTTGTTTTTATGAGTTTGGGGTTTGAGGGATATCATCTTACCGAGTAACCAAGTCTGGCTTTGAACTATCAAACCTCTAATCTCAGCCTCCTGGGTACTGGATTACATGTGTGCACCACTAAGCCTAGGGGTGTGTGTGTGTGTGTGTGTGTGTGTACACACATACCACAGGTGAGTGCTCCCACGTATGCATGCACAGAGTCCAGGAGAGGTAACCAGGTATCCTGCTCTATGCCTCTCTATTCTCTTCCTTTTATTCTCTCACTGAATCTGGAGCTAGGCTGGAAGCCAGCAAGCCTCAAGAATCTTCCTATTTCTGCCCTTTCCACAGCCTCATGGTTACAGGTATACCCCTGTTTTCATGTAGGTGCTATGGATTTGAACTTGGGTCCTAATGATTGTGCAGCAACTCTCTTATCCATTGAGTTATCACCCAGCTCTTCTCCTCTGGTCCTCAGCTATTCTAAGATGGGTTGAAACCCATTGAATGGACACCCTGATGCACTTAGGACTTGCTGTTTACAATGTGGAGAACTTGAAGCTGTAGCAAGTGCTAAATAAAGTAGAGAGCAGGCATGGCAGCAAACACCAGAGACAGTCACCTCAAGAAGCAAGCCACATCACGCCTCTATAGGACAGTGAGTTTTCAAAGGTGTTTCAGTTGTAATATTTGTGTACGTAAGTGTATGCTCGAATGCATGAAAGTCAAAGGACAACCTGCAAGAGCCAGCTCTCTCCTCTCACTGTGTGGGTAACAAGGATCAGATTTGGGTTGTCAGGCTCAGCAGTGGTGAGTGCCTTTACCCACACAGCTATCTTGCCAGTCCAGTGTTACTGGCTTTTGCTGGTGGTGGTGGTAATGGTAGTCTAGTTGGTTGGTTGGTTGATTGGTTGGTTGGCTGGCTGGTTGGGTTGGTTGGTTGGTTGGTTGGCTGGCTGGCTGGCTGGCTGGTTGGTTGGTTGGTTGGATTGGGTTGGCTAGTTGGTTGGATTAGGTTGGCTGGTTGGTTGGTTGGTTGGTTGGTTGGTTGGTTGGTTGTTGGGTTTGGTTAGTTGGTTAGTTGATTGGTTAGTAGTTTGGTTTGGTGGGTTGGTTGGTTGGGTTGGTTGTTGAGTTTGGTTAGTTGGTTGGTTGTTGGGTTTGGTTGGTTGGTTGGTTGGTTAGTGGTTTGGTTGGGTGGGTTGGTTGTTGGGTTTGGTTGGTTGGTTGATTGGTGGGTTTGGTCAGTGGTTTGGTTGGTTGGTTGGTTTGGGTTGGTTGGTTGGCTCATGTTTTATTTCATATTTCAGAACTAAGGACTAAATCTGGATCCTTGTACTTATTAGACAAGTTCTCTACTGCTGAGAAAAAAATCCCAATCCCTTGTTTTTTATTCATTTGTTATTTTGTTTGTTTAAAAAAAAAAACATAGCCAGGAATGGTGGCCCATGCCTTTAATCCCAGCACTCAGGAGGAGAGGCAAGTGGATCTCTGTGACTTTGAGGCTAGCATGATCTATATAGTGAATTCTAAAACAGTCAAGAGCTACATAGTGAGATGACTTCTCAGGTAGAAGCTATGTACAAATCATCAGGTGTGGCAAATAAATGTTGCATATAATCAAAAGGACCCTTGCAAATGTCCCAGGTCACCAGCAGAGCATCTGACATCTGGGTAGATGCAAGCTGCAGCAAAAAAGCTCTTATGTACTTAAGTCTAAGCCCAAGTGGCTGGGGAATAAAAAAAGCAATGTCAGCTCAGTAGCTGTAACACACAGCAACTCCCTCGCCTGTGCTGGCCAAGAACCTGAACAGGGAGCCTGAGGGCTCCTACCCAAGGCCTGAACCTTGGGAGCCATTATAACATGCTTTGATATACATACTTGATTTGCTTGTTGTGTGGAAGATTAAATGAATGGGGTTCTGAAGCTCGCAAAGAACTTAAACAAAGTCATTGCTCTCTATATTCGGGTTCCTTCTGTTTGGCTCCAAGGAAAAAACTAAGAAAGAAATGTAAGGTAGGTCCACACTGATGGAAGGTTCAGTTTATGAACCAAAGGGGAGAAACTCTCCAAAGCTGGGCTGAGCTAACAGGTAGAGAGTTGCCTGTCAACAGAGGGAATGCAGATTTGTCAGTCTGGGTAGCCTTTATAGGCTGTCCTCTTCCTGAAGTTTTCAAGCTAGCTAGCCCTCCTGGCTCACTGCCCTGGGCTGGTCTCTGCTCCCAGCTGCCTGGATGGTGAACTGTGAAGCCTGAGAGAGGCCTGCCAGGAGCTCCAGGTGGCTGTCCTAATGTCACCTCAGGATTTACAGCCTCCCTCCTGAGTTATGGGCACCCTGCCGTTGAGCAGAGCAGCCATCCAGTCAGACTGGAGGGGCAGAAGGAGGATCGGGTATCATGCTCACCTGTGAATTCTCCCATCCGCACTAGAGGTGCAGATCTGGCACATTCCCTAAGGATCTGGTCAGTATTTTAATCCCAGCGTATCAGTAGGGTCAGGGAGAGTGGGGAGGAGCCAACTAAAAAAATGTGACCTTCTAGGCCAACTTACCCCTTACCAAAGTCCCCATGGCCTGCCCTCCAGTCCCATCCTGAAGTGTAGATGTTGAGTGAGCAAATGCGAAGGGACTGTCCACCTCTGAGCTGGCTGCTATCCTGGACAGCGTGAACCAAGCTAATGCAGTTGGGGCCATCACCGTGAGCATGGATTCGTTCCTATGCCTTTTATTATAGTGCCTGGTGGAGACCTGTGATGGCAGAGGAGGGCTGGACTGCCCTGCACTCAAAGTGGTTGCAGTCTACAACTCTGGGGGTACCTGTCACATGATCAACAGATTCAATGTGATCGGATGGCTGTACATGGTGGCCTGGTGGAGTTTGCATCCGAGGTCTTTCTTCCTGAAGAACATAGAGTAAGAAGAATGTAGAACCAGAGTCTGAGGCCCAGGCGCCAGCCCTAGCTGTATCTCTGAACTACTAAGGGCTCTGGGTAAGGACTTCACTGATTCTTTTTTTTTTCCCTCTCATAAAATGGAGACAAGTTTGCTATACCTCTTGTGGGCTTGTGAAGAATGGACAGCTTCTTCTAATAGCCAGGCCTGCCTGCTAGGTGCCCACAAATGTGTGGGTGTGAGATCTATGACAGTCCACTCCAAGATATGAAGAAAGAAGCCACTGGCCACCCTGCTTGTTGAGCACTTGAACTGGGCCAACCACACTGAGATGGGGGGGAGAGTAAAACAATTTCCCACTGAGCTTTCATAGCGATTTCATGGTATGACAATATGATATTGTAGATATTGGCTTAAGTATATCACTGTTGATGTCATTTTTCCATCTGTCTTTCTTGGGGTAATCACAAGGGGAAAAAAGATATTAGGGGGGGTACACTTGCCCCAGTGTACACATGACGTCAGAGAAAAACTTGTGGGTTTAAGTTCCCTCATTTCAACCTTGTCCCAGGGACTGAACCCATGTCATCAGGCTTGACATCAAATGCTTTACCCAGTGAGCCATCTTACCATCCCCAACTGCTAGAAAATTGTAAATCTCTATATGGCTTGTACATGTGGCTGGCTCTGCATTTCTTTGTGTGCATATGCATACTTGTGTGCATGTATATGCAGGAGCATGCAGATTTACTTGCATGTGCATGTGTTTGGAGGTCAAAGACAGCTTTGGTCATTAGTCTTCGGGTGCCATCCACTTTGCGTTTTTGAGAAAGGGTATCTCTCACTGGTCTGGAACTTGCCAAGTGGTGATCCCCAGGGATCCCCTTGATTCCACCTCCCCAGTGCTGGGAGTACAAGAACGCACTAGGCTTTTGTGTCTCTTGTAAGGATGCTGGGGATACAACTCAGGTCCTCATGCTTGTAAGGCAAGCATTTTATGACCCAGCCATCCACCACATCCCGACGCTGACTCTCTGAAGAACAATGCTCAACTGGTCATCTTACACCTTTTGAAGATGCGCAAGTCCAGGGCTGTTGCAGGTCTCACCTGTCACTGTCTATCACAGACACTTAGGGATACTCCCTGAGGGTTAAGCTCCAGCTCCCAGCCTGATTCAGAAAAAGGAAAATGAACAAACTCCCCTTCTACCCAACAAAACCCCTAAGGAGGCCTGGCCACCAGCAACAACATCAAGCAGGCATGTGAGGAAGGACAGCCGTGGTGTTCAGGCAGACAGAAGAGTCAGTTTCTCCTTTTCTGAGATGTCATTTCTCAGTTTGGATTGAAACCCATTACTCCCAATTAACCTGCCATGAACCCACAGTTCTTGCTGGCTTGCCCATAATCATTCATCCATAGTAATAGCTAACGTAAATTCTGACTGCCTCAGCCCACACTGACATCTCCCTCAGGGAAAATGTTCAAAGATGTCATGTCCTTGGTTCCTTATCAAAAGCTTCCTTCCTGGATAGGTTTTCCTTTACTTTTTGTGGTTAAGCCTTATGAAAGGATCCCTGTCCAGAACAGCTCCATCTTGACCCTGGATCCTCAGGCAGAACTCTGCCTGCACTGGTTGGAGTCTCCCTGCCACAGACCTGGCAGGATCATCACTACAGCAGCAGGCCCATCGAGAGCTAAGTAAAGTATAACCCACATGCAGTCTGTCTGTTTTCAAAGCCCCCTTCACAGCCCCACCCCAGTAGCTGAGCTCCAAGGCTCACTGAGGGGATAAATCTTCAGCACAATTTCCTTTGGATCATCAGATTACAATTTACTAGGAGATCATCTACCCTGACCCCTAAAAAAAAAAAAAAAAAAAAAATTAGTGAGAAAATGAACATGTCCTTTAAAATTAAGTGGGATTCCTCTTGTTCATATTTCTACCTAGAAGAGGTTCAGAGGTAAAAGCCCTCGGTGGCAAGACAAATGACCTGAGTCCAATCCCCAGGACCCACATAGTAGAAAGAAAAAGAACAAACAAACCCAGCTCTTCCAAGCTGTCCTCTGATTGCCTCACACATGAACACATGCAACACAAAACAAAATCAATGCAATAAAAAATAGAAAGACTTCATTAAGGACATGATGGCTTGCTTCGCTATAGTTATAATAATCAAAAACCAAGCATAATACCCATAAAAGGCCTAAGAGTGGCTAACCAGATGGGGCATGGGAAACACCTGGGGAGAGAAGGCGTTGAGGTGGGGCCTGTGAGGAGCCCGTCCAGCAAGGAGAACAGCTCTGGACAGCCAGCATTTTCCAGGAGACTAAGCCACTGGCAAGTGTGTCAGAAGAGCATGCAAATGCATAAGAATGCCCCACCAGAGCCATTTCCTCCTTCCTTAAGAGAACAAACAGTTCTACAAAGCTCCAAGACAGCCGGTTCTCAAACCGAGCCTGAGATGCCTCAGTTGTGAGGATTAAAGACTGTGTTTTGAAGTACATAACTATTTGTGAACTGTATACACATATGGGCCCTTCGCACTGTCATCCCTGTGAGAGGAGTGGACTTGGGGTCTGAGGTACCGTGGCAGAGGCCATGTGGTATCCCTTCTCCACTTGCTCCGAGGTGGCCCACTGAAGATTGGTACTTCCCATCACCAATTTCTATTCTCAGCACTGCCTTCAGCTGAATGGAGTCCCCAATCCAGAGGCAGGTTACCCTTCTTGACAGCTTGCTAGGTGACTGGCTGGCTGGCTGACTGACTGGCTGACTGGCATGCTAGTTGCTGACAGGCTTACTGGCTGGTGGACTGGCTTGACTGACTCAAGACTAGCCCATTCCCTACCAGAGGGCCACTCAGAGGTCTACTTCCAGCTCTAGACTCTCTACCATGGTCCAGAACAAGGCTAGACATGAAGCCTAGTCCTCAACCAGTTTTTTCTTCTTCTCCTCATTCTCTTGGCCTGCTTCCTCCTTGCCTCCCCCGACTTCCAGCTTCTTTCTAAAGTAATGGCTCTTGAAATCCTCTTTTCAAGCTCTTCTTGAGGAAGTGCTGAAGATGCAGGCCCAGGGACTTTGTGACTTCTGTGGATCCACGAGGCTGATGACTAACCACATTGCCCAGGCAGCCTTCTCTGCCCAGTGGTTCCTAACTCAGACTCAGGAAGAAGTTACAAAGATGGAGGAGATGGAAAGGCATGGCTGGAGAGCTGGCTCTCTCTGTGTGTAGCCAAGGCCCTCTGAGACACATCATGACCCTGGGTGCTGAGCTGAGGTGGTACAATGAAGCCCTCACCACATGTTATCTGAGACTCCAAGGTCAGGGGAGGCTGCAGGACTCTTGCCCAAACTAGTGCTCGGGCTGGGGCTGACAGATGGTGCTGGGGTCTCTGGAGAAAGCTTCAGAGAGGTGACAATGGTGCTGGGTTCTGGGACACCCTGTACCAATCTCTAGATAATCTCTTTACCTAATTTCATTTCCTAACCCAGTAAGAAACTCACACAGACTCTTCTGTCTCTGAGTCCATCCTGTGAGAACCCATCACCCTCTCTGAGACCAGTCCAACCCTGAGGAGTTACCCCCATTTGAGGTTCTTCTCCTCCACAGAGCAACCACCCTCTCCTTGTTCATCTTCATTGATAATTCCCTTTGCAAGGTTGTCATTACCCACTAATTGTCCAAAATTTCATGCCTTCATCCTTCTTGGTTAAGGATTGATTTAAGGAATGAGTTCAATATCCCTGCCACCATCTCCCAGCCCTTATTAATTCCCGGCGCCTCCAGCTTCCCTGCACACAACCTCTCTCCCCTCACCCAGCTGCATCCCACACTGATTGGCAAAGCCCTGGCTTTTAGGCCTGCAGGATTGGAGGCCTAATATGTACTAATCTATCATGACTCCGTTTGGCTGGCAGAGTGACAGATAGTGGCAGTGGATGATGCGGTGAGGGAGATGGCCTTCTGCCTCCACCAGGGCTGGCTGGATTCAGAAGTACGCACAGCACAATGAGAGAATGACCACCACCTCTGTCTGACTCAGCAGACGGGGAAATACTGTCTTGCAAGAGACCCAAGAAAATCATCCTTCAGATGGTCCACCCAACAGTTGCAAAGCCACTTGAGGCACGGTCATGTGAGCTGCCTGCTGCCTCTTATGCTCACTGTCCACCTGCCTCATGACCTAGGGTGACTTCCCTATGCTTCTGTCTGTTTTCAATGAATCTTCAAGCCTCACCAGCAGACAGAAGAGGGTGAAGGGAGGAAGGCAGGGTGTGTGTTACACTGGCTCCTCCCTGGAGCACCTGCCTGGGCTGGCTCTGTCCTTGCCTCTCCTAATTCTCCATTCCCCCAACTCCTTCAGTCTAGAGTAGGAATGAACCCCACTGTCACTCACCCTTCATTATCCACCCCTCACTCTTTATACTCAGTCGCACCTCTGGAAACAGACCCTTTATTCAACACCCCTCAAATTACCCCATGTGAGCATGCCATCTTTCCTACAGAATCCAGTCACAAGCCTGGGCTCATATCTCCCTGCAATGATGAGGAAAATGAGTCTCAAAGAAAACCAGGGCATTCCACAGACAGGCCTCCTGTCAGGTGAAGGCAGTCCTAGAAGGAGCTGTGTGACATGCCCTCAGGGTTCAAAGACCCAGTCCGGCCCTGCCCAGCGTCTGCAGCAGTGTCTGCAGGCCTCAGCACTCCCTCTGACTCCCAGAACCTTCTGGAGGTCAGGCCTACAGGATGTCCTGTGGGCTAGGACACATCTTCCCTCTGTCTTTATGTTTGTGATAGGGCCCCTCCTTCCTACTTGGGCCTCCATCCCTGACCACAATCAAAGTGATTTGGTGCTTCAGGTTCACAGTCTTACCAAAGGTGGCAAATTTTATGGAAACCCTCCATGAAAGGATTTTTACCAGAGCTTCTTCAGCTATGAACTGTCCTGTCCCCGGGATACCTAAGAAGCCTCACAGACAACTCAGAGTTGTTCTCCAGACTGCGAGCTGCCTTCCCATCAGAGCCCTGAGAGCCACCAACCTGCAGGGGAAGAACCCTCTCCATCTGCTTCCTTGAGAGATCTCCCAGAGACCCTTCCTCACAAGCCAACAGCCCACTGCTGTTCATTTTAACTTCCTCAGAAGGCCCAAGGCCTCTACTCCAGAACAGACCTCTGAGGGACTTGCCATGCCCACTTCTGTGGCCTCAAGTACCTACCTGTTCCTATGACATACTATCTCCCCGACACCAGACCCCAACCCAGGCTTTGTGACTTTTGGTGATGGGCCATATTCTTGGGCCCTTATTGCAGCTTGGCCTCAGTGATTCAGACAGATGCTGCCTGAGTCCAGAAATCATGGGCTAATAATTATTTTTCTGCAGCTACCTTGTAATGGAGCAAGTGATTGCCTGACATGTCTCCCCAAAGGGAGGGCTGAGACCAGAGACTCAAAAAGGTTAATATCATGCTTTTTCACAAGGAAGTCATATATGACTCCATTAAACTAAACTGATTAAGGCAAACAGAATTTAAAGGCCCTTACTCACACTAGCCACACATGCTTAGGGTTCAATGCCTGCTTGGGACTAGTAGCCACTGACCTAGATGGCACGGCCTGGAATTCCACCCACAGAAAGCCCTCTCCAACAGTACTGGCCTGGAAACTGGCTTTGTGGTTGGAAAGTGCGTCCTCTGGGTTCCCCCAATGCCTTCCTGCATCAGAATATGTCCATGGAGAACCCCCAAGTGACTTGGACACTAGTGAACGTGGGTTGGGAGTTCCTGCCTGCCTGAGAAAGGGTTATGAACACTTCAGGGTCCCCCAGAACCTAGGAAGGACATGGTGAGCTCACAAGGACATTCTTTTTAAGTAATGAAAGGCTCACTGGATGTCCCCAAGCCAGCTACCCCTTCCTCCCCAACTGTGCTACCCACAATCAGCCTACCATTCAAGGATGGTATAGTGGGGGGGGGGTGAAGAGGGAACAGAAAGAGACAGAAAAGAGTTCTCAGATTTGGAATATCTTTGTCTACATGACCAAAGAGAGTTCAGAAACCCTGGAGGCCAGACTGTGAGGATAGCTCAGTCAGTAGTGTGCTTGCTACTAATGTATAAGGACCCGAGTTCAGTCCTCAGATCCCACAAAGGCAGCAGGACATGATGACATACAAGATAGAGAGGCAGAGCCAGGCCCATCCCTGGAGTTCACAGACAGACAGCCAGACCCTACCTCATAAAGAAAATGAATGACTGCTGAAGAGGAATGGCACCAGAGGTCACCTAAGGGACCTCATCTTCCCCGACATTGTCTGACTAGAAGATGCTCACAGAGGGTTAAATTAGAAGCCAAGAACTTCTGTGGCAGCCAAGCAGCTGAGCCGGGGTGCAGTGGGAACCAGGCAGCTAAGTGGGTTACCAAGAATGTCCACAAGGCTCTTAGAAACTGGAAACTTTCCACATGTCATGCCTGTAATGGATAGACAATTATTTTGCGCTGAATTTTTTTTTGTGTGTGTGTGAGTGTGTGTGTTTAATTCC
Source organism: Lophiomys imhausi (assembly GCA_907164525.1). Taxonomy (NCBI): domain Eukaryota; kingdom Metazoa; phylum Chordata; class Mammalia; order Rodentia; family Muridae; genus Lophiomys; species Lophiomys imhausi. The sequence goes on along the minus strand of CAJQZJ010000335.1, from coordinate 1,043,846 downwards.
TCAGTGACCGGCCCCTCTTACATCATCCATTCAGCAATCTCTCTTCTCTCTGCTTCATCTGTGCAGTAATCTCTCTCTGCCTATGTCACATATTCAATAACTCCTCTCCTGGGCTTCCAAGGGGTGAGATGAGAGGAGTCTCATATTTTAAATCAGTAACAGCTATGGTTCGAGTCTCCCCCTCCAAACTCCAGTTTCACCTCTACTAAAGCCCTAATAAAGATCATCAGCTCCTAAATGAAACACAGTTGCTTTGCCTGCTATGAGTCAGACCTAGTTTCATCAGGGTCATCGTGCAACCTGAGGCCTCCAGGTAAGATGTGCTCTCATAACTATGGCCATATGCTCCGGGCTGTTTAGAGCACGGTCCTCTCATGCTGTTCCTACCCTTGAGCCTATCTCTGAATCTCCCAGCTGGACCCTTGACTCTACCTCTGAATGGGAAGTTCTGGCACAGGCTAGGAAAACAAGTTCAAGACCTGGGAAAGGCAAACACGTGCTGGGCTATTATTACTGAATGGCAACCTCGGATATATACCCTGTTTCTGTAGATCCCAACAGCCATGCCTCCTTGATTTTCTCAGCTAGAGGTACCAGGCTCACTTCTGGTGCTGGCCCAGGTTCTTGGAGTTGGAACAAAAGGAGGGAATGGGGAGAGGGCAAAGAACAGGGAAACCAAGTAACTCTCCAAGGGCAGTTCATTAAAATGCATCAAGGGACTCCAAACTCTGAGAATATTTTTTTTCTTTTTAAGACAGAAAGGAATTTAGCAGGAAATCAATCAACACACACACTGCTAACTTATTCCATGACAAAAAGGAAACAAAATCCCCCATAAATTCCTGCAGCCTCTGGGTAGTCAACATCTAACCAACACTAATTAATTTTCCAGAACTTTGCTCTCTGGATGTCTTGAAATGGGGTTAATCTGTCAGCCCCAGGAAGTGTCACAGCCCCTGCTCTAAGGGAGCTACAAGTGGAGCCTCTTCCACAGGGAAGAGAAGGAGCAGGGGAGTCAGGTGACAATGACCCACACCCATGTGGACTTTTTTTTGCCCTGCTTCCCCAATAGGCTCCTGAACCAGCTCTCACCTCCAGGGCAGAGCACGGCACACCATGGAGGAAAGCCACTCCTGGGCTGTCTGGCTTCAGATTTGATGTGCTTTGAATCTGAAATCAGACTCCACATCAAAGACTCCTGTGTTAAAGCCTCGGTTATCAGCTAGGACTCTGGCTCCAGGAAGGGACTAGAGCTGATGTCATCAGTGGATTAACCCATCCATGGAACCCTCATTCAAGGCCTTATTTGGACAGGGTGGTGGGCAATGGGCTTCACTTGAGAAGTCTGTTATGGGGTGTGCATTTGAAAGGTATGTTTTCTCTCTCTCCTCTATCTCTTCCTCCCTTTTCCTTCCTCCCTCCCTGCCAGCCAGTAAATGAGCAGCTTTCCTCTACCCACTTCTGCCATAATGTGCCTCCCAAAAGCCTAGAGCCATTGCCAGGACAACAATGGACTCCACGATAGTGAACTGAAACCTTCAAGCTCATGAGCCAAAAAGATCTTTCCTCCTTTAGACTGTTTGTCTCAGGTGTTTGTCCCAGAGACAAAGGCTGACTAGCACAGAACTCTTCACCCTGTGTCACCCCTGAGCATCAAAGCTGTGTGTGTGTGTGTGTGTGTGTGTGTGTGTGTGTGTGTAAAATCTATAACCACCCTGTGGATAAGGATTCAGTCTTATTCACCCCTGTCCCACACAGAACACACAGTTTTTGCATCATTTCACATCCAAACTGCAAGTTAGGTGGGGTCACAGTGCCTCCTCCTCTTCTGGTCCCAGCCTACCTGCCATCACTGGAATCTTGGAAGTGTTTCCTAAGCCCCCACTGAGGGCCAGGGAAACTCCCTGCCAAGAGCTCCATGTCCCTGCCATCTGTAGAGTTCCTTGGTATCTTCTCAAGAAACAAGGAAGGACCTGAGATTCAACCCTTTAAAGCTGCCTCACAGTTACAAAGTCCACATTAAAACTCTGGATAGGGACAATAAGATGAGTTCAGGGATAATGGAGCTTGCCCACCAAGCTTAACAACTTGAGTTTGATCCCTGGGACCCACAAGATAAAAGGAGAGAATTGCTCTGACCTCCACAAGGGCTCTGTGCCATACATCCTCACCCACCCTGCCCTCCCCACAAATAAATGCACAAAGGCAATGAAAATAACATTTTTTAAAGAACTCCAGATAATCTGTGGTTTACAGTCACCTTCAGCAAGCTGAACTCCAAAGGAACAAAGCAGCCAGTATTAGCAGGGACCCTTCCCTGACACCCCGATTTGAGAGAATACGAAGGTGTTAGAACATTCCCCCACCACCCAGAACAGAGTGACATCCTGGGCAACAGAATGTTGGAACTTCCTAGGTGGTCTCTCCAGGAAGATGACCAAGTGGGAAGAAGAGTCTCTATGTCCCATGTGGGCACATTCAGTGCCACCCCACAGACCTGGGAGCCTGTGGGGGAGTTTTCTCTTGTCCTCCTTTCTCAGCAGTCTATAGTTCTTTACTTTCCTTTTTTATTCACTTACTCCTTGCTGTTTCCTCCAAAATGTGTGCCTGGAATGAATACCAGGCTCTCTCCCTGGGGGTGGGGGTGGGGGGCGGAGAAGGAGCTGGGAGGGGAGCAGGAGATCGGTGATGCATTGTAGCTCTTTAGGGGGAACTGCAAGCAATTTCCATTCTATTGATCCTCCCCAGCCAGCAAAGCCAGGCGGGGTTTATTTGGAAAATTAAATTCTGGTGCGTGGAGCGTCAGGGGCACTAGTTAAGTTGTCTAGCTCTACGGCCACAATTTAATTACATTCTCACTTTGAGCCTGTCCTTAAACACAGCAGATGAACCAAGGGCCACAGTTAGATGCTTCCTATTTCCTGGCCCTGGCTGCGGTTCCAGGGCTACAGTGAAAGAGCCCAGGCAGCCACCCTCCACCCACGGTGCTTCACTCCTCTGGGCTGCTTGCATATCAACATGCTAACTTATGCGGTTTTGACAGATTCTATTCATTAAGATGTAAATGTTTGCTAAATTAACCCAATTTGTGAATTTGCTCCTTTTCCAAAGGAAAGATTTTTATCTTAGCAAAAATCATTATTAGAAACAAAGTAAGCTATTACTTAGGCACAAATTGGATCCCATGTGTTAGATATTCATTTGGGGGAAAAGCTAAGAACCAGAGTCCTCCTAAATGCAGCTACAGGAGGACAGGTAAAATTTATGCATTGTATTGTACGCACACACACACACAGCCGATCAGAAATTCACCAACTTTCTATTTAGACACATAAGGTCTTTCCCATCGTCTTCCATTATCTTCTATGAGCAGCCTGATTTCACGACCCCCATGGATGTAGGATGACAGTCTTCGAATAAAGAACTGTGTGCGACAGTAGATGTGCAGCTAGGAAGCCCTTGCCAGAGCATCCTCCTTTCCCTATGCTGGTCCGTGAAAAGATGACTACAATTTATAACAGGCCCATAGACCAGTGCTGGGAACCACGGGCACACTCTCTATCCACCAACTCTGATTTTCTTTTCTTTAAAGACAGATCTCATGTAGCCCAGACCAGCCACAAACTCACTATGCAATAAGTAACTGAATTTACCCTTGAACTCTTGACCCTCCTACTTCTACCTTTCAAAGCATTTGGAGTCTATGTCCTATGACACTTGGCTCCCATTTTTCTTAAGAAAAAAAAAAATTTTTTTTTAAAGATAGGGTCTGACTTTGTAGTCCAGGCTGGCCTTGAACTTGTGTTCCTCTCTGCTGCCATCTCCCAAGTTTGACTATATCCCTAAACCTCTACCACATGTGGTTTCTTTTTGGTTCTTTTGAGGCAAGGCCTCATATATCCTGGTTAGCTTCAAACTTACTATGTAGCTGAGGATATGCCTGACTCCCTGAGCCTTCAGCCTCCCCCTTCCAAAGTGTGCCAGGGCACCCACTTAGGGGCATGCTGGAGACAAGTGCTGTCTCATTAGCCAAGGTAATATGGAGCAGAGCTCATGTCACACGGGTGCAGGCATTCTGTGTATCTTTTTTTTTTTTCCGGTTCCACCAGCACTGACTTGCTTGCCCCCTAATAGGAAGAATTCCACTGGAGAAAGTTCTAGAGCTAACCAGCAACCAGCAACACCCTCAACCCTAAGCCTCACCAAACCAGCACAGTGGCTCACATGCAGTCTTACATAACAGTCGCTGCGCTCCACTGAAGGTCACTGGGAAGCCTCCTGACCACAGAGGGCCCCTACATGCTCAGCCTCTTCCATGGTAAAACAGCCCCTCCCAGAACTTCCAGCATGTAGAACCAGGAGGGAGGCAGGCTGCATTCCAGTGACCTCACAGTCAAAGGTAGAGAGACTCAGCCAGCCCTTGTGTCCCAGTCACGAGTTAAGAGTCCTCCGAAAGAAGTGACTTTTGCTGGAAGTGAGAAGAGACAGCAAATAGAGACACTGTACTTGGTCCTTCCAGCCACACCGAAGCGAGCATCAGCAGTATTTGACAAGCTGACCAGCTCCCCCAAGAACAGTGCTGTCATTACACCAAGGGGGAAATCATTACCTGATCCATAAATGATTACACAGGAGTAGGAATTGTCACTCCCATCTAAGGAGTTGGCAGAATTGGGATTTTAAAACATCCTGCAGACCAGTGCAAACTTCAGCTCCCTGGAGCAGCTGCTGTATTATTCACAAGGCAAAAACCTTCAGGCACTCAGGGGGACCGCCAAGGGCTCAGAGAGTCTGTCAATCAAAGGGTGGAAGGCCCTTCGCGGTGTCAGCCCCAAACTTAACTCAAAGGAAAACACAACTGTTCAGATCTCCTGTCTGACAGCAAAAGGGGCTTCACAACTCACCACGGTCTTTCATTTGCAAAAGACGCAATCGCGGGTGGAGAGGGCTGGGGTCATTTAGTTTGCGACCATGATGGAGACTCAAGCTTGGCCTTCAGGGAGAAAGCTGTTTGTAGTGGAGGCAAGTTGGAGGTCTTGTGGATGGTACGAGCCTGTCAGAATGAGATGAGTAACAGGTGGGGGGACTTCACACACTGGGGACCATGCAGCCTCAGGAAGATGTGAGCAGAGCAAGATAGTGCTGGGAAAAATTGAGAGTGGGAAATCTGAAGCACAATAAAGTGTGTGTAAATTAAGCCAAGCAGTGGCGGTACACACCTTTAATCCTAGCATTCGGGAGGCAGAGGCAGGTGAATCTCTGAGTTCAAGGCCTGCCTGCTCTACAAAACAAGATCCAGGACAGCCAGACTACACAAAGAACCGTGTCTCAAAATAACAACACAAAACAAAAAAACTGTGTGTAAATTCAAAAGCCAGAAGTGCACAGAATTCCAAACCCATTAGAGTGGCCACCTCTGAAGGACAGGGGCATGAGACACATGCAAGGGAAAACATGAGGCAAAAGCAAAGCCACCACAATGGTAAACTGTTGCATGGGATCTTCTGAGCTCCTGTCCTCACACCTGACTCTCACTGGTGAAGAACAGAAAGACGAAAACTACAAGCCGTAGTCTCAGAGAGTTCACCCAGCCTCCGGGATCACACGAGGCTCTTATTAATGTGCAGATGGCTGAGTTAAGGTTCTGCTTTTTTGTTTGTTGTTGTTGAGATAGGATCTCATGCAGCCCAAGCTGGCCTTGAACTTGGTAGCCTAGAATAGCCTGGCTCCACATCCGAAGTGCTGAGGTTACAGGTGTATGCCACCATGCCCATTTGTGTGGTGTCGGGCATCGAACCCAGGGCTTCAGGAACACTAGGCAAGCACTCTACAGGCTCCAAGCTCTGCCTTCATAAGGAGTTCCCATGGTGCAGATGTGGCTGTCTGTGGGCCTGGCTTTGACCTACACAGGCTTTATAGACATAACCAAGCCCAGATAAGGGCCCACATGCCCTCTACACACGGATCTCAAAATAATTATGCTGCATGAAAGAAGACAGGAAGAGAGCAGAGAGAATGAATTAATCATATATTCTTCCACTTCTTCTAGAAACCTCTGCAAAGCATCCTAATCCATGATGACCTAAAGCAGAGCAATGGCTGTTTAGACGTGGGGGTGGGGAACAGGAGGGTTGGCAAGGGAAACTCAGGGGGCAGTGGATACCTTCAACACCTTGTTACAGCATGACTGTCCTGGCATATACATACGTTATCCTTTGCCAAGCTCTAGACTTCAAATGTGCACACACTGGTGTGCATCAGAAAAGTCTCTGCACCCTAACTCCCCACCTGTCCCTACCACAGATCCCCATTTCTACTTTGGCTGGCCCACCATCCTCTCCACCACTTCAGTCTCACACAGAGGCCACAACTTCACCCAGGCCTGTCATAGGTTCCCATTGGAACTCACCACATCACCCCCTCCACAAAGCAAGGTGATCTCATCAAACTAGATCTGGACAGGCCCCTACCACCTCCCACCCTGACTCTTTTCACCGCCTCAAATGACTTCTCACATACCCCTGTAAGCCCTTCACCATAGAAGGGTACAGAGACCACAAGTTAGGCCTTTGCCTCTCATCTCCACCTGGCCTCATGGACTTCAAAGCACACCCACCTCTCTCACGCAGCTGCGTGTGTGTGTGTGTGTGTGTGTGTGTGTGTAGCTGTAGCTCCCCATCTTGACTGGTGATCTCCCTCACATCCTCTACCCCAGGTGTCTCTTTCTGAGAGTCCCTCTGACAGATGCCTAGCCCACCCATACTCTCTGGGTCTCAAGTCCTCGCCCTTCCTCTGATCTAACTTGCAGTACACACATTCACAGCATAGAGTCCTACCCAGCCTCTCTTCTACCTCACTAGAGGCCTCCTTTGTTCCTCTGTGGCAGTGCCCCACAGTTCCCAGGACACAAGAGTTGCCCCATGAATACTGGTTTGCTGACAGGATGTTTAGAGAACCTCCCAAGGGGAATTTGGTCATCCCTAATTACAGAGACCTCCAAGATTTGAGGACAGTGGTTCATTCCCAACCCTTCCCTGAAACCTACAGCTCTTCAAAGAAACCTAACCCTCTCTCCAGAGGACTTTCTGCTGCTGGGGAAGTTCCCCTGTGTCTCAGAACTGAATTTCAACCTTCCTTTCAAGGTGCAGTCAACACAAAGTAAACAGTACGGTATAGGGTCTTTCTTTCCAAGTGATACCACTGCGTTTGGACCCAATCATTTCCTTCCTGGGTTTCTATCCCAAACTCTGTGAGAGTAGAAAGACAAATGCTGCAGGATAGTTTGGATGTAGCCAGAATTCCTGTCATAGGAGGCATTCATGGCCTGAGATGTCCACAGGTGTCAGAACTCCCTTCAGCAGTCAAACCTGGGACCCACTACTAGCACAGTAAGGATTGGGCTGTAGGAGGAAATCTTGCTAAGAAGGGGGAGAGCAGTGGGGAGTTAGGCAGCATGACAGCCATGGGTCAGACTCCCCATTAGTAACAGCCAGCAGCTGGCAGCAGGACTCTGTCCTTGTCTGGTCCAGTGCCGAAAGAGTCCCAGGAATTACAGATCCAAAGCTCCGAGGGCCAACAGTTTGAGCATATGATCCAGAAAGGCACCAACAGGCCAGAAGAAGGCCCAGGAAGTCCCATGCAGACCAGATGGCTGTGGCCTCCATGCACACCTCATGGGCATGTCCTCATTTCTCTACCTAGACCCCGCCACCAACAATAACAACCCCTGGCACGTCAGGAGCTCCTCAGCAGCTGCCTAGGAGTGGGGCAACTCTGGGGACACTTCACAAGGTTGGGTTCTGCCTGCACCTTAGGCCAGTAGAAATAAAGAGTCAAAACCCCAGCTAAGCTAAGCGGTTGCACCCTGTCAACACTCAGAGCATCTCAGTCTTCACCAAGGCTCCCAATGTCACAGGGCAAGGGGACTGCAACATAGAGACCACTGGAAGGGCATCTCAGGGGGATTCCAGAACATTCAGAGGAAGAGCCAGCAACTGGACAGCCTGCAGTGGCTTCTGTCTCTCTGCTCTTCATTACAGTAGCCCTGCCCTGAGAGGCTGAGGGGTCATGCCCATGCCTCTCCCTCTGTCCTCTGCCACAGCCCTGAGCATGGGCCTACATTGAAGAAGTTGGCCTTTTTTCTCCAAGGGTTTTGAGGTCACCATGGCAGTTCCCAAAAAGCAGGCCAGAGGCAGTGGGGATAGACCAGTTACATATGCTGTAGAAAATAGCCCCCTTCCAAGATGAGACCTGACCCCTGACACAGAAATATAGTTATTGGCAGACTCCTGCTTCACCACCAGAACAGAATTACAATATTAGCTCACGCAGTTTGCAGAACTCTTTCTCTCTCCCAGTTGGCAGCTATGATAGGTAAGACTATCACCCTTATATAGGAAAGAAAACTGGAACACAGAGAAGTTGAGAAACCTGCCCAAAGTTACAGAGCTGAGCCAGGACTTAAATGGGACACAGCAACTGCTTTAAAATATATTCCATGTACTGTGTGTGTATGTGTGTGTGTGTGTGTGTGTGTGTGTGTGTGTGTGTGTG
>CAJQZJ010000335.1:949194-1035283 GCA_907164525.1 Lophiomys imhausi | reverse complement strand
TGTGTGTGTGTGTGTGTGTGTGTGTGTGTGTGTGTGTGTGTGTGTGTTTTACTGCAGATTGAATCTAAGGCCTTCCACATACTAGGCAAGCACCATCCTACAGAGCTAAACACCAAACCCCCACCTTTGATTTTCAGATAGGGTCTCTCCTAAGTTCTCCAGGCTAGCCTTGCACTCACTCTGTAGCCCACAAAGGCCTTGAACTTGTGATCCTCCTGTCTCAGTCTCCTGAGTGCTAGGATTACAGGCCTTCCCCATCACACCTGGGTTTATGCCGTGCTGAGGATAGAACCCAGGACTTCTGTGCATGTGACAAGCCCTCTACAGACTGAGGTACAGCCTACCACCAATCCATCTACATTTTAATCCCAGATCTGGCACCTATCAACTGTGAACCCTGAGTTGAGTGGCTTACCCTCTCTGAGCCTATTTCCTTGTCAAACAAATGCATTAATTACCAGCTATCCCATGAGGTACAAGGGAGAACGAAATAAGATAAACTCTATGAAAGCAACAGAACATAGAAAGCAGTTAATAAATGTTTGGGTTTTTTCTCTTCCAATTCCAAATCCTAAAACATATTGCTTTGGGACCATTCCAACACAGAGGTTACAAAGGACTTTGCCGTGGGAAAAGATACATTTCTCGAGAGCGATTGGAATCTAGGGACACTGCTGGCCAAGTCTATGTCTTCAGCAACCCTGGCTCTCTTTCTCCTTTATCTCCATGACCAGCCCTCCATGGCCAGGCTACCTTCTCACACACACCATGCACATATGCAAGTGTGTGCACCCACACCCCACCCCTCCCCAACCCTTCCTCTCCGTGTTTCAGCAGCTGGACCCAGGCAAGAGTTCTGGACCTCAGCCCCTCTTCACCTCGGGCTCCACATCTACAAGGTGAACATCCGAGTCACCTTCATGCTAGCCTCCCTGACGCTTATGTTGAAAGAGCCCACGGGCCTGACTCGTGAAGTGAGAGCACAGGGATATGGGGCCTGAAGAGAACTCAGGGATGAGAGTGAGGATGGGCTCCCAGACCCCTCAGCCAGCAGGGCCCCACACACCCAGAGAGCAGGCTCCACCTGTGGCCTCTCCCAGCCCCAACCAGCCTCAGGTGGACATCCTTATGGACAATCAGACTGGAATCACATGCTTCCTTCATCTTCCTTCTGCAAGGAGCTGCCTTTCACATGTCCCCAGTCAGCAGATTCTGCCCTACAATCTGTGGCTATTGTGGGTAGAGCTGGCCTGCAGCCATTCAGAGCAAATGGGTTATCCAGCAAGGAAGGAAAACAGGAGATTAACTAAATAAGCAAATGACAAGTGGAAGGTAGTCGGGGAGGAGGGATGGGAGAGGGGTAAATTGCACAAATGCAAATTAGAAATATTTAAAAATTAAAAGTTATTTTAATTATTTAACCTAATTGCTGTCCTGTTCTCCCAGGGAGACCCCACTTGGATTCTGTGGGGTACAGAGAATTAAACTGAATCCTGGAGCAGTTCAGATAAGAAGCAAGAACACCCATGACTCAAAACCCCTCTGGGTGTTAGGATGGGGACTTGGCCAGGAGTTGGAGGCTGGGGACTGGGGGCAGGGGCTAGGGTCTTGGGACAGGGAGAAGGAGGATGGGGAATGGGGGCTGAGGACAGGCACAATGTGAACAGGAAGGAGATGCCCAACAGCTATCATTAACATGAACAGCATCCTGTGTGGCTGACAGCACCGGGACTCATTTTGGGAGGGGCTGCACTGTTACTGTGTGGAGCTGAAGCTCAGGAAGGCTGGGGCTGAAGCTGACAAACAGAATAAGCAATAGGCCCAGGACCAAAGCCCTTCCCCTTCCCAGTTTTATTACACCAGCCTACAAGACGAATATGAGGAGGGGCAGGAATGCCAGGCAAGCAGTGATTCAAATCCTGCCTCAGCTTCAGAGTGATCTTAAACAAGAACCCTCATGTCTCTGAGCCTTTGTTTCCATGTGGAAAGGGAGGAACTGGCTCTTCCTCATAGAACTGTTGAGTGTGGAAGGACACATATATGGAAAGCCCTCCACTTAGTAGGTGCTCAAAAGCAGGGCTTTATAGCTCCAAGGAGTCTGGGAGAAGGAGAAGGGCATTCAGTAACTAGTAACCAGGTTACTAGTTCCTCATTCTGTTGCTCTCAAAGCTGCTGAAGTCCCACAGGTTCCTAGAATATGAGTCCCCAGAGATCTAGTCTATAGCCCCAGACACAGGCCTCTACTCATGTGTGTCCACTGAGGATGTAACATTGTGATACGGATTGTTTTGCAGCAAGAAAGATTTAGGGTAGACACTAAGTGCAGCTTTTGTAAAGGTCTCTAAAAGACACGTTCAAGGCCAGATGGTCTATGAGGACTGGCAAGAGCAAAACTGAGCCCTCTGTGACCAAGAAAGAGAATATAAGGGTCAGGGGATTCCACAGACCCTTGCCCAGCATGTAGAAAACCAGGTCAACAGAAGTCCCTTTTAGCCATATAGTACAGGATAACTATACTACAACTAATGCACCAAAGGGAACAGGAACATAGACTGTGTTTCCTGTCAATGAGACACTTTGCCCCAGTGGTGCTGCTGTTTAGGCCCCCAGTTTATGAGGAGGGTCTTGGCCCTCATATGACTGCTGAACTGGGGCAGAAGACTGATATGTAGGGACACTCCACTCCAGAGGAGTGGGATGGAAGGGATAGGGGGTAGAGGGTGGGAGGGCGGGACTGGGAGGGATGGAAAGAGGGCACTGTGATGGAGATGTAACCTGAAGTAACAAATAAATATTAAAAAGAAAGAAAGAAAGTAGGAAGGACCTTAGTAGGGAAGAAAGGTTCTGGGTAATCTGAGTTAGCACCCCTCAGAATGTCTGACCACCAAAACCTCCAGGGGGACACTCCAGATGACTGCACTCTGGAGGGTAGGGTGTCATTCTGGTGAACCTGTTCACCCACTTGTGATTCACTGCACACCCAGCACACCCAGCACACCCAGCACCAGCACGGTTCCAGGCCCAGGCACTACCTAGAGCTTTCAGTCTCCTTTCTATTCATCCAGGAAAGAGTCTGATTTTCATGTGATTTACATAAATTTGCATTTCCAATTGAAAAAAAAAAAAAAAGACCTTCACTCCAAGTGCTGAGATAAAATAAATTGACATTTTTTTATTGTCCCTGCTGCTGCAATTGGATTTTACCCTAACACCAGGCTTTAGTTGTAGCCTCAGAGGACCCTGCTGGGGATGAGGCCTCTGCCTGGCTGGGTTTCACAGAGAAGGAACAACATGTTCCTCCCCAAAATCCAGGCCAGGAAAGATAGAAGGTGCCAAGAATAAGACTCAGAGCATGCTCATTGTGTTCACAGCTCCCGCAGAAGCCAAAGAGAGCTGCTCGGCAGACCTTGCTAAAGGTGGCCCACTGTTTAGAACTGGCACCTTCCTGATCCCCAACACTCTTAAGACCAAACCTCCAAGACAGGTCTCCATGCACATTTTCTATCACCCTTAAGGTGTGATAGAAAGGCCGGGTGTACTGTCCTCAGAGAGGAAAAGCCTCTGATGAAACCACCTAGGGGTCCTGGGCCCTGAGGGCCTGTGGTGTTTAGAACTAACAGGATGCCACAGGCACAAGGCCACAGGGAACAACTATGTAGATGAGACCTGGGGTTGAGGAGCTGACATGACCACAAGAGTCCCAGGTGTCAAGATGGCTTTATCGAAGTCATCTGTCCAATCTAGGTGACCCTGTACACCAAAGTACAGGACAACAGGGAGGGTGATGTATCTAGATAGGTAGACAGAAAGGGCTGGGACCCAGCTGATTCCCAACCTTTATTTTTTAATATGTACTTTTATTTTATGTGTGTGATATGGTATTTGCCTGCATGTATATCTATGTACCACATTTGTGCCTGGTACCTATGGAGGCCAGAAGAGAGCACTGGATACTCTGGAACTTGAGTTATAGGCAGTGGTGAGATAGGCCAGGTGGGTGGTAGGAACCCCACGCAGGCCCTCTGCAAGAGCAGGCAGCGTTCTTAATTGCTGGCCATCTCTTTAGTTCCTACCCACCCCCATTTTGAGACAGAGTCTCATGTGGTCCAAGCTGGTCTTAAACTTACTATGTGGTAAGGATGACCTTGAACTTCTTATTCTCCCCTCCCCTTCCCTAGTGCTGTGATTACAAAGTGATACACTATATACATTTCTTGAGGCACCAGAAATCAAACCCAGGGGCTCAAGCATAGCAGACAAGAAATGTCCCAACTAAGCCACAGCCCTCTGAGCTTTTACTTTAATAGGAAGACCTACTGGGGGCAGCTGAGCCGGTGCCGATGGCTTCATCTGACCAAAGCATGAAGTCCTTCCCCATGAATCTAAGACATGGGTTGCACAGTCATGCCAATACACAGATGAAATGAATAAGGTTCACAAATGGTATACCCTTTGTCCAAAGTCTTAGCTAGAAAGAAATAGGGTTGGGATTGCCTCTAGCCCGGGTTTTCACGCCTCTACTGTGCTCCATACCAAGTAAACCCCTCAACTGCCCTGAATGCCGAAGGATCAATATTGTCAGAGATGAAGGACTCCCCTAAAACCATTAACCAGCAAGTAAAATCCTCAGGTCCCTGTGTGCTGCCCCCTTGTGCTGTACTATCCTTCCTCCCTTGGCAACTAGGGGCTCCAAGGTCTGGCACCCACCTTTGTCACCAGGCAGAATGGCACTGGGGGTATCAGAGTGGGAAGCACAGAGGTCAGGGTTTTGGGACAAGAGGCTGTGTTCTGCTCTCAGCTCTGTCACTTCCCAGGTATCAGGGGACAGGTACTGTTTTCATCATCTGTAACATCTACACCAAGGAACACTTTCTGACTACGGCCCCCAGAGGACGAGCAGGGTGCAAATGCTGTGACATGACACAGTTGAGCAGGTGTGCCCCAGGAGTGGCACAGGTGCCTGCACCAGGGACAAAGAGTGCTCCATGCATCTCCCATCAGCCAAGCTGTGCTCTCCTGAGGACCTCGCCTGGGCCTGTCCACTGTGCTCCTTCCCAAATGTCCTGGGCCCCCTTCCCCTGTAATGTGTCCATCCCTGCAGCTACTGCTCTGAGGACCCACCTCCATGATAGGTTTTTAGGGAAGGATCCTGGCTCATTCCAGCCCAGCCAGCCCAGGGTGGCCAGCGACTGATGTGGACTGCACAGCTACTGGCTTCCCCCGAGACTCCTCCACCATCAAGTTGCCAGGGCCTCTGTGAGTGGAGTGTGCTTAGGAATCTGACTAGATCTCTCTCTCACTTGATCTCAGCCTTGAAGGTCCTCCCTAGAGGACAAGAAAATAAAGTACGGAATCAGAAAACCTGGATGTAAACCCGATCCTCTAACCTGCCAGTTCTGTCACCTAAGACAGTCCCCTAGGCTTCAGTTTCCTGTCTTTAAAATGGAAAAGATCATGGTGCGTCATGAGGAAATCAAATAAAATAATGTCGGTGAAAGTGTATTTTAGAGGGAAACACACTTTGTTCCAAAATCCCATAATGGCATCTAACACCTTGCATGCAAATTTTTTAATTTAAAAATTTAAAAGGTACATCCTACTTGCTAAACCCCCTGCAATGTGATGGCCACCAGAGCAAGAGGGACAATGCCAGCCTGTGGGAAGGAAGGAACAGAAACTCATCCACCACACCCCTCCTGCTAAGGGCCAAGAAAACTGCCCTTCAGCCAGAAGTACTGCCCCATGGGCAAACACCAGGACAGCACCAAGGACAACCCCAAACAGCTTGATCTTTCCTAAACTTGGAAATACTGCTGATCGCTTCTCGGCCTTTTGGCTAAGATCAAGTGTGGAAATACTGCTGGAATAAACTAAACAATGCCTGGTTCCCTTAAGTCTTTGAAAGCGTGCCTCTGTTCAGATTGGTACCATTTGTTAATCCCACACATTAGCACACTCTCTGGAGTCAGGCAGGGACGTGCCGAGTATATTGGGCACTTTGGTTATAGTACAGTGTCTGCTGTTTAGTCCTGAACCCATTTCCCCTCTACAGCTGTATTCCTGTCCTTTACTGGGACACTCACGGGTCCCGACTAACGCTGACTTGCTTTTGATATGCAGCTGTCCCTGCTCTGTGCCCAGAGATGACACCAAAGCTTCCACTTTGGCCAAGCCTGTTAGTTTGTGCCTTCGATCCAGCACTCGGGAGGCAGAGGCAGGTGGATCTCTGTGAGTCTGAGGCTAGCCTGGTCTGTATAGTGAGTTCCAAGCCAGCCAGGGCTACATAATGAGACCTTGTCTCAAAAAACAACAACAAAAAAAAACCCTTCTGCTTCTTTCATTTGCTCATTGATTCCTGCAACAAAAATCCATTAGGCAGCAGAAACTGTTGAGACCAAGTAGAGAGAGGGATGCAGCTCAGCCAGTAGAGCATCCCGTAATCCAGAGTGACTCCTGCCTGTGATCTCCAAATCCACAAGGTACAAGCAGGAGAAGCAGAAGTTCAAGGTCACCTTCTGCTGTATATTGACTTGGAGGTCAACCTGTCTCAAAATCAACAACAAAAAGAACAATAAATGCAGCAAAGGTAAGTGCAGAGAGCTCAACCGCCTGGGGCTCCAGACCTGTAGGAGCCGACATTGCTGGGGTAATTATTTAACTGGGGGAGTCCTGGGTGTAATGTATATATTCACCTTCTAGGGCTATTGGAACAAACTCCACAGACTGAATGTTTTGAATCTCAGCAATGTATTTCCTTCATATCTGGAGGCCAAGAATTAAAAAACAAAAAACAAACTAACTAACTAAGGTTCCAAAGCCTGTCTCCTTGCCCTGTAGTTGGTTATCTGCTCTCATCTGTCACAAGAACATCAGTCACACTGGCTCAGGGCTGCCTGTCTTAGGAAATGGTTTATCTCATTAATGCTTTCAAACAACAGCCCATCATTGAACAAATTCAAGGCAGGAACTCTGACAGGAACCTGGGGGCAGGAACTGCAGCAGAAACCGCAAGGTATGCTGCTGACCAGCTTGCTCCTCATGGCTTGCACAGCCTGCTTGCTTGTACCATCCAGGACCCCCTGGCCAGCGATGACACTGCCCACAGTGAGTAAAGCCCGTCCACATCAATCATTAATCAAGAAAATGTCCTACAGACTAATCACATGGAGTCATTTTTCCATTTAAAAGTCCCTCTTCCCAGATATGACTAGGTTTGTGTCAAGTAGACAATAAACCAACCAGCACAGCAGCCACAGAAACTCTACCCACCTAAAGGCCCTGAGTCTGATACACTTGGGGAGTTAGGGCTTTAATGTACGAGCCTGGTAGGGAACCCGGTTTGGCCTATGATCATAGTCCAAGAAATCAAAGTGAAAGGGTAGATAAAAGGGACTTGGCTTCTTGGGAGTCACTGAAAGCATCACTAAGTGACTGATAGTGGGGTGTATCTCAGCCCCAGATCTCTCCAGAGCAGAGCCTGAGACAAAGGACCTGGCATACTCCCACATGTGTGCATTACTTAGGCGAATGGAGAACAAACGGAATGAGAGAGGGTAAACAAGATGAGAATGAGCTAACCCAAGGACACTGTTGAGTTGGGTGCAGACAACCAGACTGAGTTATGCTGGGAGCCCAAGCGGGGTGGTGTGGGGGGGGAGAGCCTTGACGTGTCCACCTAAGAAATGACACAAGGGAGTGTCTATCCACCACTATTGTTCTCGATGACTGAGGACAACCTCACTAGCGTTAATCCCTTGGTACACTTGTAGACAGATCCCCAAGGGTCTCTTAGCTCACTGTCAAAAAAGCCCTGGCACTGAAAAGGAGACAGACAAGTGAGCTACAGTGAGATGTGGTCTGTCCCCGCCTATGAGAGGATTTCAGGAGATGTTCTGGTTCACAAGGTGTTTAAGGTGCTCGTGGAAAATAAATTTGGAAATTATTAATTTATGGTCATGAATGTTTTGCTACACAACAAACTATGTAACTGAGTAAAAAGCATAGACATTTCAGAACCAACACAGTTCCCAGTGTGCCTCAACTTCCCTAGGAGGGGTTGAATGGTTGTGACACCAGGCAAGATTGGTTACTAGATTCTTGGCATTATCAATAAATGCAAGGGTGGGTGAGAGCTAGGCCTCCCAGGAGCCTGAACTGGCAATCCCAGGTGTTGTGACATCTCAGTAAGAGATACCATTACCAGGATCATAGAATGCAAATTTCTCCATCTTTTGGGCCATTGCCTCTCCATAGGACTGGTGTGTATATATATATATATATATATATTTTTTAGTTTTTTTATTATTCTTTTTTATTGAAAAAAATTTTATTTTGTAAATTTCACATTATGCACCCTGTTCCCTCCCTTCTCCCACCTCCCCTCAGACCCACCCTTGCAATCTGTCCCAGCATAAAAAATAACAGTTCATTGTGGAAGCTGCAATGTATCTCAGTATGTCCCACAATATTCCCCTTTGTCCACACATTCTGCTTGCAAATGTTCATTATAATGACTCCTTGGTCTGGTACAAGTTCCCTGGTTTCCACTACTCCGTCAGTACTGGAACCTCACTGGAACTCCTCTCAGATATGCCATAACTGTCCTGTGTCATGGAGATCCTGCAGTCCTGTGTTGTGGAACTGACCTCTTCTTGCACTCCAGCAGTTCATCCATGGGGTAGATGTTGTGGGGGGGGGGGCAACTCAAAGCCCTGGTTCTGGACCTGCAAGCCCCATTTGCATGGCCAGTTCTTCTATGGAAAGTTGCAGAGCCTGTTCTCCAGAGTGCTGCAGTATGTGAGGGGCAGGGACAGCTTTCCTGCTCTTGTGACCCCATCTGGGCATGATCTCCGGCCAGCCAATGGTGGTGAGGGCAAAAGGGGGGGAGGGCATCTCTCCCTAGCCAACACCACCACATAGCAGACCGAAGGCAGGCTAGCTCTCCCACACTCACTCCCTCAGGGCTGGCTCACCCACAATCTCCACATTCATGGCCAGGCAGAGTTCTTCTAGTTTCTGGTTTGTTTCCTGTCCTGGGAGCCCATCTGGTGCTTGCCTGGTACTGGTCTGTTAGTCATCACAGGCTACCCCATAGCTGCAAAGTGGTGTTGGTATCCAGCTTGCTTTTCCCTCCCAGGAATGTTAGGCTACTATTCATTCAGATGTTCATAGGTCAGAACACTGAATGTAGACATAGCCTCTCTCCTCCTTGCCGCCTATTGATGCACATGTGACATAGCAGTCACATCTGCAATGCCTGTAGGGGCAGGTTTTTTAATTTTAAGACATCTATAAGGTTACCAAACTTTCTTGGTCCTTGACAGTGTCCCAGTATGTAGTAGAGAGTCTTATTTCCTAGCAGGAGTTCAACAGTACCTCTAAGAAAGACCCTCTGAAATTAGTCTCCCTTATCCTCATTTCAACAAAGCCTCTGGGTTCCAAGAAACCCTGCCTGGAGAACAAGCTACATTTACCAAGAAATAATGAAAATACTTTTTCCAGACTCAGATTAATCAAACCCAACTACGACTTCTGACGGATGTGAAAACTACCCACCATTTGAACTTGACAGCGTTCTGGATAAAAGCAGAGAAAAATGGTCTCTTAACACAGATAAAATGTTCAGCAGTCAGGGTGCAGGCTTCTTTGTGAAATTTGGTGTGTGTGTCTTTTTTTTTTCGAGACAGGGTTTCTCTGAATATCTCTGGCTGGCTGTTCTGGACTCGCTTTGTAGACCAGGCTGGCCTTGAACTCACAAAGATCCGCCTGCCTCTGCCTCCCAAGTGCTGGGATTAAAGGCATGCGCCACCACCACCCGGCTAGGTGTGTGTGTCTTAATGTGAGCCCAGGCTGGAAGCCACACCACCCAGTTTCCCTTAGATGCTTAATTCAACTTAATTCATCGGCTGCAAAGTCTCACCTGTGGTTTACCCATTCTGCTTTAGAATTTTACCACACACATGCTCTTAATCATCAGCAAGCCTAAACTTTATTCATGAAAGTCACTGAATAATGACTTTTTTTTTTCAGATTTATCTATTTACTTTGTGTGTGGAGGCGTGCATGCACAGGTGAGAATTAGAGGACAGCTTCTGGGGTAGGTCCCCACTTGAGGTCATCAGATTCGACAGCAAGCATCTTTACACACTGAGCTATCTTGCTGGCACTGAATATTGACTTTCAAATCGTGTGATAAAATACAAACTAATCATGAATGGATTAACTCACAGGGAGTCATTCTGAACCCTCCTATGGCCCTTTCTTCTCTACCCAAATATCTTTCTGGTAGCTCTGACCCCAGCATCCCTCCTAGACTGGACTCAGCTTCCTCTCCTATAGCTCTCCAGAGGGGTGTTAGCAGAGGGCTCCAGAGCATGTGGGAGGGGGGAATTAAATCTCCTCAGTGTATGATATGATCTAACAGGAGAAAAGTCATTTTATTAAATATTTAGTGTGCACTGACAAGTGGCGCATGGATATTTGTTATTAATAAATTTACATGCATTGGAGTGAGTGGCAAAACTTTTTCATGAGCAGGAGTGAATAATAAGTAGACGCCATCACTGAAAATATTCTCCCTGTCCCCCATCTTCCTCTGCCCTGTCCCCAGACTCCTCACCCTAGCTTTGTTTCCAGACCTTACCTCACTTGATCTCCTCTTGGGTGCACCTTGCTCTTGGATCATTCACATCCCCCCACCTGGTGGTTCCCAAGGTCCCTTGGGTGCAGCCTGGCCCTCAGCTGGGCTGGACCCTGACCCAAGGATCTAACCACAAGACTTGGATCTGATTTTTGCCAAGGCTGAAGCCTCTGCATATGTAGGTATTGTGGGTAATCTTTTCTTGTGGGGGAGAACACATGTTTCTGTGCATGTGGTTACACATGTATGTGCAGGTGCACAAGTGTGAATGTGCTTATGGAGGCAAAGGTTGACCTCAACTGTCATTCCTCAATTGTCCACCTTGCTTTTTTATGAATGTGAAGCTCACTAACGTGGCTAGGTTGCCTGGCCTGTGAGTCCCAGGGGTCCTCTTGACTCATCTCTCCAGTGCTGGGATTACAGACCATCACACCTGACTTTTTATACTGGTTCTGGGAATTGAACTCTGGTCCTTGTCTTGCTTGGCATGCATTCTACTAACCTAGCCATCCGCCTGCCCTGTGATCCAGACCATCAACTTGATTGAAATGAAAACTTCCTAGGAGACTAGAAAGGACATTTTTGAGGGTGTCTGTAACAACATTTCCAGGAAATTTTAACTAAGGAGAAAAGATCTTCCGTGATTGGGGGTGGCACCCTCCAATAGGCTGGGTGCCCAAATGGAGAGAAAGGAGAAGGAGGGAGTGCACAACACAAGCATCCTCCTCCCTCTCTGATTCCTGGCTGCTGTGAAGTGAGCAGCTCTGCCCCACCACACCTTCCACTGTGATGTTCCTGCCTCACCACACAGGCAGAAACAACAGAGCCAGCTGTCCTCCGACAGAAACTCTGAGACTGTGAGCCAAGTAAGTCTTTCTTCCTTCAAACTGTTTCTCTCCTCCACAAAAAAAAAAAAAAAAAAAAAAAAATGCTCAAGATGTATACCCAACAACATAAAAAAAAAAAAAAATGTCACCGGGTGTGATGGCACACCCTTTAATCACGGCACTAGGGAGGCAGAGGCGGGTGGATCTCTGTGAGTTTAAGGCCAGCCTGATCTACAAAGTGAGTCCAAGACAGCCAGGGATACACAGAGAAACCCTGTCTCAGAAAAAAAAAAATGTCCTTTTATTGAGGCAGGGTCTCATTCAGCCCAGGCTAGCTTCCAACTTACTGCATAGCTGAGGATGGCCTTGAACTCCTGCCCCTCCAACCTCTACCTCCTAAATGCTGAGATTGCAGGTGTGCACCACCACATCCCATTAATGTGATGCTGGGAACTGACTCCAGAGCCTTGAGGATGCTAGGAAAGCTACAGCCGCAACTCCTAAAGAAAGATCCTAGAAGTGTTCTATATTGGAGTCCAAACTAGAAAGAATCTCAATGCCTGCCAACAAGAGGTGGACAAAAAAAAAAAAAAACCCAAAAACAAACCAAAAAAACAACAACAACAAAACAGATACATATATGGGAGATAGATACAAGATGGGCTATTATATGGCTATTAAAAATTATATTCTCAGAAAGCTCTAAGAACATTGGGAAAAATTTGAAGCTATGAGCTCAAATGTAAACACAGACCACAAAATCCATATTCAATGAATATGTAAATCTGTATGAAAAATGAGCCTGGAAGGAAAGCTGGATCCTGAGATCTGCACCTTCGACCACCATGAGTAAGTGAAGCCAGCATTCATTGATGTGTCCCTTTGCTAGCCTTAAGCTAAACTCAATTTAATGAACCAAAACTGATTCTGTTTTACATTTTTGGGTTATTCTACTTTTCACACACACACACACACAAAAACCCACATTTTATACTTACTAAAATGCAACAGAGACAGCATTTAAAAAAAAAATAAAACCCATTCTGTGAACCCAAAGCCTACTCTGAAATATGAATTGTGTGCATGGACTCCTGCTGGCTCATGGCATGGCTTTCCTCCCTGTAAAGTCTCTAGGGAGTAATCAGAGACTTTTACTGAGAGAAGTGAGGGTGCGTGTCCCAGGTCCTCATTTCCTTAGGAATCTAGGGACCTCATTCTTTTTTTTTTTTTTTTTTTTTTTGGTTTTTCGAGACAGGGTTTCTCTGTGTATCCTTGGCTGTCCTGGACTCACTTTGTAGACCAGGCTGGCCTCGAACTCACAAAGATCCGCCTGCCTCTGCCTCCCAAGTGCTGGGATTAAAGGCGTGCGCCACCACCGCCCGGCAGGGACCTCATTCTTATTAAGAGTCATCCACAAGAGCTGCAGGCCCTGTACTTCCTATAAAATCAGATATATTTATCCCTCTCAGGTCTCTGAGGTGGTTGAAGAACAGATAGCTAGAGTCTCATAATTTAATTTTGAGTTGTTTAGGAGTCAAGAGAGTGTTATAGATCTAAGAAGAGACTTTTAAAATTGTGTTGCAAGTTAGTATGAATGTTGAGTCAGATATAGACCTTTAAACTCATGGAGATGTTTAGATAGTAGAATGTTAAAGTCAAGTACCAAATACATATGGACTGGTCATTGGGAATGTACGTTAAGCCATATAACCCTCATAACTGTGGCCTAATCACCTCTGTTGTACTGTATTGTATTTGTTATTATAAGAGATAGAGCCATTTGTTGGACTGAAAGGGGAAACTGTAGGGGGAAATAAGATATACCTTAAACTTAAAAGAAAAAAAAAAAGGGAACAGGATGGGGGGTTGAGGGTGGGAGGGTGGGACTGGAGGGGGAATAGGGAGGGGACTGCGATTGAGATGTAACTTGAAGAGTCATCCACACTTGGTTCCAGACTCCCAGGACTGAGTGACAAGCTCTGGGTTGGCCAGCAAAGGTCTGCGGGTCAACTCACCCCCATGTCTACTGGCATTCAAATGTTAAGAGGATTATAATTTTAACAGGAAAGAGTTGGGTCAAACGGGAGAGAACTTTCATCATGGTGAGGTTAAGCCCAAGACTGTCTTCCAAGTGCTCAGAAATAGCTGAGCAGAAAAACTCGCTTTTCCAGTTCCACCCCAAATACCCCTGGAGTCTCAGAAAACATTAGACAACCTCTAGAGCAGTGGTTCTCAACCTTCCTGATGATTCGACCCTTTAATACAGTTCCTCATGTTGTGTGACCCCCTGAACCATAAAGTATTTCATTTCTACTTCATACATGTAAATTGCTACTGTTATGAAACATAATGTAAATATTTGTTTTCCAGTGGTCTTTTGGGGGTCACTAGAGGGACTGCCATTGGAATATCAGCAGTATTTGAAATTTTAAACATAAGTCTGAGTTCCTCTGGCTGGCTGCCCACCAGATACACCTCATCCAAAAGGGGTGAGGTCAGGACTAAGCAGCCTCCAAGCCATTACGAATCAGAAGGGAAAAGTCTCTGAAGGGATGGTCCTGGAACACAAGGACAGCTCAGAACACAACCCTCCCAGCCTGGTACTCAGTACCTACAAGCCCAGGGAGGCCCCTCTCCTGTACTCTACCCTCGTCCATCTGTTCCTCCTCCTCTTCCTCCGGGCCTTATTACACAGTCTGCTTCCTCCATCCTCATGGCTCCTCCTCTTCCTTAGGTCGGTGCAGACCCAGAGCATCTGGGCCTGTACAGACAGGGAGGAAGCCCAGCTTCAGGCTACTCTCAGAAGGGAGGGGAAGGAAGAACAGACTCAGAAAGTAAGATGGCGGGGCACACAGGAGCCTGAGATCAAGCATGAGGGCTGTGGAGTCCAGTATGAGGGGGTGACATGGGGCACTGTAACATTCAGGGCTCTGCAAGGGAAGGTATAACAAAAGAAGCACTGTCCCTCTGCAATGGCACCAAGGCTCAACAACTTCTGCTGTTAATGTCCAACACCCTAAAACCCACAAGACTGAAAACCTGTACCCAAAATGGCATGTGGTGGCACATGTCTATAATCCCAGCACTTCGGAGATGAAGACAGGAGGATCCGAAGTTCAAGGTCATCTTTAGCTACATAGAGAGTTTGAGACCACCCTGGACTATATGAGACCCTCTTTCCAAAACCCAAAAGGAAATCCTGCACCCAGACCTCACTGATTCCCCTAGTGGGAAATGGTGTTTATAAGCATCTGAAAAAAATAAATGGAGAAAAAGGTCACACACTACACTTACCCAAACATGCATACACACACACACACACACACACACACACACACACACACACACACACACTCACCCTACACAACATGCATGCATAAGCACCACACATGTGCACAGTCAGGCACATGTACACATGTGCATGCACACACCACACATACCATGGCATACACATAGTATACATGCATAAACATTGCACATGTGCATAATGCATCATATGTGTACATGCATGTGCATACACAGTACACACATACCATAGAATGCACATGAAGACTTACCATACATGTCCTCATCCACCATGTATATACACACATGCACGTAAACAGCACATGTAGACACACACCCCTACCTATCCACTAGCCATCATCATAATCAAGTGCCTGCTGGGTTTGCCTGTGTTTCCGCAGTGACATATTTAATGGCAGAGAAGAGCAATCCCACCTGTGGTGACTAGGTACTGGCCTTCCTTGCCAAGGTCAAGTTCAGTTCTCAGAAGCAGCTCAGCCAGCGTGACCGAGTGAAAAGGCTGGAGAGCATGGCTGCAGCTGGCTGGTCAGTTGCTTCTGCCTAACCTGCCCCCCCCTCCTATCTTCCCCCTCAATGTCTCTGTGCAGTGACACCCCCAGGCCCCAACCATTCATCCAAAAGTTTTTGTTTGTTTCATTTGTTTAGGGAGTCTTTACCCTTCTGGAAGCTTCCTTGATGCCTATGACTGGCTTTCCTTTAAACTTAGGACTGTGGTGAATATGAAAGGGCTTCTGAAATGCAGACTCTTAAAAAAGCATATGAAGTCAACTTCAAGCCACGTACCTGTGGGAAACACCTGGCAGCACACATAGTCCTGGTCAACAGGTGTGCCTCAGGCCGAGGGCATAAGGCTGGCCAATGAGAAGACAGCCTGATGCATAAGTAAGAGATATAGTGAACAGCAATGTAAAAGAAAGTCTGGGAAACTTGGGCAAAAAAATTGCCAAGCTTTTTGCTTAGCATTGCTTCTCAACATTGCCTAACTTTGAAAGATTCCAGCTACCCAGACTTGCTGAAGACTGCGGTCTAGGTGAGCAGAGCCCATATTGGGCTGAGCCCAGGTCAGGCCCCGGTTTGGAGCTGTGAAAGTCGCATTCCCAAAGCTGTGCCCGGAGACCTGCCCAAAGACTTCCAGGCCAAAGAGAAGGGTGCCAACAGCCTGCACCTAGCCCAACGGACAGTGAAGAGACCACACCCTCAAGTGACAGCACCAGCCCGAGGCAGGAAGCCTGGGCAGGCAAAAGAGACCCTCCGAAGGGCCAAAGGCAACCAAAGGGCTAAGGCCCACAGACACAAGCCTGAGACCCACCAAAGACCAAGATGCCAAGTGGGGTGTCCCAACTGTTGCGTGAACAGAAAAGGCCCAACCTCAAGCAGAGGTGCACCAGAGACCTGTGACTGGGCTAGCAGAAGTTCGAGATCTTGGCCTCGAGTGAGAGATGGCAACTATCAACTCCTAGGCAGCATGAATACAGCACCACCCTAAGGCAGCAAGTTGGTGGGGGGGAGCATCAGTGGAGTGCAGAAGCCTCGGCCCCAAGACCACATAAGGCAGAGGACTTGCACAGAAAATGTTCATAAGAACCAGGCAGGCTGAAGAGAGGGGCTTCAACAGGAACAGAGCAGCTAAGGGAGCTGGCCGTGTGGGCCAGCGGGCAGTAGCAGCACTAGAGGCCAAAAAGTGAGGCTGCCATAGCAACGCCAGAGCCAGGAGACCACTGACTGACTGCTTATTACAGTGTTCCTGTGGACAGACTGCTGACCAGTTACCCTCAAAGGACCTGCCCCTGAGGACGTCTTGATCTGGATATCCTTTCTAAAGTGTTAGGGTTGGTCGGTTGGTAGGTGGGTAGAATTATTAACAAATATAGTTTTAAAGTTAAGTTTACATAGGGCCAGACAGCTGTGCTCCCCTCCCTTAGAGCTCTGACTCCAAGGGGCTCTGAGTGTCCTGTCAGAGGGAGATGGCTGGGCCTAGTTGGTACCAAAGGGGACAGGTGTGAAGGGAAGCAGAGAAAGACACAACTTTTTCTCAGCCTTGAAGACCTGAGTGTTCCACCCTCAAGAACCTGAAGGGACAGTACCTGGCATGTGAGTCTCAATTCCCAGCCACACAGTTTTGTTATCAGAGAAAGAAGAGGGGCTACCAGACTGCAGTCCTTGGCTGGGTACTTTCATAAGACTTATCTCTATGTCAGCCCTGAGACCCATACCAGTTTACTCAGTGTGTGTGTGTGTGTGTGTGTGTGTGTATGTTTGTGTTTGTATGTATGTGTTTGTACATGTGCATGTGCCAGTGTGTGAATGTGTGTACACTCATGTGTGTGCACATGTGTGTTTGTGTGTGTGTGTACATGTGTATATGTGTGTAGCCACAGGCCAACCTTTGGTGTTGTTTCTCAGGAGCCATCCACCTTGTTTATAGAGATCGTCTCTCTTTGCTCTAGAACTCACAGATTCAGCTAGTCTAAGTGGCCGGCAAGCCCCAAAGATCCACTGTCTCTATCTCCTCAGATCTGGGATCACAGCAGGGCATAATTTACATGGGTTCTGGGATCAAGGTAAGTTCTTCATGCCAGTGTGACAAGCACTTTGCTGAGGAGCTGTGTTCCCAGCTTACTTTCGGCCTCTGTGCAATACAAACTCAAAGCACCCTGTACAGACTCACCTTCCTGAGCCAGCCACCCAAGACCCACTAGAGGAGCAAGCTCTAAAGCCTTTATGGAGATCAGAGAGCACTGGTCCACAGACACAGAGGCTACATCCCATGCAGTGGTTATGGGATGGATGTGCTAAATCCTCCACAGTGAGAGGGAAGGTATTCTGAGCCACCCAAGCCTATTCTTCCCTCTGGTTTCTCAAGATGGAGCATGAGCCACCTTTGGTTCTTTCGTTTGAAGCTGGGAGACTTCCATCAGACTCTGGGGCTCAGGGACCATGCCAGGGCAGCAGGTCAGGGATGACCTGGATGGGGAAAATGAGCAGGCTCCCCAGGATGATGCTTAGATCTTCCCACAACTCGACCACTTAAAAGAAGGATGTAACACAAATGAGAACTAGGAAATGAACCCCAAGCGGGAAACTGAGTCAGGCAGTCCTAGCTCTAACCCCAGGTACCTCTGTACTTTCTTTCCTCACTCCATGCAAATTAACCAAAACAAGAGCATGGCCTGGGGATGCAGCTTTGTTAGTAGTAGTTGCTTAACATGCACAAGGCCCTGAATTTGATCCATAGCACCACATAAACTTGGTGCACATCCCTGTCATCCTAGCACCCAGGAGCTCGAAACAAGAATTCTAGAAATTCAAGGTCACCTTCAGCTGCATAGCAAGTTTGAAGTTATCTGCCATTACATGAGAACCTGCTTTAAAATAATAAATAAATAAACAACAAAAAAACGGTTTTTGACAATTAGAAACAATCAGCCCAGGGGCCAGTAAAATGGCTCGGCAGGTAAAGGGGCTTGCCAGCAAGCCTACCAACCCAGGCTCAGTCTCCTGAACCTACATGGTAGGAGAAGAACCAGCTTCTGCCAGTTCTCCTCTGGCATCCACATGAGCACTGTGACACATGCTAGCACCAGTACCCGGAAGGAAGGAAGGAAGGAAGGAAGGAAGGAAGGAAGGAAGGAAGGAAGATTAATTAATACAAAGAGACCAAACAGCCAATGTAAAAAAATGCATGAATCTTAATTGGAATGTGATTTGGGGAATGAACTCAGTTAAAGAGACACTGGGGGACAATAGAGAAAACTTTAATATAGACTACACATTGGAAGACATTAGGAAATTATTAATTTTGTTAGTTGTGATTATGTGTTCAATTTTCAGAGACGTGTGCATGAATTTCATGCTAGTTTATTTTCAAAGGGTTCTGCAAAGACAATAGATGAAGCACGAGAGGAAAGAGCAGCAACGGCTGAAAGCAGGTGTTGGGTATGCGTGCTTGCTGGACTATTTCTGCTTTTCTGTCTCTGAAGATTTGGTGGAAAGAAGTTAAGACAAAAAATGGGGCTGGTAGCTAGCTAGCTTTCATCCCAGCACTCAGGAAGCAGGGACAGGTGGATTTCTGTGTGTTCTTGATACCAGCCTGGTTGGTCTACATAGTGAGTTCTAGGACAGCCAGGGAGACCCTGTCCCTATAATAACAAGGCCAGTGAGATGGTTCAGCTGGTAAAAAGTCCTTGTCATTCCCAACCATCTGAGTTTGTCCTCAGAATCCACATAAAGATGGAAAGAAGGCCTGACTCCATCCACCAAATTGTCCTCTACACTCACATCATGGCACACGCACCTGCACCTGCACATCATCATCATTATCATCATCAATAAAAATTAAAGTTAAAACACAAACACTTGGGTTGGAGAGATGGCTCAGTGGTTAAGAACACTGGCTGCTCTTGCAGAGGATCTGGGTTCAATTCCCAGCACCCATATGGCAGCTCACAACTGTCTGTAACTCCAGCAGGGATCTGACACTATTACACAGACATATATATATATATGCAGGCAAAACACCAATGCACATGAGATAAAAATAAATATTGAAAAAAAAAACCACACACACACACACACAGACAGACAGACACCTGTGAAAGGAGGAAGACAATTGCAGAATGCTTCTAGGCCTCCTCCTGGTACCAGAGCAAATCCAGAAGATGCTGAGTGACTTCTAACTGGTCCTGCTGTCCTGACTGCTTCCTTCCTCAGAGCCATGAGACAGGGCTCACTGCATAGCCTAGGCTGGCCTTGAACTCTCCACCCTCCTGCTGCAACCACCCAAATGGCAAGCATGTGCCACCACACCCAGCCAGAGCCTCAAGCATTCCTATCTCTAAAGTAGAGATAATAAAACTGCCTTCACCTAGTCTTGAGGACTGATTGAACTATTTGGAACCCAGATGGACTGCAAAGAACATTCATTCCAGTCTCTCCTTTCCGAAAATGACAGGTTTCCCTAGAGACAGTGAGCGTCAAGAGTCAAGGAAGGATGTCCCCTTCCAGAAAGATAAAGTAAGTAGGGCTGGCCTGGCAGTCATAAAGCACCACATAAGCCCAGTGTGGAAACACACACCTGGGAACCCGGCACTTGAGGCCAAGGCGGAGGCAGGAAGATCGAGGTCATCATCAGCTTTGAGGAGTTTGAGGCCAGTGTGAGCTGTCGGAGGAGATCCTGTTTCAAACTTCAGCAAACTTCTAGATGTTTCTATAAATCAAATGTGAGAAAGAATGGAGGGAAGGAAGCAGGCCACTGGGATCCTTGCACCCTAAGGAACCACTCTGGTAAGTTTCTTGCTTTTTCCTTTGTTTTGTGTGTCCCCAACTTAAAGCTAATGATCGTAGCAGCTCAGAGTTTCCAGTGGGAGTATGCACAAAGAGCAGAAGTGCAAACCTGCTCTCTACTCAAAGGCTAGAAAGCAGCTAATGAATAGGAAACATGCCCCCCCCCCAGTAGAATCCAGTGAGAAGACGAGACCAACAGCTCACAATATGCTGCCGACACCCCCCAGGGGCTGCATCAGAGAAGACCAAGAAGAGAGTTGGTGCTTTGAATCTCCCACTGCTAGCACACTACCTCTGTAGCATCCTTGGAGCCTGCACAGCATCATGACCAAATGCAACGTGGGGAGGAAAGGGCTTATTTTGGCATACAGTTCTACAGCACAGTCCACCACTGAGGGAAGTCAGGGCAGGACCTTAAACAGCTCAGGTACCTGGAAGGAGGGCCTGATACAGAGACGATGGAGGGGTGCTGTTTATTAACTCACATCTAATGGCTTGCTCAGCCTGCCTTCAAGACTCCTATAGCACTCAGAACAACCAGCCCAGGGGTGGCACCACACAGTGAGCTGCCCTGCCCACCACTGAATCAATCATCAATGGAGAATTTATACCACAGGCTTACCCAAATG
Organism: Lophiomys imhausi; assembly: GCA_907164525.1. Taxonomy (NCBI): domain Eukaryota; kingdom Metazoa; phylum Chordata; class Mammalia; order Rodentia; family Muridae; genus Lophiomys; species Lophiomys imhausi. Next base: position 1,014,599 of record CAJQZJ010000335.1, on the reverse strand, counting down.
CCAATCGCATGGAGGGGAGAGGGTATTTTCTCAATTAAGGTTCTCTCTTTCCAAATGACTCTAGCTTGTGACAAATTGACATAAAACCAGCCAGCACAAATGCCCAGCAGACATAGTGGCCACCCTTACTTTAGAATGTCAGTGGAGGACCAGAGAGGAATCTAGAAACAAGGTAGCTTCTCCCACCCCGAGCAAAGACATTTAATTAAGAACAGGAATCTCTTAACCTTACATGAAGATGACCAAGCATTCAAAAATATGAGTCTATGGGGACCGTTCATATTTAAACCACCACACTTGATAATTGATTTTCCATTAAAACCTTGGTCATCAGGGAGTGGTGATATTTAGGGATTAGGAGGTGTGGCCTTATTGGAATAGGTGTGGCCTTATTGGAGTGGGTGTGGCCTTATTGGAGTAGGTGTGGCCTTATTGGAGTAGGTGTGGCCTTGTTAGAGAAAGTGTGTCAGTGGGGGTGGGCTTTGGGGTTTCAAAAGCCCAAGCCAGCCCCAGTGTCTTGCTCTTCCTGCTGCCTGCAGATCCAGATGTGGAACTCTCAGCTACTTCTGCAGGAGTGCTGTGAAGGGGCTGATAGGTTAATATAAGTTAGATTTAGTGAATACCTAAGTTTCTGATACAGTCTCTTAATTCGGGGCATGAAGATCAACTGCTGTGAGCAATTAGCTTATCAGCTTATGGATGAAGTCAGGTGAAATGAGGGGAGTCTCTTTGGACTGAAAAACAAGGTTGAAACCAGGTGAAACAAGGAAAGACTTTATGACCTGGCATTGCTTTCAACTGCTAAGTGGGCAGAGCCCAAATTAAGCTGAAGCAGGTGGAACAAGGAGTGATCCTATTTAAGGACAAGTGGATGACGCCAGAGAGGCGCGTGCGTGCTAAGGGCCCCCGATATGAGAGAGCTCCGAGAGTCCTGCTGGAGAAAGTTCTGGTAGACCAATGGCCAGATCTCCCTGAGGCAGAAGGAAGCTAGTGAGCAGAGAAAGCCTCGGCAAGACAGCAAAAGGCCAAGGACTAAACCCTGTGGCTCAGCTTTTGCCTAGAGGGGTTTGACCTGTCCGAACAGTGGCCTGAACGGAACTGTGGCCAGCTTTAAAGACTGAGGCAGAACGGCAGAGTTGCTGATACGAAGGAAGTAAGGTGGCCTACAGACGCTGAGGTCTCCCAGAGAGAAGAAAGCCTCAAGCCTTATTTAAAGTGAGACTTCGATAGCAAATTTACCCTGACGAACCTGCGTCTGAGATATTCCAGAAAAAGGACTGCTAAGTGCGTTAAAGAGTCTACCCCCGAGACTGGTTTCCTGACGACTGAGGACCTGCCCCAGAGACTGTATCAGTGCTGCCATGTTGACCACCATGACAATAATAAACTAAACCTCTGAAACTGTGAGCAAGCCCCATTTAAATGCTTTCTTGTACAAAAGTTGCCATGGTCACAGTATCTCTTTACAGCAATAGAACAGTGACTAAGACAGGAAGCAGAAAGATCTCAAACTGAATCTTGACAATCAGGAAGACTGTACTTATTAACTCCAAATGACAGAGACTTTAGAATTGTCTCACAAAGATTTCCAAGACACCATTATAAAATGCTTCTATAGGCAATTATGGACATGCTTGAGACAAGTGAAAAAACAGAAACTCTCAGCAAAGAAAAAGAATGAAGAATGAAAGGGAAACTATAACTAAAAAGTACAGTAACTAAAGAAAAAGTTCAGTAAGCTGGGCATGGCAGCGCACACCTTTAATCCCAGCACTCAGGAGACAGAGGCAGGCAGATCTCTGTGAGTTCGAGGCCAGCCTGGTCTACAAAGTGAATCCAGGACAGCCATTACTGTTACACAGAGAAACCCTGTCTTGAAAAATAAAAACTAAAAAAGAAAAGAAAGCAGAAAAAGTTCAATGGATAGTTCTGTCTTAGCTACTTTCACTGTAAAGAGACATCATGACCAATGCAACTCATAGAAGAGAGACTTTACTTGGGGTTTACAGTTTCAGAGGGTGTGTCTATGACCATCATGGTGGGGAGCATGGCAGCAGGCATGGTGCTGGAATAGGAGCTGGGATCCACAAGCAAGAGGAAGAGAGATGGCTAGCTGGAAATGTCATGGGCTTTTGCAATCCCAAAGCCTGTCCCCAGTGACACACTTCCTCCAACAAAGTTACACCACTTAATTCTTCCCAAACAATTCCACCACTGAGGGAACAATGGGAAGCATTCTTATTTAAACCACAGAGATTCCATGGCAGAATAAAAGAGGGCAGAGGAGGGAATTGGATAGACTCAAAGATCAAACAATAAACGAAATTGTCAAAAATTAAAGCAATAGAAAGGGGGGATTTAAACAGAGCATTTGAGCATGTGGAACAATAACAAAATATGTAACATTTGTCCCATCAGAGGAAGAGGAAAGAGGAAAGAAGAAAGCAGAGTTGAAAAAGAATAGAGCTGGAGAGAAGGCTCAGTGATTAAGAGTACTTGTTATTCTTCCAGAGGACTTCAGTTCAATTCCCAGCACCCACATGGCAGCTCACAACTGTCTATAACTCAAATTCTGGGGCATCTGATCTGCTCTTCTTCTGCCTTCCCTGACTGCACACATACATACAGCACACAGACATACATTCAGGCAAAAACAAATACATATACTAAAAAAGTATTTTTATAAAGGATTTGGAGAACTAATGGTTGACACACCAATTAAACAAGATTCAGTAAAAATCCACTCTAAGACATAAATTATTACTAAACATCTTAAAACTAAAGACAGAGGGAAAGTCTTAGAAGCAGCCAGGAATCCTGTCTTTTAAAATGAAAAGAAATGAGAACATTAAGGCTTAGGGTGGGGCTTAGTGATATAGTACATGAAGTTATAGGTACAGTCTCCACACTCCACCTAAAAGAGTGCAATAATAGAAAAACAATTTACAATACGTACTCAACAACAAAAGGCCAATAAGCCCAGAAGGTAAATGCACTTGCCATCAAGCTTGATATCCTGAGTTCCATCCCTAAAACAAACATAGTGAAAGGAGAGAACCTATTCCCACAAGTTGTCCTCTAAGCTCCACAGCCTTCTGGGGCATACACACATACATATAAACAAATACTACAAAAATGTTTTTTAAGTAAAATAAGTAGAAAAAGAGTTAGTATACCTGAAGTCAGTTCAGTTCAGATTGTCTACTCTGAATAAAACAGTGACCAAAATCAATGTTGAAAAATGACAGAGCCTACTCCATTAGAGAAACAAGCCAATAAGCATGAAGAAACGTTGAGGAAAAGAAAAAAAAACTAATGAGAGAGAAATAATAGCTGAGAAGTTTCCAAGTTTAAGGAAAAACACCATACACCTAAAAAGTTCAACTAACACTATGATGTCCTCAAACAGCTGTACCTAAACAGATCATGACAGAATGGTAGAAAGGCAAATACCAAGAAATACCCGTGAAAGCAGCAAGAGAAATGACTTGTCATACACAAAGGATCCTTACTAAAATCAACAACTATTTTCTCATCTGAAACCATGGAGGCCAGAAGGCAGGAGAATAACACATTCAAAATCTGAAAGAAAAAGACAACCTACCATTCTATACCCTGCAAAACTATCCTTCAAAACTGAAAAAAACACAGAGCAAACAGGACTGTGTTTGTCTTCTCTCCACTTCCTCTAAATGCAAGCATTCAGGTGTCCTGTTAGGTTGGAGCATGCACCTAAGATTCAGGCCAATGAACTGGTTCAGTCATACCTCACCTAGACCCAGCCTCTGCCTCCACCTCCTCAACCTGCTTTCCAGAACTACATTGCACCCTTCCATAACATCTCAAACACTATTCTTTTTTTCTTCATCTTGTTTGTTTGTTTTGGGAGGAAAAAAAAAGTCTCATGTGTCCAGGCTGACATTGAACTTGCTATATAACCAAGGATAATCTTGAATTTCTAATACCTTTGCTTTCACTTCTGGGTTGCTAGAATTACAGTTATGTGCCACCATCCCAGTTTATGAGGTGCTGGGGATCAAACCCAGGGCCTCGTGCATGCTAGACAAGCACTCTGTCAACTAAGTTACAACCCCAGCCCCTCAGATCCTGTTCTCCAGAACAGGGCTTCTCAAACTTTCTCCTCAAGACCCTGTTCCCCCAAGAAAGTTTTACATGACCTCAGGTATAAAGAGTAGGCATAAAAATCAAACATTTAATGATAACAAATCACAACTTTATCTTCAAACACTTTTTCAGTATACTCACTTTACCATTTATTAAATGTAAAACCAAATCTGCATGCTAATAAGATGGATGTACTGTTTACTTTTACATAAAGAATGAAGTCTTGCTGGGTATTGGATGCTACCAACACAGCATCTCCGATGTTTTCAGAGTTGATCGATATTTTGATTTTATAATTGTCAATGCTGAGAACACTGCTTCACATAAATATATATTATAAAATGGCAGAAGCATGTTTAGGGCCATTTCAGAAATTGTTGGAAATTCTGTCCTAATCCCAAGCCAAGATTCACTTAATGATTTTTTTTTAATGAAAGTCGAGTCAGCAATTCAAACAGCAGTTTTTCAAATCAAGCATTCCAACACAATGCACTCTAAAGATAGACCAATTTGTTACTTACATGCTGAGGAATAATAGTAGAGAAGTAATAAAACCATTGTTTTCCATAATTAAACCATTATGTTTCTATAAGAGCAGAAAAATTGGCATATATAGTAAAGATGCTGCCATCCATAACATACAATGGGCTAGAATCTGAGGCAGGGGTTCAGGAAGCGTTCATTGGTGCTGTGTAGCATGACACCACGCACGTGCAAAGTCCCCGTGTTATATACTAAGAACCACGGCCCCAATGAAGTCAGGTACAACACAGGTCAGCCACGCCAGGACAGCTTGCACTCATAACATATTTGATTCTGAGCTCAGTTTTGATCATCACACTTTCATAACATTTTACTGTTGTCAGATTTTCCACAACTGCCTCACATTTGCTTACATGGCCCCAGTGGCATCAAAGTTTAAGCCAGGACCCTAGACAATCAAAAGAGCCATTGTCAGGGGAGATCCATTACTTAATTTTTCTCTTTACTATAACAAAACACCTGGCAAAAGCAAGTTAAGAAGCAAGGGTTTATTTGACTCGGGGCTTGAGATGAGCTACAGCCTGTTATGGTGGCAGTGGTGGCAGATGCCCAGTCACATTCATCTGCAGTCAGAAACAGAGAGATGAAGGCTAGTACTCAGCTCACTCTTTTTTCCAGTCCAACTCCTGCCCACACTCAGGGTGTATACTCTTGCCTCAGCTAAACCTCTCTGGAAAAACCCTGACAGGCTCAGACGTGGGTTCCCTAGGTGAGTCTAAATTTCCTCAAGTTGACAATAAAGACCCCCCTATCACAGAAGACAAGGACGGTCACCCTGCTGCTGTCCTCTGAGACCCAAGGGAGCTCAGGCTTTCCCTGCACAGCCTAGTGCAGTGATTCTAGAACCCAGGCTGGCTGTAGGTCTCGTAGGTAACTTTCAGTAATAGCTCTTGTCCCACATATCTTTTTGAATGAGCCTTTCACTGCTTCTCACACCTGAGCTACCACATTGTATCTATATGACTTAGTAAAGCTGAGATACCAAACAGTATGAAGAACCTCCTCCAGGGACTGTGTCTGACCTGGACCCTGCCAGACACCTATTCTGGTCACTCAGTGCCTCATGCTGATTGGTCAGCGCTATGATGCAATCTGAAATATTTTGACTAGTGTCCCTGAGACACTTGAGGTTCAGAGTGAATTTGTTCATTTGTTTTAAGACAGGGTCTCAAGTAGCCAAGGCTAGCCTCAAACTTGTTATGCAGCTGAGGGTGACTTTGAGCTTTTGATCCTCCTGCCTCGACCCCCCCAGGTAGTAAGATTACAGGTGCATGCCATCTGTCTTAGTTTATATAGTGCTGGGAATCAAACCCAGGACTTTGTGCATGAGGGGGAAGTTTTCTACCAACTAAGCTAGGTCCTCAGCTGATACTTGGAGCTTTAATGTGAGATGTCCCCCATAGGCTCATATGTTTGGACACCACCCCAGTGGGTAGTGCTGCTTTGGGAAGCTATGAACCCTTTAGGAGGTGGTACCTTACAGGAAGGGGTCAAGGGCAGAACCTAACCAGAGATGGAACTCAGGGGGGCCCACACAAAACTGAGTTTCTCCAGGTTGAAGAAGGGTAAAGAAAGGATGGGTGTGGGGCAGCATGAGGCGATCAAAGGACCAAGGACACCTATCACACACACCCACAGCCCCAGCACCCAAAGCAAGACTGCATACAATTTACCACTGTGCACTGCATTGTACTGGCCCACCAGTATGGGTATGGTGTGTTCCCCCCAAAGACTGGCTGCAAAGGGAAAGCCAGTGTTCCCCAAGCCTTCAGGAAAGGGGGAAGATAAAAAAGGAAAGTGTCCCCCTTCTAGACTGCCAAGCCTTCAGCCTGCAGAGCCCTGGGCCAAGCTGGAAGCCCTTCCTTCTGCCAGGAACTGCACTGAAGGTAATTCCATCTCCTCTCCTCCTCTTGGAAGAGAGCCCCCAGCCATACAGGGACAAAATTACGTCCATCCCCCACATCAACTTCTGCCTGGCCTTTGCTGCAAACTCAGTATACTAAGAGGTAGGGCTTGTCCCTAGATGTACCAAGGAAGTAGCCAGCAGAGTGCCCATTGCCAGGGACTTCCCTCAGGCCTCAAGACACAGCAGACCCAAGTCTGAGAACACAGAGGGGACCCAAAGGGAAGAAGAAGCCATAGTCTCCAGGCAACTGCAATGGGACTCACATGCTCCATGAGTCTGTTGGGTCTCTTGCTATGACCCACTTTTCTGGTCTTGCAGATCTGCTAAGAAGTTTGGAGCCATCAAGAAATTGCAGCCAAAATGAAGGAAGAAGGGCTATGGCAGGCAACCCTGCAAACCCACATAGAGAGCCCTGTGAGCTTCGACCAAATCAGATACAAAATTAAAACTCAAACTCACCACTGCGCCCTACCCTGCTCCTCTGATCCCTCCTTGTGGATTAAATAAAGCTCTTCAAGCCAGTGAGATGGCTCAGTAGGTAGAGGCACCTGCCTCCAGGCCTGACAACCTGAGCTGGATCCCTGGGGCCCTTGTGGGGGAAGGAGAGAACTGACTCCCATAGTTCTCCTCTGACCTCCACACATGCACCGTGGCATGTACATGCACACATGAGCACACACACAAATAAATTTAAATGTAATTTTTAAATTAAATAAATGGAAGCAGCCAACTAGATACTTAAGATTACGGCTCATTAAAGCTGAAAGGTATCCCAGAGAGGAGGCCAACCCATCAATTTATGGATAAAGAAACCCAGAGAGAGGAAGCAAAGTGTCCACGGTCACACAGGCCATACCAGCTTTTAAGTTCTCAAACCTCTGAATACCGACCACCTACTATGCGTTGAGATGACGAGGACACCGAGGAGACAAACTAGCTCCTGTACTGACTGAGTTGGTGTTCGAGAACCAAGCTGCCCCCCAGGACCTCCCTTACAGTAGCCACGAACCATGTGTGGCTTCTGAATACTCAAAATAGTGCCAGTGTGACCAAGTGACTGCATTATTGCACCAAGCATATGTAGTCATATTGGCTGTCAACCTGAGGAACTCAGATTCACTGTAGAGACAAAACTTTGGGCATGTCTGTGAGGGACGCTGTAGATTGGGTTGATTGAGGTAGCAACACCCACCTTAAATGTGGCCAGCACCATTCTATAGGCTGGGGTCCTGGCCTGAATAAAAAGGAGAAACACGGGGCTGGAAAGATGGCTCGGCAGTTAAGAGAACTGCCTACTCTTCCAAAGGACCCGGGTTATATTCCCAGTACTCCTATGATAGCTCTCAACCATCTATGACTCCAGTCCCACAGGATCTAACACCTTCTTCTGTCCTCCATGGGTAATGCACACACATGGTACATAGATACACATGCAAAACACCCATAGGTGTAAAAATGAATAAATAATAAATAAATTGCATGAGAAATTGGGCTGGGCACCAACAACATTTTCTCTCTGCTTCCTGAGCAGCTGCCTTCTGGCCCTGCCACCATGCCTTACCCATCATGATGACTGTGCCCTTAAACTGTGAAGCAAAATAAACCCTTCTTTCCTTAAGTTGTCTTTGCCCAGGACAACTTTTTGTTTTATTTTGTCACAGCAACAAGAAAACTAATCGATACAAAGTATTTTGTAAACTGAGCATGGTGGCACACGCCTTTAATCCCAGCACTCCGGAAGCAGAAGCAGGCGGATCTCTGAATTCTAGGCCAGCCTGGTCTACAAAGCAAGTTCAGGACAGACAGAGTGGCACAGAGAAACTATATCTCGAAAAAAAAGTATTTTGTAGCTCTAATGTTTGATGCATGGATATTTAAGGCTGCTTGCTTTCTTGATGGCTGACCTGTATCATGGTAGAGTGTCCCATCTCTGCTCCTGGCAACTCTCTTTGCTCTGGCGTCTGCTTTACATAGTAGCAATCGAGCTCTTCCTTCTCGCTGCTGATTAATGTTTGCATAATAATCCTTTTGCACCACAGACCTGAGTTTTCATCTTAGTTCTTTTTAATTAATTTTAACATATATAGCCACATGTGGCTAATAACTATAATATTGAACAGTGTCATTACAGAGAAATCAGATTGGCAAGCTGTGTCCCCCAGCTGCCAAAAGCTAAGCAGGCAGGTCTTCTACCCAGGAAAGCTCTACCAATGTCTGTCTTAATCAGTTTCCAAATACTACAGCAAAATCCTTGATGCAATTTATTTATAAAGAAAAAAAAAGGTTGCTTAGCTCAATCCTTCAGATCCCAACCCAAGATCTATAGCTTCACTCCCTATAGGCAGCACACCATAGGGGAGCCTGTGCCAGGACAAACCCCTCTGTTACTAAATGAACTGCCACTATAACAGGAGCTGATTCTGTTCAGGCAGAGCCAAATATATCATATCAGAAACTATTTTCTTTACATTCATTCATTTTTATGTTATGTGTATGAGTGCGTGCCTGGGTATATGTATGTGCACCATATGTATGGTGCCCACCAAGGACAGAAGAGGGCATCAGGTCACCGAGAACAGCAGTTACAGATCATTAGGAGCCACTATGTGGGTTCTGGGAACCAAACCTGGGTCCTCTCTAAGAGTAGCAAGTGGCCAACTCTTAAACATTTCTTTAGCCGGGCGGTGGTGGCGCACGCCTTTAATCCCAGCACTTGGGAGGCAGAGGCAGGCGGATATCTGTGAGTTCGAGGCCAGCCTGGTCTACAAAGTGAGTCTAGGACAGCCAGAGCTGTTATACAGAGAAACCCTGTCTCAAAAAACCAAAAAAAAAAAAAAAACATTTCTTTAACCCCCAAGGAGTCTATTTTATTGCAAAATTGTATTTCTCATAGACAGAAGACAGGTAAGAGTCCCACAGTCCCCTTCAAGGGCACATCCCAAATGTCCCAAGGACCAGACTCCACCATCTCCCAGTAGTACCATGTAAGGTACCACGGACCTTTTGGGGCACATATCTAAACTATAGAACTTCCCCCACGGGACTTTCAAGGGCCCAACCTAGAGATCTCTCCTTCTTCACTATCCAAGATGGAGGAGATGGCCCTGAGCATCCTCCCATTCTGAGACCTTGTAATGTAACCATCACCCCCAGGAAACAGAGGAGCCTGAGAGCAAAGTGGACACTCCAGGGAAAGGGTCATCTCTGTCCCCTCTCAGGAGCTCTATCCTCCAACCCCAGTATAACACCTCCCTGCGTGTTGGTAATATGTTCAGGGAGGTCCCTGCTGGGGGTAGGGGTTGGGGGGAGGGGTGATGCCAGGCCTTGTTGTTCAAAGATAGTCAAGACTAGAAAGGACACAGCTAGAGGAAGTGGGGCCCAGGAAGAGAGAAGGAGGGCCAAGTCAACTGAGATCTCACACAAAAGACAGGCCCACTATAGCCAAGGACACTCCCTCACTATGACCTCCACTCACTCTCCTATGGCTGCACTGTACTCTGTGTCCATCTGTCACTTCATCCCAAGCTGCTGTAGAAGTTACCTGTACAAAATATCTGTCATAAACTTAAAGAAAAAGGATTCCTTTCAGTTCGTGGTCCCATAGATCTCAGCCCACCGTCTTCGGTTCTGCTGATTCTGGGCCTGGGTGGGGCAGAACACCCTGCCACCACAAGCACATAGCAGAGGGTTCAGGCTCTCAGTAGGCAGGAAGTGGAGAAAAGGAGGATACAGGAAGCAACCAGGGCAAGACAAGAGCCCCTAAGAACAAGTTTCCAGTGACCTACTTCTTCCCACACCTCTTCTGCTTTTTTCTACCTCCAATCCACCCTGTTATGAATACATCACAGAATTAATCTATTGATTAGGTAGGAGCTCTCAGGATCCAATCACTTCCCAAAAGCCAACCGCTGGCAACCTAACTCCCAGTATTCGGGAGCCTGTGGAACACACTAGGTTCAAACCTCAAAAGCTGGCATCCCTTCAAAGGTGCTCCTGAGGTGACAGGTCCTCCTCACCACACTGGGCACCTACAGAGGGTCCCTTCATCCTGCATAAAGCCAGACTCAGAGCTCAGCTCAGAGCTGAGGCAGACAAAAACGTGTGTGTGGAAAGAAGATGGGAATATGTGAAAGGGAAGTGTGGAGAGAAGGGAGAAGCAAACATGGCTCCTTTGTCAGCATGTTCCTGCCTGCAGAAGACTGAGGAGTGCACAGAGACAGGCACATTTCCGCCAGGGACTAGAAGGTGCCTCAGTCAGAAACGTGCTTGCTGCACACTACAAAGACCTAAGTGTGTTTCCCTAGCACCCATATAAATGTTCAGCATAGCAACATGTGCTTGTAATTCCAGCAATATTTGCAACACACTGAGGAGGCAGAGACAGGGGGATACCTGGGACCTGTTGGCCATCCAGTTTAGCTGAGTTGGCAAGGCCCTGATCCTAATGAGAAATCTGTCTTCAAAGAAAACCAAAAAAGCTCCTAAGACTCCTGAGACTGACCTCTGATTTACACACACACACACACACACACACACACACACACACGAGAAGGTGGGGAGAGCACAAAGAACACACAGGAGAAGGTCCCTAAAGCCCTCTTTACCATTACCTCCCCATACATTCCTGCACACTCAGGCTTTGGCATTAAGACCCAGAAGGTTAACTTGTCTTCTAGCCCCAGCACGTCCTGACTTTTTATCTACCTGTCTCTTGACACCATCACAGTAAAAGTATCCTTTTCCTAGAATTCTTTCTCCCCAGCATCTTTTCTCAGTATCCTCCCCCCCCCCCAGCAACTTTCTCCCGTAGCATCCTTCCCCCAGGCATCTTTTTTTCCAGTATTTTTCCCTTCCATTTCCTACTTTGCAGGATCCTTCCTCCCACCATTCATCACTTTGTGTCTTCACATCGGTCCCTTCCCTGAGCTAAAAGGTCAGTGGGGCTAGAAGCCTATCATATCATTGGGGATGACTTCAAGGGAAACCTTAGCCCAGGGACCCTCCAAGTTGCCCTGAACATACCTCCACTTTAATGTGCACATCATGTTTCTTTCTTTCTTTTCTTTTCTTTTTTTTAGCCAAGTAAACTGCTGCAACAATACAGGTGCTGAATCAGTTCAGAGATGTGTGGATCACCTCAGGAAATGACTGATAGTCTAGATGTGAAAACTGCATTCATCACACAAGCAAATAAAGCATGAAGACATGCTGGGGATCAAGGTTTTCTCAGCACTGGAGTGCACCACCCTCCAAGTGCTCCACAAAGGAGACATCAGCACAGGTTCAAGGTGACATGGATCAGGGCCAGCACAGGCCAGAAGCTCTGAGTGGAAATGGTCCAGCCAGCATGGAGAAAGATGCTCGGGGTCAGATAGCAGGCCAGAGTCACACCATCCACCCATGGGCTGAGGGAGGGTTGGCTGCCACCCCAAAAGGACCTGGGAACAGCTGGGATCTGTGCTGGAAATTTCTGGCAAATCGCTCGTGCAATTTACTGGTCCAGCTGGAGAGATGCATCTTTGAACTCCAGAAAGCAACGCAGAAAACCACTCTCAGTCCAGTCTCTCTACCCTCTGCCTGAGCTGAATCAAAGGAATCGTGCACAGATCAAGGGGACACCCACTCTCCTTCAACTGCCGGCAAGCTGATTAGACAGATGAGCTCACAGCTGAACAGGCACTCAGGCTGAAAAAATAAAATAAAATAAAATTGAAATGCAGAGATGGATGGCTTCTGTCACCAAGCCTCTCCAAAGCAACCATTTGTAATTGGAACTCCTGATGTTAAAGTCAAGGGTGGGAGCTCAATGGCAGTCATGGCCCAAAGGGATCTTGGCAAGAGCTCTAGATCCCCTTGAAGAACAATGCAGGACTGGGGATGGGGCTCAGGTGGTAAAGTCGATGCCTAGCCTGCACAATGCCCTGGGTTCGATTTCTAGGACCATATAAATTGGGTGAGGCAGTGAACACCTGAGATTCCAACAGTCAGGAGATAGAACCAGGATAAACAGAAGCTCAAGGCTGTGAACACAGTTCAGTAAGTAGAGGTATTTGCCATGAAGCCTAACAATCTAAATTCGATCCTTAGAGACCACGTGATGGAAAGAAAGAACAGATTGTCCTCTGACCTTCACATGAGTACCAGGGCATGAATGCCACTCACCTCTCTCTAGTACACGCACACACACACACACACACACACACACACACATACACACACACACACACTAAATAAACAAATAAACAAAGAACCCTGCAATGCATTGCTGAAGCAGCAGGGAAGGACTGTGGCCAGCACTGGGATCCCTAGGGTAGAGAAGTCGCATCCCAGGAGGATAGTTCTGTTCTTAAGGACACACTATCACTCTAAGAAGATAGAAAACAGAAAACTGAAGGAGAACCAGGCCCTGTGTGGGTCCTGCAGTCTCATAGCAGCTCCAAATCCAGGACCCCACACATGACTGGTTCAGTGGTATATGTAGATAATAAGGCAGGATTTGCTGAGCACCTCACCTCAGGCTTGTCCTTGACACATCTCAGGTCATGGAGAAATGAAAGAAAAGGCCCAGTTATGCTGAGATCCAGGCCAACCATGCAGCCGACAATCAGAAGTACAAAAGCCTGGGCGAAGCTGTTTGTTTGGCTGGCTGGTTGGTTGGCTGGTTGGTTGGTTAGTTTGAGATAGGGCCTTAGGTAACCCAGCCCCCCCCCCAAAAAAAAAAAAAACTCGTTATGTAGCCCAAGGATGACAATGAATTCATGATACCCATGCCTCCACCTCCCAGTGCTGGGACTATAGATGTTCACCACCCCACATGGTTTATGGGGTGCTGAGGATGGACCCCAGAACTTCATGCATTCTACCAGTTAACAGAACTGCATCCCTGCCCCTGGACTATGTTTTCTAGCCCAGAAATTGATGTGTTTCAGGCTTCAGTACTTGAGGAAGAAGGTCAAAAGGGAAGAATATTGAAGGCTAACGTGGACCTAGATAGTCCTTTAGAACTGAGAAACTCATTCCCAAGTCATTCTTTGCAATTGTCCTCAGCCAGTGAGAGCATTTAGCCCAAGGTCATGACCTAAACCTGGGACAACCATGTCCAGTACCTGAACAGAGAAGAAAGATAGGGCTCTTCTCAAAGCCTGGCCCTCCTCGAGGTTGTTCGGAACCCCTTCTCCTACCCCTGTGCTTCAGAGCACCTGTGAGTTCTGTCAGCTGGGGCTCTGGCTAGGTCTGCGTTCTGGCCCCTCTGCCTCCCGCAGCTGCCTCATCACAGGTATCCTGTGACACACACCCCTTCAGAAGTTTCCCTGATGGGGCTTCCTACTCAGTCTCCTTCTCAGGAACCCTGAGCCGAGTCAAAGGATGTGAGGGGAAAAGCAAGCAGACGTTCTGAAGCACTTTAGGGCAGGTGTTCCCTGGCTGGAGACTGACTGGACTCTGAGAGGAGGCATGATTTGGCTCAGGGGAGCCCAGCCTATATAGAGAGACCTACATAAGCCTCCAGCTCTCTCTCACAGACAAGACTGAACAGGAAGGATATTGGCATGGAAATGGATCTCCTAGGAGGTGATTTTGTGTGTGCATGTGCGTATTTGTACACATGCACATGTGTGCGTACATGCGTGCGTGCCTCTGTTTGTGTGTGTGTGTGTGTGTATACACTCACTGCATGTGCATGCATATAGAGATCAGAGGTCTGTTAGACATCTTCCCCTGTCACTCTTCACCCTAATTCTGAGGGTGAGGTCCTCTTGTCTCTGTGTCCCCAGCAGTGGGATCATGGGCACCCACTGCAGCACCAGGCTTTATTTTAGGTCGCTTAACACCCTAACTCAGGTCCCCATGCTTAGATGACCAGCACTTTCCTCACTGATCCATCTCCCAGTCTTTGGAGGGACTGGTCAACATCTGTTTCACAGCGTCAGCTGTGTAGCTGAGACCGGGGACTGAGAGCCTATATGCCCCAAACCTAAGACTTTCAGTAGAGAAAGCCAGCACACCACAAGAGAGACAGAGGCTTGTTCTGACAGAGTGCAGCCTAGGACCCCGTGTCCTGTACAGCCCTTTGGGTCAGACCCATGGAGACTGGAAAGGGGAAGTGGCTTGTCTGACACTTTGAAGAGTCAGGACTTTTACCCCAAAGACCCTTCCAGAAACTGCCCAGGGTCATGAGCGCCAGATGTGTCATTGTGAAGGTCACACCCTGCTCTCTACTAACCCCAGTTTTCACTTTTACCTTGTGGGAAGTCCAGTGTCCTCACGCTGAAACCCACCTGTCCGTGACCTCCCAGCAACTCTCAGCATGCAGCACCAGCATCTTCCTCACGGTGAGCACCAGAGTCTAACCAGACTAACAGGGCCTCTCACAGGAAAGGATGGCAAGAGATGCTTTTGTGATTTCTCAGCTAGGTTGAGCAGACAGTCACAAGTCTCCAAACTCCACAAATGGAGGAGGGGGAGGTAGCCAGATGGATTAGGTGATAAAGGTACCCACCACCAAGCTGATGACCTCAGTTCTATTCCTGGGATCCACATGGTAGAAAAGAGAACTGACTCCTATAGGGTGTCCTCTGACCTCTACACGTGTTCTTGGCACCTGTAGACATATACACACACACACACACATTTGCATCCACACACATCCACACACACACATATATACAAACACATACATACAAATAAATAAGCAAATAATTATAAAAAAAAATTAACAGGGAAGGATTAGCCAGCATTAGCCGTGATGTGGTTAATCCCTAGAGAAAAAAAATCCTTTACAAGAAAGGAGAGAAATGAAAGTTGACTATGTCCTCATGTTCAGATTTTTAGTTCAATTGAACTAGAAGCCTGCTGCACTCCACCCTGCTGATGGTCACAGATGAAGCAAGCACAGCACCGGCACCACCAGCCATTAGACTCAGAAAGCCAAAGAAGCCAGTGCCTGCCCACCCAGGCCTCCACTGAGCCTTGTTTCCCTGCTGAGGGCAGATACTGTACACCGTGACTTGACAGCCCCTATTCCCCCTGCCATGGGGCTCTAACACCCAAATGAGCAACTTGGTGTTTTTCATTATTTGCTCATCTGCCCACCTGCTTCATAAAACATGGCCCTGGGTGGGGGAAGCATGGCCCCTTCGACCTCCTTAAACTGGCCTCCACTTCTTCACCTTTAATGGGGAGTGCTCTCAGATCATGAGCACCCAGATGTTAGTTCCATTCAGCACATAATGTGAATTGTGACTTCAAGCCCTGCCTCTGCTCCCCTGGGGTCAGATTTCTTAGTAAGAAAACCAGTCAGCACTGCCTATGAAGGTCTGGAGAGGTGTGGGGAGTTTATATACACAAGAGATAGGAACGTGTGCAGAAAGAGATACAAAGGGGGCACAGCTCGGATAGTTGTAGAAAACCTAAAAAGAGACTTGATGCTAAAAGTCCACCCCTTAAGGAGTCAGTAAGTCATGCCTCACAGAAAGTATGTGCTCTGTGACAGACACTATTAAGAGAATGAAGAGATGTGTCACAGATGGGAGAAGACATTCGCAAATCACATATCCAACCAAGAGCTCTGTGTAAAGAGCTCCTGAATTCAATGTAAGAAATCATCAATGGAGAAGTAGAGAAAGTGGCCCGGTGACTGTGGAGAATGTGTTTAATCCCAGCACTCCGGAGGCAGAGGCAGGCAGATCTCTGACTTTAGGCCAGCCTGGTCTACAGTGTCAGGAAAGCCAGGGCTACACAGAGAAACCCAGTCTGTGAAAAAAGAAAAGAAGAGAGAGGGAGAGAGAAAGACAGAAAGAAAGAAAAACAGACAGAAAGAATGGAAAGGAAAAAATAGAGATAGTTTAGGTGTGTTAGTACACACTTTTATACCAACATTTGGGAGGCAGAGGCAGGCAGATCTCTGTAAGTTCAAGACCAGCTTGGTCTATATAAAGTGAGTTCCAGGACAGCCAGGGCTACATAGAGAAACTCTATCTTAAAAAACAAAAACAAATGAAAAACAAGAGAAAGGAATGAGGCATAGAGGCAGACACCTTTAACCCCAGATCTCGGAAGCAGAGGCAAGTGAATCTCTGTGAGTTCAAGGCCAGCCTGGTGTGCATAGCAAGCTCCAGGCCAGTCAGGCTTGCATAGTGAGACCCTGTCTTAAAACAAACAAAAAGATTCAAGTTAAAAGTGGAGAAAGGGGCCAGCAAGATGGCTCAGCCAGTAAAGGTCTCACCACCAAGCATGATGACCCAAGTTTGATCCCCAGGACCCACATGTAGAAGAGAACAGATCACCACTAGTTGTCCTCTGAACACACACACACACACACACACACACACACACACACACACAATTATAATGGTAACAGTAATACTACTAATAATAAATCAATAATTGTAAATTTAAATTTTTTAAGTGGAGAAAACACTTGAAGTGACTTTGCCAGAGGACCTGCAGATAGAGAAAAAGCACGTGCAAAAACATTCAACATCACCAGCCCAGGGAACATGGTAACTCTAGAACCTAAGCACATGCATAGACTCTCACACTCAATGGACAAAATGAACACAGCGGCATCACCAAGTGTGGAGAACCTGGACCGCTCACAAGCTGCTGGTAGGTGTTTGAGATGACTCAGCACTGTGAAAAACTACAGCTTCTTTGAAACCTAAACATGCTTGGCATTTATCCTATAGATAACCTTTGTCCAGAGAAACTTCAGAAAGAATGTTTACATCCTTTCTCATAATAGCTAAAACACGGAAACAGCCCTGACACTTTGGTGGGAGGATGGGAAACAATCTAGTTGCATCTACACTGTGTCTGGGTTGAGTAGTGTCATCCCAAAATTCAAGCTCCCCTGAAACCTCTGGGTGTGGCCTTCTTAGGATCTTTGCAGACATGCTAAGGTCACACTGGGAAGATTTGTTGACAGAAACCAGAAGTTAGGGAGAGCCGAGGAAGGATCCTTCCCAGGGACTTGCTTCGGGAGCCCAGCCAGGCCTGCCATCACCTTATCTTCCAACTCTGCCCCCAAGAATTATGAGAAAATAAGTTTGTGTGATTTGAAGCCACCCTCATTGCAGCGCTTTGTGTGGCAGCCTCAGAAAACCATAGAATACTCCACAATATAAAAGAACACAGGGCTACACACAAGAGCCCAGGTGGATCGATAGAGTACAACACAGAATGAGAAGAATTGGTCTCAAAAGATACATCAGGTAGTCCTTCCCATTTATGTGACACTTGTTAAAATGACAAGTGAAGGAGAACAAGGGATCAGTGATTGACAGAGGTAGGTGGAAAGGAGAGGATTCTACTATAAAGAAAGTCTTAAGGGGCTGGAGAATTAACATAATGGTGAAGAGCATTCGTTGCCCTTGCAGAGGACCCAGGGTCAAATCCCAGCACCCACCTGGTAGCTAACATCTGTAACTCTAGTTCCAGGGGATCTGACAATCTCTTCTGGCCTCCTTGGACACCAGGCATGTGTGTGATGCACATACATACATATAGGAAGGCAAAACATACACATAAAATAATATAAATAAATAAATAGATTGTAGGGGTGAACCTGAGTAGTTTTGACTGTACATATATATTATAACATTTATAGTGATGTACACAAAGTCCAAACTGAACTGGTCTACAGTTTAGTTCCTGTTTCCATCAGTATCCAGCTAGCAGGCAAAACTCTAATGGCTACAGCTGGGCCGATAGTCCCTGATAATTCTCTGAGATTCTGTAGTTTGAGCTGCCCCCCCCCCCCCCCCCCCCCCCAACCACACATCCACAGGCAACTGATTTCAAGGCCTCAGAAGATGCAATGGTTCAAATAATTTCTATAAAATGGCCTGGTACTTGCACATAACCAATACCCATCATCCCGTGTGTCACCTCTGTGTCACTCACACCTACTCCAGAAGGCTGTACAAGATTGTTTGGAGAATGACAACATAGGAGAGAAAACCTCTATATTTTCCACAGCTAGAGCTATGGATTCAGAGCCCACATGTTACAAGAGCTGAATGTATCTTAAATTAGGCATTTACATAAAAAGTGTTAGGAGACTTAAGTGGTTCAGATGTTAAGGAAATGCTACTTTTGAAAGCAGGCTCCCAGCAAGCTCTGGGGTGGGTCAGGAGTAAGCATGGCTGGCATTGTCCGCTTCTCTTCTCCAGGCCTCAGGCCCCAGTGTAAACTCTCACAGGAAATGGCCATACAGAGAGATTACACTGGAGCCACCACTCACAAAGCACCTCACTTTTTCACAAGTTTAATCCAAAGCAATGGCTAGACCCTGGCTCACTGAGCATCTCCAGTTCCTGAAGGGGTACAGACTGTCCACGTGTGGCTCACTGGATAGGCCTCTGAGTCTGATTCCAATTCAAGATCAAAGAATCTAGAGAATTCTAAGCCCCACGAAAATCCAGGGAACCACAGAAATGGCCCCCCTCAGGTGGCCCCACCAGGCCCTGCCAGCCTTTGCTATTCAGTTCTCAGAATTCCAGGATGCAGTGATAACTCTCCCCACTTGTCACCTCTCCCTTTCTTCCTCTCCAACTTAGCCCCATCACTTCAAAGAGGCTACACACACACACACAGTTCCTCTTTCATCCTTGCAAAGTGCAACTAACCAAGTACCTGTGATAACACCTTGGAATCTCAACAAAATCCAGGTTAGAAGCAGTGCAGGTGTGGGGAATCCCCATTTTCAAACTGAAAGGACGCACAGTGAGAAAAGGAGACAAAGGAGCTGACAGAGATTTGTCACCTACTGTGTGCCAGACACCTTTCCTTCCACTTGACCCTCACAAAATGACTGTGACATAAATATCCTAAAATTTCATTTTTTTCCGCATCACAATGGTTAAGTAACAATGCCAAGGACACACAGCATGACACAATGAGGAATTCAGCGGAACCCAAGTTTGCTGATTTCAATGTGGGGCCTTTCCTTTATGTCAGACACAAAGCCCAGCACTAATTTTAAAAACTCTTTATTTTTTGAGTGTTGGTGTGCACCATTTGCATGCCTGGCACTTGCAAGAGACCAGAAGAAAGAGTTGACGCTCTTGGAACTGGACAGTTGTGAGCTACCCTCCTGGAACTCTGCAAAAGCAGCCACTGCTCTTAACCACTGAGCCATCTCTCCAGCCCCCCAAGTCAGGCACTCTTGCATTCATTCATCCATTCACGTACCCACTCATCCATTCATTCACAGACTCATTCATTTGTTCGTTCATGTTCTCATTCATTCATTCTCTTTTTATTTTATTTTACTTTATTGAGACAAGATCTCACTATGCATCCCTGGCTGGCCTGAGCTGATTTCCAGCTCACGGAGATCTACCTGCCTTTGTTGGGATTAAAGGCCTGTGCTACCTCACCCATCAATATTCATTTTATCAAAAGGCAACTCAGGGGCTGACAAAGATGACTCAATAGATAAATGTACCTGTCACCAGCCAGACCACATGAATTCAATCTCTGGGACCCACATGGTAGGAGAGAACTGAGTCTCTCCTACAAACTATTCCCTGACTTCCACACACACACCATAGTATATACACATCTCCACACATACATGAAAAAGTAATAATAAATATAAGACTTAAAATCATTTTTTAATGTTTTTTTTAAACATTTATTTATTTATTATGTATACAGTATTTGCTCTACATATATGCCCAGGCACCAGATCTCAATGTAGATGGTTGTGAGCCACCATGTGGTTGCTGGGAATTGAACTCAGGACCTTTGGAAGAACAACCAGTGCTCTTAACCTCTGAGCCATCTCTCCAGCCCCATTTTTTAATGTTTTAAAGAAGCAACTGGAAGCCCTTCCTTCTCTGTGGAGTCTTCCTAAAGTGACAGGACCCACAAGTGCTCGGGCCCTGCCTACCTGAGCTGCTGCAGACACACTTCCTCTCCATCCCCAAAGGGCTCACTCTTCCCTGCTCTGTCCCTGTTGTGGTTCCCTGGAGCCAACTGTGGCTCCCCAGCCACCAACCCTCCTCCAGTTCCCCACACAGAAAGCTGGACTCCTGTCCATACTCCATGATATCAAGGCTGGTTGTGCAAGAAGTTCTTGAGATGGGGCCAAAGCCCCAGCCTACACCTTCCGGTGACTATCAGAGACAAGTCCAGCCCCAGGTTCCCTGCCAGCACCAGCCCTCAGCACAGGTTCCACATAAGCAGTGGTCCTTATGGGCCTCCTCCTGGCAGCTCCCCCTGTAAGTGTGCTGCCTGAGTCAGGGGCAAACAATGGCCTGACTCCTTTTGCCCCTCCACACTCCTACCCCTGACCATCCTTCCAGCCCAGCACACATCGTCTTAACTTCCAAATGCTTTCCAGATTATTCTGGCCCATGAGGCTCTTTCCTTCCATAGACAGCTGCTCTGATCCTCACAACCACTGATGGCTCCAGGATCTCAGGTGACAACCCACAGGAACTCTAACCTCAGCCCTATCTTCCTAGCTAGCCACTCCTTTCTCACTTCCCCAAGAGCTGAGTACCTGGAAGCTGGGGTACCTGACGGTCTGTCCTCCCCACAGCCGACCAGCTGCTCTCTCCACTTTGCCAATCTGCTGTATCGCCTCAAAGGGAAACCTAGTAAACCATCGCCTGCCTAACAACCTCCTCAAAATGAAACTTTAAGGGCTGACTCCACTTTCAAGTGAGATACCAGGATCAGATCAAGTCTTCAGACCCATTAAATAAAGCCACATGGGCTGCCTGCTAACGGCCCTCGCCTGAGTGCCTCAAGCTGGCCTGCAATAAGTATTCCTAATTGTGCTTGTTAAAAAGCAGATTTATGGATCCCAATTAGGCCGCCCGCACTTCCGCAGCAGCAGTCTTCAACCCACCAAACCTTCCTTCTTCCCGGGATAAAATTATTTTTTGGTGGGTGACAGGATAATTACCAAAACATAAAAGGATCCTCCCAGAACCCCACGCAGCCTCAGCAACTCTGTTAGGAGCCCTCCAGGACAAGCAGAGCTTTGACAGAAAATTTAAAGCCACTTCAAGCTTCCCCCTGCAGTCCCTTGACACTGAGGAGTGCCCCTTGGCTCTTTCTCCTGAAACCCAGCAACCCAGCCCTGAACCCTGTGGCTGGCCTTTCCCACTTCTCTCTCCCCTCTCCCTCTTGTCAATTCCAGGGTACTCCCCAATGAAACCTGTGCCTCCTCTTTCCAGAGCCTATCCGTCCAACAGCCTCTCCTCTCTCCTCTCCTCATCCCCCTTGAAGGCCAACTCAAATGCCTCCTCTTCCAGGAAGCCCTTTACATTTGTCAGGCAACAAAATACCTGACATAGCTTCTTTCACATATGCTGTCCAAATCCCCCAGCACAGCTGTCGGCTCTCAGGACTGCACCTGTCTCCTGTACTGGGCTGTGAGCTCCCTGAGGGCACAGATGTGTGGCATCAATCAGTGTGGCAGCTCCAGTATTTGGCATGTGATAGACTGGCTCACTCGTTCAGTCACTCATGCATTCATTCGACAAGTTTGTTGGGATCTAATTTTGAAAAATAGGCAAAAGATCTGAATGGATCAGTGGCAGAGTACTTGGATAGTATTAGGGCCCCAGGTTCAAACATCTATATTGTCTCACTGCTGCTCCCCAAAACAAGAAAGAAGGAAGGAACAGACGAGAAAGGAAAGGGAGGGAGAGGGAGAAAGTAATAGGGTGGAGGGACAGGAAGAAAAAAAGATGGAGGGAAACATCTGAATAGGCACATCCCCAAGACACACAAATAACCAACAGGCTCATGAAAAGATGCTCAACATCATCTGTCACCAAGGAAACATAAAACAACCATGAGAAATTGCTCCCATGGCACTAGGATGGCTACATCTGAAAAGTCAGATCATGTTGACAAGGATGTGGAGGAAGTGACCCTCACCACTGCTGGCAGGACTGTGACACAGTGCAACCAGGGCTATGGAGATGTCTCCACACAGTAGGCTTGTTGTACAAGCCTGAGAACCTGTGTTTGGAGTGCCAGGGAGCATATGAGCAGAAAGAAGTAAGGCAGTGTGGCCTGGCCATCTTCAGGACCCTGAGACAAGGAGGCCAAGGGCCTAGGCTGGAAATAGACACCAACCAGAAGGGCTCAGCCTTGCCATCTGCTCTACAGGCCAAGGTGAGTAGCCTGGTGTGGATTCACACATGGACAGAGCCCAGGAGCTTCCTGGGTGGTTGCACTAAAGTCAATTACAGGAGCCAATTCCCACCCTCTGGAAAAGAAAAAGAAGTCCACTATGCCTAAGAGAGTGGCTGCCCCATCCACCTCTGGTGATGTGAAAACAAGTTGTCCCTGAGAAGCTGATGGTCAAGGAGCCGGTGGCTTTTATGAACTGCAGTGAATGAGGTCTGTCTGTACCCATTAGGCTCCATGATGAGGTGGGGATCCCTGAAATGCTTCCTAATGGCACCTTTAGGATATAGAGACCCAGCAGGCTTATCTCATGTGGTCTGGCAGTCACATCTATATATATGTTTGCAGATACACACTTAGGTTACACTCACAGATGAACAACTTACACACACACACACACACACACACACACACACACACACATTCCCATGTACTCTCACATGCAGATGCACAACCGTGAGTACACACTAACACAGGGTCACACAACCAGAAGCACACAATCATAGACAGCTGACAATGAGTGGACGGGATCACGGCTTGCCCAGCCTCCAGTCCCTTCCCCTCTAGAAGGACATGCCTTTGGGCAGGCTTCCCATGAGTGCAGACTGCTGATAACCCCTGCTCTGGAGGAAGTCTCCCAAGAGGCTCAGGGCCTGTGGAGGGCACAGGAGTCATGTTTTTAGTGGTGGGAATAACTTTTATCAGCCAACAGAAAACATGGAGCATGGCCAGGCATCATAGCACAAATCTGCAATCCCAGCCCCCCCAGGAGGCCAAGGCAGAGGAATCAAACTCCAAGGCCAGCCTCGGTAACTTAGCAAGACCCTGTGTCAATATAAAGATTTAAAAAACTAAGAACATAGCTAAGGTAAAGCATTTTTCTAGCATGAAAATGGTCCTAAGTTCAATCTCCAGCAGAATATATACCACACATATACTACACAAACATACCACACATACACACATAGATACATACATACACTACACATACCCCACACACACAGTTCACACATGCACATACATACATACACCACAATATACCACATACACATATATACCTCCTACACACACCACACATCCACCTCACATAACCCCTACACACACACTTCACACATACACACACATACATATACAACACATACACCACACACACACATACATACCTCCTGCACACACCACACATATGCACACCTCACACACACATACATACACATGCACCACACATACTCCCACACACACATACTTCACACATACACCACACATACCTCTCACACCATACACATACCACACACATACACACAAACACCATACCCCCCCCCACACACACACACACCACACATATGCACACTCCACATGTACACAAAACAATGATCTGGAGAAATGGCCTGATCTATAAAGTGCTTACCTTGTATAAAGACCTTAGAGATGGACAACCCTCTACTATGTAGGCAGCCAATCTCTTTATATTTCTAACCATGTCTTCTATGACACCTCAGGCCCACCCACCCACTGCTGGGATGCCAGTACTCTTGTCACACTCTAACTGAGGTAAAGCCCAGAAGCTATACCAGGTCACCACATGACCTTGGGCCAGTGACTTCCTGTCTCTGGGTCTCAATGCACTCAGTGCCAAGAGAGGGGTTTGTAAGGAATTAAAGCAGGGACATCCCCTGTGGTGGGAAAATAAAGGAATGTTGATATTCAGGGAAGGCAAATGGGGAAGGTAACCTGGGGTGGAGAAGCTTCAAGAATCAGAACACAGCAGGACCATCTTCAGAAAACTGCTCCTGAAAGGTGGCCAAGGAAGAGGTCCCATGGCCTCTCCAATGGAGAAGGTCCCTGAGAGTCATTTCCTCACACCTTTGGGAATAGGCAGGCTATCTGGACTCATCTGTCTCATCCCCACTAGCAGCAGGGCTTGGTTACAAGTGTTATACACCCAGCCTCAGTCTACCTTCTACAAATGGAGGCCTATGAATATACATAAAACTGCATATAACGGCTACTGTTATCAACTGGACAGAATTTATCACCTAGAAAATGGATTTCTGGGCATCTCTGCAGTGAATTATTTTGCTTGAGTTATTCTGCCACTCTGGGCGGCAGCACTCCCTTGGAAGAAGATCCTGTACTATTTTGTTTCATTTTGTTGTTTGTTTTTGTTTATTGGTTTTGGGGAAGTTTAGTTGGTTTGATTTTGGGGGGTGTTTTAAGAGAGGGTTTCTCTGTGTATCCCTGGCTGTCCTGGGACTCACTCTTAGACCAGGCTGGCCTCAGACTCAGAGATCCACCTGCCTCTGCTCCCCACCCCCACCCTACCCACCAGGGTGCTGTTTTAGAGTGGAGAAAGTGAGCTGGGCTCTCACATTTGTGCATTCACTGCCCTTCTTCTGCCTGTGGATACAATGTAACCAACCGCTCCTGCCTGTGGATACAATGTAACCAGCTGCTTCAAGTTTTTGAGGCTCCAACTTCCACACACCAGACTATAACTTCAAACTGAGAGCTAAAAGAAACTTTTTTTATTTTTACCTTGCTTTTGTCAGAGTGCTTTGTGGCTGCAACAGGAAACTACTAAGACAGTGAGCACCCTTGATGACGTAGCTAGGGACAGTAATAGCATGACCAATCTGCACAATGAGGAACGCTTCACATTAGTTCCGCACTTCAGCATCAGCCAGGCACTTTGGCAGATTTCATTCCACATCATCTTAAAAATCCTTCCTAGGAAAAGGGGAGTAGAAGGAAACCAAGTAGGCAGAATGCCAGCAACTTCAGAGGCAGAGCTACAGAAGGGTACAATGCCACTCTCTGCTTGGAGTATGGTTGAGAGTTACCTTCATAAAGAGTTTTTTAAAAAAATATATATGAAAGAAAAAACACTCAAGAATGTAAGTGAAGAAAGAAGTATTATCATTATGTGGGGTGTGTGTGTGTATAAGTATGTATGTGTGTGAGTGTGTGTTATAATTTCACGTATTTTGAGATAAGATACAATGGTTAGTCTTGTTAACTTGGAAGAATCTAGAATCACCTGGGTCCTGGGTGATAAGCCTCTGTACACGTAAGTGGAGAATTATATATATATATATATATATATTTTTTTTTTAAGGACAGGGTCTCATGATGTAGCCCTGGCTGTCCTAGAACTCTCTTTGTAAACCAGGCTGTCCTCAAACTCAGAGAGATCTGCCTGCCTCTGCCTCCTGAGTGTTGCAACTAGAGGTGCAAGAAAGGGATTATCTTGATTGAGTTAACTGAGGTAGGAAGACCCCCACTCTGTGGGGGATCAGGAACTGCGTAAGTGGAAAGGAAACTGAGCTGCCTGAGTTCCACTTCAAGCTCCTGCTGCCTTGACTTCCCCACAATGACAAACTTGACCTGTGGGCCCGGAATAAACCCTTTCTTGCGTAGGTTGTCTTTGTCAGGGTATTTTGTCAAAGAAAATATGACATGGAGTCTCACATGACTCAGGCTAGCCCTGAACTCAGTCTGGTTTAGGAAGGGGCATGAGACAGTCTGGCTGGGAAGACAGTAAGAAACTGACCGAACGACCTTGGGGGAAACTTTCCTTGCTCTTATAAAGACGTCCAATAAGAGACAGTTATGGCCTCCTTCCGCTGGACACTGTCCTGTCTGAATATGTTGATGGGGACTGCAGCAGTTTTCTTACCACCATGCGGCATTATCATAAACCTGTACCGATACACCACAGAGAACGTCCAGAGGAGTGGCAGGGGTGTGGGTTCTTACTACATAAGCCACCGAGTCCATGATTTTCTCTTACCTGAAAGTTAATTAATACAGTGGCCACAAAAGAAAAAAAAAGTTCAGTCCCTCATGCCCTAAACTCAAAATCAGATCATTTGCCTCCAAGGCCAGAGTGTGCATCTCTGCTGTTCCACCTAGACACACTGAGGGATGAGCTAACCCCCTTGACCTTGCACTGATAGAAAACACAGTCAGGCTCCAGACCCTACCTCACCACCCATCCCTGACTTCAAGCCCCAAAGGGCAAAGATCCCAGCAGAGGGCTCCCTGTAGACGGCCTACACTAGAGGGAAGGTCCTGAGCTTAGCTGTGCCCCATGAGAAGCCAGTCTGCTGTCATTTCCATTGCCTTCCTCTGTGCGACTGCCCCATAAATCTCCAGTTTATTAATCCTTTACATGAAGCAGCCGGTGTGGGATCATGATTTACTCCCTGTTCATAAAACACGGAGAAATTAAAGATGGAAATTACCCAGAAGGACACGAGCCTCCAGTGGGGAGCCCCTAGCAGTTCCTGGCCTAAACCCAGGTCCTTTCTGCCCTTCCTACCTTCGAAGCTCAGGAACCAGTGATGTCATCTCCCTGCCCTCACCCCTCTGTTTTGAAGCAATCTTGATCCACACACACACTATCAGCTAGAACTGGCTCCCCACAGCAGGACTGGAGGCATCACACAAATGGGTTTCCCCCCAAACCTACTCTTTGAAGATCTCTTCCTACATCCCTTTTGCCACACAGGGGTGGAAAACTCAAGTTGAAGCCAATTTTTTAAGATGTTCAAATGTCAAAATATGGGGTTGAGGGGCTGGAGAGATGGCTCAGAGGTTAAGAGCACTGTCAGCTCTTCCAGAGGTCTGGAGTTCAATTCCCAGCAACCACATGGTGGCTCACAACCATCTATACTGGAGTCTGATGCCCTCTTCTGGCCTGCAGGGGTGGGTACATGCAGATACAGCTCTCAATAAAATAAATAAATCTTTTTTTTTAAAAAATGGGGTTGAAGGTATAGTTCAGTTGGTAGAGTGCTTCTCTAGTGTGCACAAAATCCCGGGTTCCATCCCGAGTACTGATCTAGCAGGCATAGTGTTGCACACCTGGAATCCCAGCACTCTGGAAGTGGGATTACAAGAGGACACAAAATTCAACGTCATCCTCGACTAAATAGCAAGTTTGAGGTCAGCCTGGGATAAATAAAGCATCACAGCAACCCATTCTCATGACAAAAAAAAAAAAAAAAGGTAAAACCATGTATAAAATCCAGAGTCAGGGGCTGGAGAGATGACTCAGCAGTTAAGAGCACTAGCTGCTCCTCCAGAGGACCCAGGTTCAAATCCCAGCACCCACATGGCAGCTCACAACTATCTATAACTCCAAGATCTGGCATCCTCACACAGACATACATGCAGGGGGAAACACCAATACACATAAAACTAAGGTAAATAAATAAATCCAGAGACAGAACCAGAGGGAGAATGGAAGGAAGCTTTTTAAAAAATGGTTTCCTATCATTTCTCAGCCTGAGAGCAATACATCACCCCAATACTCCAACCCCTCCTAGCTACTCAGCACCCTGATGCTTCTTAAAGTCCAGCAGATGCTGGATCCTTCTAGTAATGCCTCAGAGGAGTCTCAGCACTCCAAGCTCCAGTGACTCACACTGCACCCAGAATTTAGCATCTAAGACTCACTTCTTCCCATAGCTCAGAGAGAACCCAGGCAGGCATTTGGGTTGTACCAAGGCCAGGCTACCCGAGTTCAGCATGACAACAGATCTTCAGAGAAGCACTGGCTACTGGGTCCATGCTTGGCTAGATTCCAGACTCATCAGGGCTCTCTGAAGTTATACAGATGCAGGGAACAGAAAGCTGTATCCCTTAACAGAGGAAAGGCCTCCTGGAGGAAGCAGGGTCTGTGCCAACCTGCGGAAAAGGAGAAAAGGTCAGCCAGATAAAAGAAACTTAAAGAGTATCGCATTCGCCACCACCAAGAGCCAGCAGAGAGGTGGCCCATGGCCCAGTGGTGTTGAAAACATGCAGAAGCCTGGAGGCCATGCAACTTGGTGAGAAAGAAGAAGGATTATGGAGAGAGGCAGCTAACAGGGCCTTGACTGCCACGCTAATGAGTTTTGACTTTATCCTGAGGGCAATGGGGAAGCATTAAAGGGTTTCCGACAGTGCAGTAGCCTGGTCCACTTTGCGCTCAAAAAGATCCTTCATCCTGCCTCAGAGTGTATGGGCTGAGATGGACTGAGAGAGGGTGCAGGGATGTGCCCCTGTGAAGGTTCCTGAGCCAGGAGCAAGATTGTCTGTCACCCACCAAGGCCTCAGTGGAGGCCTGAATGACAAGACAGAGATTGAGTCTTGGATG
This sequence comes from Lophiomys imhausi, assembly GCA_907164525.1. Classification (NCBI taxonomy): domain Eukaryota; kingdom Metazoa; phylum Chordata; class Mammalia; order Rodentia; family Muridae; genus Lophiomys; species Lophiomys imhausi. The sequence continues at coordinate 985,734 of CAJQZJ010000335.1, read as the reverse complement.
TATAGGGCAGACTACACTGAAGAGAGGTGGCTTGAACCCAAATCCCCTTTACATGAAAGGTCCCTGTAAGCTTGTGCCCACCGGCAACAATGGTTGTCTGTCTCTATCACCCTCATTCTCAGCTGCTCCCTTGTGCCTTGCATGACCAGCCTCCTTCTCCGGGGTACTGGGTACTGCTGAATCACACTAGACAGTCTCTTCATTTCCACAGACACGTCCCTCTAGGATGGGTCTGTTGCCTTCACTCCTAATATGGAAGCTACAGAGAGCCCTAAGATCAACTTAGGGGTTGGGCTTCTCATGGAACCCACTCTTTCCAGAGCACACAAGTCCCTGGACACATGGGATCCAATACCTTGTCTCCTTCCAAATCACTTTCTCCAAAGGGATCACCTTGGTTCCTCTCTTTTTCTTTCCTTTTCTCTTGAGACAAGGGTCTCAATGTAGCGCAAGCCAGTATCCAACTCCTCAAATAACTGAAGATGGCCTCAAACCTCTAATCATTCTGCCTCTACCTCCCAAGTGCATAGGCGTGAATCACCAGGCTATTTAGTGCTAGAGGTGGGGCCTAAGGCTGTGTGTGCCAGGCCGGCACTCTGGCGACTGAGCCAGTACTCTCTCCATTTCACTGCCAATTAAGAAAGCATGGTTGGGCCGGGCGTTGGTGGCGCACGCCTTTAATCCCAGCACTTGGGAGGCAGAGGTAGGCGGATCTCTGTGAGTTCAAGGCCAGCCTGGTCTACAAAGTGAGTCTAGGACAGCCAGAGCTGTTATACAGAGAAACCCTGTCTCGAAAAACCAAAAAAAAAAAAAAAAAAAAAGAAAGCATGGTTGGAGGACCTAACCTGTGTATGATCGTGAATTCTCACACAGTTAGGCAAAGCAGAGTCTATGTTGCCATCCCATGGGGTAAATAACACAGGTCCACCTACCCACGGAGAGGGTCGGGGACTCAGGAGAGCCTGTGTCTTCATCAGCACAGCAAGTAGCTTAGAAGAGGATGTCATCGCAGGCCATGTGAGAGGGCTGGATGGGGGACAGCATCAAGAAGCTGACAGCAAAGGTCTGGGAGTATAGCTAAGTTAGTAGAGCATGCGCCTAGCACATTCAACACATTGGGTTTAATTCCTTACATCTCTTAAGCCAGATATAATGGTGCCTGTACACCTGTGATCCCAGTACTGGGGAGAGTAGAGGTCGGATGATCAGGAGTTCAAGGTCATCCCCAGCTACATAGTGAATACAGGTCCAGCCTAGGCTACATAAGACCTCACCCTAAAATTAAAAAAAAATAAAAATATGTTTAGGATGGCCACCATCTCACTTAGACACTCTGCTTTCTGGAGGGCAGGCTGCCTGCCCTCTCTTTCTCCTCCATGGCTTCACCCACTGTGAAGGTGGGAGGAGACCCGCTGCAGAATGATAAGGGGACAGATAAGCCACTCTCCTGTCTGGGTGGGTATAAATCATAGTGGGAGCTTTGGGGCTGGTGTCTTCTTTGGTATTCAAAGTGTCATTAATTATACATTAAATGTTTGAAAGGAAAAGACATCAGTAGCCTATAGGATGTGTTTGAGTAGTAATAGAGGATTGATTAGATCCAATATCTATACTGTAGGCTTCTGGGATTTGGGTCCCCAGCTTTGCAGCAGCAGTAAATTACAGCCACAAAAATCTCAGCCATGGTAAATTATGGCATCTGAATCACCAAAGGGATTCTCAGTGCCTGCGAATGAGAGACAGTAGACACCTGGCCAAGAGCAGGAAGCATGCAGGGCCTCATGCCCACTGCTGGAAACCCGGTTTCCTGGGTGGGCAGCCCCAAGCCCAGGCCTAAGCCCACTGCATCTGAGGAAACACGAAAGATAGACCAGGAGCCACTTCCTAAGCCTGGATTCTGCTAACAGCTCAGTCACGATTCCCTCTGGGAGTCACAGACTTGAGTAAAAGGACGGTGTGAATGTTGCTTCTTCAACTGAAGGCTGGGTGTCCCCTTTTAATGAGAAGCTGGGGAGGCCTGGAGCAGAGCTGCTCCCACTCCTGGGGAGATGAAGGCTGCCAAAATCTTGCAGTCTGGAGCCCATGCTGGTACCTCCCTGAGGGAGGAGAGATAGGCTTCCACCTGAGAAGCGGTGACAATAATGACAGTATTTGCTGTATGCCAGGCCAGGTCCACACCCGAGGTAAGATTAGCTGGCTTTACCCTCCAGCAACCCTGTGTGCCCAGTAATACCATAAACCCCATGCAAGGGTAGGGAAGTTAGCTCAGTAAGGTAAAATGATGGCTGTATAAGCATGAAGAGCTGGGTTCAGATCTCAGCAGTCAGGCAAAAAGTCAAGGGGGGAAGTGCATCTGTAATCCCAGCATTGGAGAGGTGGAGACCGGAGGGTCCCTGGGGCTTGTTGGACAGTCAGTCTAGCCAACTGGTGAGTTTCGGGTTCAGTGAGAGACCCTGCCTCAAAAGGTAAGGTGGGGAGTGATTGAGGAAGACCTTCGATGTCCACATCTTGCTTTTTGTGCATATGAACAATATGCACATATATACACACAAATAAACCCAGGTACCAAATAAAACCAGATGGGGAAACTGAGGCACAGAGCAACAGTCCTAAGACATCAGCATTAGGAGGGCACTTTATTGAAACCTTCCCTTACCTCCTCATTCAAAACTGCAGTCCCTCCACAGCCCACCACTCCATCTCCTGCTCTGTCCCCTGTATCACTTGTCACCTTGTCATCTGCTAACTTATTTATACTCTAACACACCCACAGGGATGGAGGGGTGTCTGTGTCCCTTGTGTTGTCACATTGCTTCACCACCAACAGCCCACAGCAAGCACTCAGTAAAGACTCCGTGGATGGGATTCTGTTGAGTCATTCATCCAAGGTGACCCAGCTTTTGCATGCAGGGCTGGATTCAAATCCAGACACCCTGGTCTCTGACTCAGTATCCTGACATGACAGAGCTTACTAAGACAGACTTCTCTCTGACTGAAACGTGTGAGTGCCGTGGGGTGCCAGTTCACTCCACAGTGAGTGAGCCGCCCCTGGCAACAGCAAGCTGGGAGCCTCTCTAGTCCCCCACCTCAAGCTGAGCTAGGAATAAAGCCAAGACTTGTGGAAACAACTCCCATCTGACTCTTTGCAAGCAAAGTCATGCAGACTTGAAAATGAGTCCTTTCCAGACTCACCTCACCTGATCAAGAGATGCTGGTGGCACCCGCCTACAGGCAAAGTGGAGCTCCTGCACCTGGCCCCAAGAATGAGTGTATCCATTGGCTAGCGGGGGGGGGGGGGGGAAACCTGCAATTGCGTGCCTGGATTTGCTGAGTTCCACCTCCCTCCCAGGTCATCAGCCACTATCTGCATGAAGGCCACAGTCTCAGCTAACACTGCCCCTATCCCAGCATCCCCTGGTGAGCCAGCCTCCATCACACTCAGGAACAACAGTACCCCAGCACAGGTTCCTTCTCTGGACTCAGGCAGTGCCAAATGCGCTTTGCACCCAGAGGCAGCACCCACCAGGGTAGGGAGCCAAAGTCTCAGAGGTCCCAGGCAATAGGATCCAACTTTCCTATGTACCATTCATCATGGTACATGAACCAAAGAGATAGTAGATAAGTCCCTCCCTTCTCCAATACACAGCTATGGTGTCATGAAGTGCCACTTACTCATCAGGGCATCCCTTGGTCCTCCTGAGATGGGCCTGGCTGCCTTTACTGTTCTTATATCCTTATCCTGCATTCTTTATCCTCCCCCTCTCTTTGCTCTGAGATAGCAATCCTGTCCCCCAGTAAAGCACAGTGTGGTGTGTGTGTGTGTGTGTGTGTGTGTGTGTGTGTGTGTGCGTGTGTGTGTGTGTGTATCATACTTCAACCCCTGTCTAGCTTGTTCTTGAGAGAGGGTATCTCACTGAGACCTGGCTCAGTCTCTTGCTGCACAAGCATGAGAGCCTGAGGTGAGATTCCCCAACATCCACGCAGAAAGCCAGGCAGGGCAGTCCACTCTTGTGACCCCAGCACTGGGAGGCAAAGGCAGGAGAATCCCAGAGCTTTCTGGCCAGCTGGTCTAACTGAATCTGTAAACTCCAGGTTCCATAAAAGACCCTGACTATTAAATAAGTAAATAAATTAAAGAGTCATTAAGAACAATACTCAACAAGCTTGAGCTTACACACACACACACACACACACACACACACACACACAACACACACACAGCTAATGAGAAGCAGAACCAGAACTGCAATCCACATCCTTAGAGGGAACATAGCGCCAGGCACTGGGCTGTGGAGAAGGTGTTATTTGGGTCTAATCTCCCTGAGGAAGCTTTTGGGATGCCTTTTGTGACATAAGATGGCCAATTATGTGTTAGGGGTTTGAAATGAAAGGAAAAGACACACTTCATTCTCTTGGTTTCCCAAGGCTAGCCCGGGCCCATGGTCTCTCTGATATCTAGATAGGAACAGGCAGGGGGGTGAAATTTCACTGGCATTTCCTTCTGCAGAACTAAGCCCAGAGAAGCAGGTGACAGACCTAGGCTAGGTTGGGCTGGGCTGGTCCCTGCCCAGACCTACCTCCTGCCTAACTGTTCTCTCAAAGCCTGGGACCTTCACCTACAGAGCCTGGGCCTTAACCTGACAGCTGGAGGAGCTGAGAGAAAAGCATGGTTTCTGGGGCATCTTTGTGCTGCCCTCTTCCCCTTAATTCTGGGAAGAAAGTCTGAACCAGAAAAAAAAAAAAAAGAAAGAAAGAAAAGAAAAGAAAAGAAAGGCTAAAAAGGCTTATTATAATGACCTTCAAGAAAAGCAACTACATTTTACCTTGAAAACTGCGGAACTGAAAGCAAGTCTGTACGGACCATGCAAATGAGATGCAAACACAAATGCAAATGGCCTAGGGCTGTCCTAGCTGCAGTAGCAGCAGCTTTCCCGAGCCCAGAAGGCCTCTAGAGGGAGGTAGAGAGAAGGGACAGAGGGCAATTAGCAAGTGCTCTGGGGACTGAGGCTTGTCTAGGGATGAGAAGAGGCAGGGACATCCTAAAGACCTTAGAGAGGCCCCAGCCAGGGTGCTCTCTGCCCTAGGATGCTTTCCAACCCTGGCCATACTAGACCTTCAGTGTATGCGGAGATATGTGTGTGGACATGAGGATGCCGAGACTCAGAGACACAGTCACATTCAGAGAAAAAGACAGGAAGGCACACAGGGACTGGCTCTCATCCCTTTCCAAGGCTCCATGCTCAGAAACAGATAATAGATACATATTCTCAGAAAACACAACATACCAGGAGACATCAGCACCCACAAAGACCCAGGAGGAGACACAAATACCCACCTATCCAGATACAGGGCAGTCAAGCAGGTCTGTCTGGAAAGATAGATCCAAATGGCCGAAATACCTGCTTGGCCGATATGGCACGGAACTTGAACCCACAAAACAGCCATAAGAAGCAGGGCTGATTATTTAATATTCATGGACAAGGAAAAGTAGGATCCCCAAAGGTGAGCTGAGCCAGGCATGATGGCCTACACCTGTAATCCTGGTACTTGGGAGGTAGAGGCAGGAGAATCAAGGCCGGTCTCCATAGGAATCTGAAACCAGCCGGGCTCTAGGGCACCCTGACTCAAAATATTTTTTAATACAAGCCAAATATGATGACCTGTTACCCTAAAGCAACAGCAAAGAGCAAGAGGAAGAATGAATTGTTTTTGCAGTGATGGAGAGACCAGGCTTGGCACATGCTAGCAAAGCCTGGAGCTTCATCACAGCCCAAGACACATTTCTCTTTTGAGAGACACAGTCTCCCCAAGGCTGGTCTCAAACTTGAGATCCTCCTGCCTCAGCCTTCTGAGTGCCGTGGTGCTATGGTTACAGAGGGACACCACTAAACCCAACCCAAACCACAGCAGATTTTTTTTTTTTTTTGGAGACAGGGTCTTACGTAGCCCAGGATAGCTTCCAACACATTTTTAGGCCAGGATGATCTTAAACTCTCAATCCTCCTGCCTCCACTTCCCATGTGTTGAGATTACAGGCGTGCTCCACAACCCCTGCCATTACGCAGGCCTAGAGATTGAATCTAGAGATTCACGAATGCTGGCCAAGCACTTTCCTACTGACCCATATCCTCTGCTCAAGCCCTCCCCCCTAACCCCCCATTTTCGATGATGGCACATACTATAGAATTCCTCGATGCCCATTTGCCCCAGAACCTTCCCAGTCCTAGTGGGATGGAAGAATGCCTACCACTTCCTTGCCTTCCCCCTGGCGGCCTGGCTAGCGGGTCTTCACCCCACCCAGTCCTTGGAGGCACTCAGGCCTCTTTCCATCCTCATCAGTCATCATCTCAAATGAGAGTGCATGTTAATTCTGGTCTGTGGATAATCTAATTTGGAAATCTGAGGGAGGAAAGGAATGGTCTCCAAATGGGATACAACACAGGGTTTTCAGAAGCCACCTGTCCCTGGGTGACTGTTCACAGAAGAGAATGACTCTTTCCCCAAAAGTATACAAACTTGAAATGTCACCCTGCCTACTTGCTCCTCCACACACAAAAAGAAATGTGCTTTTCAGAGCAAAGAATGAATAAGCTTTCTTGTTTCCTGCCACAATGCCTGGAGTCATTCTGGGAAGGCACTACCCATCCAGGTCTCCATTTCCCTAGTTACCTATGGGAAGCAGAACAAGCCAGCACTCTGGAGGCTTTGTCCCTCTCACATCTTGTAGACTTTCTGACATTCACCCTACAGTGTTCCCCAGAACTGTGTCCTGTCCCTGTGACTCACTGCTGATCCCGGGGTAAAAGGGCAGCTGACGCCTGGTCTCCAGTCAAGGGAACAAGGCAAGACCCAGAGTGAAGCTCACCTATCACCCCAAACCCCAAGTTCATCTACTCAAGACCCTTTCCATCTGCCTGGTAACTGCTTTAGGTGAGGAAGGATGGCAGTAGGGAGTGGGGCAGCCTTAAAACACAAGGTCTGATTATCAGTGTGCACCCCAGAGGCTGCAAAATGCCAGCCTGATGACTCTAAGTGTAGTTCAGAGCCTCAGACTCCCTTTCCAAATTAATATTCATGGGGCTGGCATACCATTTATTTGCATATGTAGATTATTGCTCATCCTCTGCAAGGAAAAAAAAAAGTTTGGGGGTGTTTATATTTATTGTATTTATTTTAAGCTCCAGTGATAAAACAGGCGTGTCAGGCCAGGGAAAGGCAGGTTCCCAGAGCAGAAAAGTAGATCCTAGAGGTAGGACCCACAAAGCCAACTCCAAAGCAGTTTTTGGAAGGCATCTCATGAAGCCCCTCCCTCAGAAGGCCCTAAAAAGTTGCCATTCAAGATAGGCACCCATTTTGGGCCTGTCACTTGAGCTTTCCAAGACCATGCCTCTTTTGTTCAAACCTGTGCTCGTGTTTACATGCACCTGGAGGCTAGGTGGCCACTCTCCGCCCTTAGACCCTGTTTGAGGATGAAGCACGGGTTTAAAGCGCACATCCAATCCTAGAGCGTACTAAACTGTGGCACCCTGAGGAGATTCCAATCCATTCTCTCCTGTGCTAAATACCCTACGTTCCTGGCACTTCAGGAAAGCTCCCACCCTGCCCACTGTCCTCGGAAGCCATCAGTGACTCTGAAAACTAGTATTTAGTCTTCTCCTGGCTCACTGTCCTCACCCCATTTTCTGCCTCAAGCAAAGTGTCCACAGGAAAGCTGACAGTCTGAAGTAAGTAGTTCAAAGTCCTGGGGACCCACTAAAGCAGCAGAGCAGAGTGAGTCCAGAAACCACCAGACCAGGGGTGGTGACAATGTCCACAAGATACTTAAGCATAAAGCCAGGCTTGGTGGCACACGCCTTTAATCCCAGCACTCTGGAGGCAAAGGCAGGTGGGATCTCTGAGTTCGAGGCCAGCCTGGTCTACAGAGCAAGTCCAAGACAGCCAGGGCTGTTACACAGAGAAGCCTTATCTTGGGGGGGGGGGGGATATACTTAAGTATAAATAGATGAAGGCTAGCCCTGCGCCCCCTGCTGGCCAGTTCTGCTCCCTAAACCCTTGCAAGACAGTTACAAGGTGACTACTATAAACTGCCTAAAGTAATGTTCCACATACAAGAAGCATTCATTAAAATTAGTCCCTTCAATTGAGGTTGAGTGAAAAAACTGGTTTTTTTTCCAAGAAAATAATCTATTCCTGGGGTTTATCAATTCAATAAATACGTGCTGAGAGCCAGGGTGATGCATGCCTGTAATCCTGGCACTCAGGAGGATCAAGAATTCAAGGTCATCTGTGGCTACACAGTGACTTCAAGGCCAGTCTGTGCTGTGTGAGGCCCTGTCTCAGTAAACAAACAAACAAATACCCATTGAATTGTCCTGTATGTGCAAGGCCCCACTTCAACCCCCAACCTACTGACCACAGTGTTGACCACAAATAAGGTGGGTTGACCAGCCCACCTCAGCTTGGACCTCAGTGTGTTTAAGAGTCAACTGGGAGGGACAAGGAATAGCTTGGAGCAATGCTAAATAACCACACCAACTATTTAACACAGAATTGGCGGTGTGAGCAGTAATTGCTACAGAAGTTCAGGGAGGGAGAGGTCAATACTTCAAGATCGCTGTGGCCACCAGTACTTAGGGAAGCTCTAATAAGGATGCAGCTCCAAGCAGGTCTTAAAGGGAGGGGTCCTTCCAGAAAAGCCAGAGAAGGGCAGGACTAACTGCCGTGGCAAAGAGGCCGAGAAGTAAGGTGCAAAGAAGCACAGAGGCCAAGTGGGTAGAGACCTAGCAGGAAAGATGAAGAGAGGAGTAGGGGTGAGGTAGGAAGAGGCTTAGCAGGGGAGGAAAAAAAAGATAAGACCAAGGCAGATTGTGAAGAGCCCAAATATGTACTGAGGAGCTTAGGCCTCATCCTGGGAGTGAAAGGTCCATGTAAACCTGCTTCAGAAACATCATGAACGGAAAAAAAGACAGAAAATCCCCCCACCTGTGGGACCAGGGCTTGGAGCATGGATTCAGGGCTCAGAGCCTTCTCTGCACTAACACAAACACCATCTCCTTCACAGAAGCCCTCAGACTGTTGTTCTAAGTATGTCCTTCCATACACCTTTCCCTGCACCACAGGATGACAGGTCAGGAGGCCGGGGTGATCACCCAGTATACCCAAGGGGATTTCTCAGGCCAGAAGCATTATCCTAGAAAAATAGTAATGACAAAGGTTGTGTTTAGACATTGGAAAGGGGAAAGTCACGGGAACAGCCAAAGTCCTTGAGTCCAAGCACTGAGAACACGGTTCTGCCAGTGAGAATAAAGAGTCCAGAATGAAAGACATCTGAAGAGTGGACGATATCAGATTTCATGATGGTAGAGAGGCATCAAATACTACTAATATTATCCAAGCTGGTGTTGTATACACACCTGGAATCCCAGCACTCAGGAGGCTGTGCCATGAGGATTGACAGACAGTTCAAGGTCATTCTCATCCACCAGCGAATGTGAGGCCAGCCTGGGCTACAGGAGACTCCGTGTCAAAAATGTACACCCCAAACCACCACAGGGATGATGATGATGATGATGATGATGATGATGATGATGACAATGACAGCAATAATAATAATAATAATAATAATAATAATTTTTAAAATGCAGTTAATGCTGAGATATGGCCTAAAAGATCAAGACTGACAAACCAGCTAGGACTAGAAGCTGGGAGTTCAGCACTGGGAGGGAGCAGCAGGACCTGCCTCTGACCCACAATAGTGATGCCTACCCCACAGGTCCCATCAACCACCAGCCTGGGTTTGTGGCTCAGTGGGTAGTACACTTGCCCAACACACAAGAAGCCCTGGGTCTGAGCCCCCAAACCACATAAGCCCAATGTGGTGATATATGCCTGAAATCCCAACAATCAGGAGGTGGGGGCAGGAAATTTCAAAGTTCAAGGTCATCCTCAGATACATAAGGAATCTGGGAAGCATAAGACCCTATCTCAAAGCAGTTTCTGTAGTTGCACAGAAAAATCGTTTTTTAGCCTGATTTGTTCCACGCCACCACTGAAAGAGAAAAGGCAAGAATGAACCAGGCAGACAGGGCTTTCAATCTTCCTTGATTCAGTGCTAGAGCCTCAGGATATGCCTTAAACTAACCTCTCCAGGAAACCTGCCATGACTGCCATGGCTCCCTCTGATGGCATGGTTTTCTGCTATGGTTGCTTTTACGGCCATATTTTATCCTCTGACTCTGCCTTCTGACTATCTGTTGATGGATGTGGTAGAATCCACACATGTCTCCCGAACTGAGTTGTACATTCCCCGATGATCAAGGTCCTCTATTTGTCTTGTATTTATCAGATGTTGTTATTTGGCTAATTCAGATTTATCTTCCCAATTGACCCCATTATAAAGATGAGTAAACTGAGGCACAAAATGTTAAGATACTTTTCCCAGAGTCATGAGCTTTAAAAGGAGTAGAGAGGATTCAAACCCAGGTCTTAAACTCTCTGTAGCTAATTGATGCTTGCTTCTTTATCCTTTCCAATTTTGTTCCTTTCTGAGACTCAATAGCCAATCAATATTGTTCTAGACCAGTGGTGAACATCTCTTGCCTCTGCTTAGTTTAGGCATGGCACTGCACTCATGAGTTCAGCCAAGAAGACAAGAGGCAAAGCTTAATCCGAGGCTAGGAAAGGCTCCCCTCTCTGCCTTTTCTGCCACTGCAGATTATTTTCAGGATGCAACACGTGGAACCATTGAAGCCATTTTGTGACCCTGAGAACAAAGGATGAAAAGCATCTTTGATAATGCAGCTAAGTCACTGAAAGAAACAACCTTGGAGCAGAAAATAGCCTAGACCTCTTGTTACGGGAGATACCGAGTCCCTTATCATTCCAGCCAGGAGAGTTCAGGTCTTCTTTCGTTTGCAGCTCTGATACCCTCTCCAGTCAAGGGCTCTTGTCTCTAAAGCTACCTGAGCTGTTACAGAAGATAAATGACATGTATAAGTCCTATTCCCCACCCTCATTGAGTCTACCCCAAGGTTGGGCGTTCAATAAAGATTCCATCTATATTTGATTTTGAGTCTCCCCTTCCTCGCCAGTCTCTGACGGTATCATTTTTCCCTTTTCTGTGCCTGGCTGATCCCAAGTTTCTGCCTCACATTCTGATCTAGGTCTTACCATGACTGACCACTGGTCCTCCATTGTCTTCCTCCATCTTTGAGGAAGATACATGCAAGGTACTCTAACTAGCCCAGAGAGGCCATCAGCACAAGTTCGAATTCCTAAATATTTGTTCTTTGAACCGTCTTTCTCAATTAGATATCACCCAAATGTTTGACTCAGGCTGAATGAATTCCAACTTCATGCTTCAGAACAGACATGTTACGCCTGCATAATTACTGCAGCTAGCTTTATTTGTTATAAAAAAAAGAAAGAAATAAAAAATAAACATGAATTGCTGTTCCTTCTCAACTGTAAAATAATCAATAAATAGAATCTAGATGAAAAAATACCGGCATTTAGGGAGAACAATTCTGTTATGATTCTTTTCTTTGGGGCCTAATTAACGCATATGGTAGATGGACCCCATTACTGAGTGGAAGAGGCTCCCTCTCCTGCTGAGATTCCTCTCCAAGTCAGAAACAGACAGACAGACGATGTCAACAAACCAAAGGTGTGCTGCAGACTCCTGGAAACCTTGCTCTGCTCCCACTGGCTGTTTCTTTTTCTTTGTTCCCTAAGAGCACCTTGCATGGCAGCGGTCAGATAGAGCAGCTCTTCCAGTATAGAGAGAAGCATCTTGTTGACTCCGGCCTGTCTTTCCCTTCTATTCTTTTCGCCCTCCCTCTCCCACTTCCTTGATGTTGAGACAGGGTCTCCTGTAGCCCAGGCTGTCCTTGAACTTGCAGCTTAGTAGAGGATGACCCTGAATTCCTGATCCTCCTGCCTCCACCTCCTGAGTGCTGAGATTACAGGCCTGTGGCACCACACCTGGTTTGTTCAGTGCTGAGGTTCAAACCCAGGTATCCACACAAGCACTCTTCCAGCTGAGCCAACTCCCCAACCCATTTCCTTTCTCTTAAATGAAGAACTCACACCTTTCTGGACAATGACCACCCTGGCCATGAAAGTTTCATGAGGAGCTCGGGAGCAGATGACACTTTCTTAATTATAACACACTCTAATAAACCCCCACAGAGCCACAGGGCACAGAGTCTGCAGCCATCGCATGGCACCTATTTATTCCCTACATGACAATATATTCTTTGTGTGTGTGCTGATGAAGATAAAATATTCTTTTAATTCTACGGCCACCTGGGTTGTGAGGGGATGGGACCGCATATAAGCTCCTCCTGAGAGTCCCTGGTGCTAAATCACATTCTTGTCCCAGCCCCCACTCCAGTAGTCTCCAGAAATCCAGTCCCTTTCCTCAGTTCCCCACACTCAAAGTGTGGTTCTCACTGGGAGAGCATCAGCATAGCTGGGAGATGGATAGAAATGACAATTAGCAAGACCACCCCAGAAACACTGAATCATAGGCTGAGGGCGAGTCCAAGGAGCCCCACAGAAGCACGGCCCCTTCAGTCTTGCAGACAGGAAGAAGGGCTTCAGTTTTTATGTTTATTCATTTATTTTATGTGTGTGCATGTGTGCATATGTCTACACAGCTGCATGAGCACCTGCCGGGTACACGTATGCATGCAGAGGGCTGGGGTCAACCTCAGGAGTAATCTTCAGGAGTGTTCACCTTGTTTTTGAGACTGGGTCTCTCTCTGGGACCTAGGACTCACCCATTAGGCTAGACTGGCCAGCTGTCCAGTGGGTCCCAGGGATCCTCTCGTCTCTGCCTCCTCTGGTGCTCACTCCACCACACTCAGTTTTTCATGAGGGTTCTGGGAGCCAAACTCAGGTCCTCCTGCTTGCACAGTGAGCACTTTACTGACCAAGCCATCTCCGCAGTTCAGAAGTACAGCATTTTAACTTGAATGGGACATCAGGGACACCCGGATTCTACAGCAACTGAGTCTCTCAGACTGCACAGCTGTCCCAGTCTACAGACTTGAGGTTCCACTTACCGGTCTGTACAGTGGGGTTCTGGAGCTTGTCAAGCAGCTGTAGAGTTCCAAAGGTACACAGTCATCTGGCAGCGGTCTCTATGGAGACCTAGCAAGATCACAGTTGCCAACATGCACCACCTCCCTCCTGCCATGCTCTGACTAGCAGAAACTCTGCAGGGCACCTCTCTAGTGCCACAAATGAGGTCAGCAAGACAGCTGCCTGGATCACCCCCTGACACCTAGCAGGCTCTCCAGACCTCTTATCCTACTGTTTCAAATCTTGTCATCACTGAGCCCTGAGCCACCTTAGATGAAGCTGGGGCCATTTGTTATACTACCAACAGTTCTTCAGAGGTCTTTTATGTGCTTCTTCTTTGCAACAAGACTGTAAGTGTAGGAGGGTAGGGCCTATGTTGTCAGCATAGAGAGCTGGGGACCATTCCTGTCTGATTGTGGCTGGGTCTCTGGGCCCAAGGAGGAGCTGCAGAACTAATGCAAATGTTCTTAGGAGGGGAAATGCCCAACTCATACAAAGCCCAGAATACTCAAGCACCTAGATTCTATTACATTTATTTATTTGTTTGTTTGTTTGTTAATGGAGAAGAGAATGCATGCCACAGCAAGCATGTGAAGGAACCAGCTCTCTCCTTCCACCACGTGCATCTCCGGCATTGAGTTCAAGTTGTCAGGCTTGGCAGCAAGCACCCTTACGGACTAAGCCATCTCATCTGCCAGCACCTAGATTCCGAGAGTGAAGCTGGGAAGGGGCAAAGGAATTCATGAAACCGGGGGGGGGGGGGGGACTAAGGAAAACATGGAGGAGGAAAAGAGGGAACTGCAGCTTCCGCAGCTGTCCCCCTGGCCCTGGGGTTAAAACCAACTGCTCACCTTTTACTTCCATAGAGGTGGTGGAACAGCGGGCCAGATGCCGAACTCTCCTTGGCCCTGACTCAGATGTCCTTGGCCCACCTTCCACAGCTTGGGGTTAACAGAAAAGCCCTAGCTTGCAAAACCCTTCTCCTCCAGTTGCAATGTATAAGGCTCATTCTAGATGCTGCTGGAATGGTTTCAGTTGAGAATCCCCACCCAACTCAGCTACACAACAACCCTTGTTGTGCCCTCCACGTGTGGCTCACAGGCCACCGACAGCCAGGTCCGTGGCACCTAAAAGCAGACACAGTACAAACACAAACTCGGCATACAGTAGACATGGCTCCTCTTGGGAGATGCTGGTTACTTTGTCCTGCCTCTAACCTTCCAACCTCCTGGCCCTCTAGCCTTTTCATTCTGCAGTGGCCTAACTAGGAATATCTGCCTCACACTAAGAAAGTGATGAAGTCAGCATAGGAAGACAGGAAGAGTCCCAAGCCCTTAGACAGGAAGACTAAATCACTTCCCCTTAACCCTTAGCCAGCTCTAAGCTAAACGAGTCCCTTCGCCTCTTTGGGCCTCAGTCGGCTGATCTGTGGAATGGGAGGAAAGGGAAGGACTTCAGTTATAGGCTTCAATTTTATCACGGCTTAAACAATATATGAGCAACAGTAAGAGCCTGGTGCTTGGTGCACGCCGCAGGGAAATCCGCCAAAGGAACAAAAGGTGAAGCGCCGCATCCTAGGCTGGGGGGATGGGCGGTTAATGTCAACGGGCTCGGGCTTTGAACCCAACCTTCAGGCTGGGGATGGGTGAGATGGTTGGCAATAACCGGTAGGCGATCCTCTTGGCAAAGACCTCCAGCTTTTTTGCCACTTCTAAACCTGAGCTAAGATTCTCAAGAGACCATTTCGGATTGCAGTCCAACAAAGACGTAAAGCAGGGAAGCGGTGAGGGTCGGCGAATTCAGCCTCTGGACTCTGGAAGCCAAAACGCCCTGGGGCAGGCTCGGGCAGTCCTGGCTGCCTGCCGCGCGCCACCACCTGGTCAGGACCTTAACCCCAGTTTCCCCAGGAGAGTGATGAGCGCGGATGCGCCGGGCACCAGTACCCTCGCTACAGAGAGCTGGATGGCAGGGAGCTCTAACCTCCCTGTAAGCATCCTCCAACCTGGGGGAGGCCCTGCTCCATTGGCTCCCGAGAGACCAGTCATGGGAGAGAGCCTGATCCCAGTCACTTGGACCGATTTTTCTCGAGAGCATCACCAGCCCGGAAGGAGGGCCGGCTGGCCTCGCAGCAGGGACTCGCAGAGACGGATCCGAGACGCAGCTACAGTGGGATAGAGCATGGGAGTCAGTTTCAGGAAAAAGCAGCTGGAGTTCGAGGGCTCCGAGACCGGCCAGGCTGAGACCGGGTGCTCCCGGACTACAGGCGAAAAGTGACTCTGTCCCATCACGACCTTGACCCCGGCAAGGAACGATTTTACCTATTTTTAAACCTTTTTTCCCCCTAAAAATTAAGGAACTAAGCCGGGCGGTGGTGGCGCACGCCTTTAATCCCAGCACTTGGGAGGCAGAGGCAGGCGGATCTTTGTGAGTTCGAGGCCAGCCTGGTCTACAAAGCGAGTCCAGGACAGCCAGAGATATTCAGAGAAACCCTGTCTCGAAAAACCAAAAAAAAAAAAAAAAAAAAAATTAAGGAACTAAATCAAGTCTTAGAGGAAGGTGGCTGGGAAGTGTAGCCACCAGGACTACCCGTGTCCCCACCTAACAACACTATCGCCCGCGATTGGGAGAGAAGTTAGGAACTTCGGGACTGCCACCCACGAGCGCAGTAGGAGTGACTCGCTTCTCTTTTAACTTTAGGTGTTGGGCTCTCCGCCGAGGGTTGGAGGTACGTCGCCAGGGAAGACCTACAGGACTGCAGAGCGTCCGGGATTCCCTCGGAGAGAGTGGGGACACCGGATAAGGGAAAAAAAAAAAGAGTGAGTCAACGTTGCGCGTGGCACTGGCTGGGCTTGGGCTCCGCGGGGACCTGTTCGCGGCCCCGCAGCTCTGCGTCCGGAACCCAGTCGGAAGGACGAGGTGCGGGGCTAACGTCCCGCACATCTGGGATGGCTCCCAGTCGGGGGTCCCCAGATTCGCGCAGAGCTAGCAGGCTCCTTCTTCCGGACACCCGCACCGCGCGACTCTCAGGTCTTCCCCCGCACGTGGAGGCGCGGCGGCCGCTGCGTCCTGACTGCGGCCAGAGGACGCACGCCTGGCCCAGCCGCGGCTCTCCGCGGCTCTCATAGACCCCCGAGCGCTCGGACGAGCCTCGCCATCCACCTTCTGCCCCTTGCCAAACTCGCCTCCCAGAGCACAGACCCGGCCGGGTAAGCCTGGGGACCCACGGAGCTGGTGGAAAGTTAGTCGCGGCTCTGCAAAGCCCCCTCCCCTGGACTGGAACCCACGCTCCGGCCCAATGCACCCACAGTGCCCCGAGGCTCCGGGTCCCCACGGACCCCACCCGGCCATCTACCTGCTTCCGCGGCGAGCCCAGGGCTTGGGCCAGCCAGTCCCGCGATCCTGTCCCCCGAAGCCGGAGCCGCTTCAGGTCTCCAGGCAGGAGCCGGAGCTGCGAACCACCCCGAGCCCGGCAGCCGGCTCCGGGCACTGAGGACCAGTGAGCGAGCAGGAGTCTGGAGCCGCTGCGACTGCTGCCTCGGCAGCCCCCACCCCCTGCGTCCCTCGGCCCCTCCCTCCGCCCTCCCTCCTCCTCCAACCTCCCTCCTCCCTCTTTGGTCCTTTCAGGCACTGCGATCGCGCGCGTTCGCTCGCTCTTTTTCCTAGCTTTCTCTCTGCCGGTTGCCTTCTTTTATTCCCTCGGTTCTCTTCTCACTTCCCTACTCCGCATCCACCCTTTTTCATTCTTTTGCCGTCCCCCCCCCCCGCTCCCTCTTTTCTGTATTTCTCTCCTTTTAACCCCTCCCGCCTATCTGCTCTTTCTCTTCCCTTCTCCCTGTTTTTTCTCCTGGTGGATCAGAGTGGCCTCCGCACCTCTTCTTTATAGAAGCTCTGGCTGGGGAAGCCAGCCCAGAATGGAAGGGAACCAGGAATACGCCCCAAACTCAGCTTTAACAAGCTGAGTACAGAGACCCAGGAAAGACTGGAAAAGCAAAGAACTCGAGTGCAGAACCAGCTGCTCCTAGCTGCACCTGGTGAAGTGCAGACATTGAAGCCCCAGAGCAAGAACTTGCCATGCTGTGGTCAACTCCAACCGGCTCTGCTTCCTGCAGCCTGGAACAGGATTAGGGGCAGGGTCGGTGGGTGTTAATGACAGGGTGCCAGAGTCCTGGCACGGCACCCAGAACCACCCGAAGATTTCAGTCCGCTGTGACTCCTTAGACTTTTGCACACTAACTGGGTCCTGGCCAGGCGGTGGGGACGCCTGGCCATTGGGAGTGTCACAGGAAACCCATTTACTCCCTATTCTTCAAGATGAGAGGCTCACTCCTGCTTCCCTGATTGCCAGAGGTGGGAATGGTGACCCACACTCAAGTGAGGAGTCCCACACTTGGAGAAAGGTGGCCTGTACCTGGGGGAATAATTTTGTCAATAAAGCAGGCATATTTCTATGGCTTTGGGATAAGCCACTCGGCACAGACTCCCGTGCAGACTGAGGAACAAGCTCTTTCCCCAGGAGTTTCCCCTGTCATCTGCCCATTTCAGACCAGTGGGGTTTGAAGAGAGAAGAGGCCTCCTTTCCTATTGACCCATAACAGACCGCCCTGCTCTGGCAGCACCAGACCAGGGTTCACCCATAACTGCTGGGGGCCCCACAACACAGGTGTGAGTAGAGGAGATCTTTCTACATTGGGGTTTCAAGCCCCAAAACTGTTAGTATGGACCAACACCCCGAGCAGCTCCCCTAACCTCCAATACCAAATCATATAGACACTGATGGCTGGTCCTCTCATTCACAACATAGAAGCAGAGCTTTCTGTGATGGCTGAGATAGGAGGAAGGACTTAGCCAACACCCCTGCACTTGCACACACCAACCCCAGAGTGAGTCCCTCCTTAAATTCTGCATCCCAGGAGCTTCCTGCACCCTGTTCAGTGCTCTAGGCTCTCCTATGCAGGACCAACTAGCTAGCTGATACGTTCAGTTCCCCCATCTGACAGTGAGGAGACCGATGTTGACATTGAAATAGTCCCTAACTCCGTAGCCTTACAGAGTGTGAATCTCACACTGGAAGGCCAGCTTCACTCATTGTAACACTAGAAAACTCCCTCAATCCCTCTTAGCCTCAGTTTCCCTGTTTGTAAAATGGGAACACTAACAGCACCACAAGCCCTCTGAGGATTAAACCAAAGCCCCATTCCTGGCACAGTGAGTGCTGCACAGCCACTGTCTGCAGTTAATATTAACTTAATTAAAATTAAACTAGGCTTTGCACGGCTTCCTCTTCATTTTGGCTCTTGGGTTCTGAGCTCCATCTCCATCCTGACTCTCACTCCTATTCCTGTGTGGTAGTTACCCATTTCTAAGTGGGGTCATGGATTCATGGAGGTGTGTGGGTCTTTCTGGATTACCATTGTACTCAAAATCAACACAAAGCCCCTTTCATCTCTCTGCTCCACTCACACACTGCCAGGCAGGAATTGTGTGCCTAAGGACTGTTGGGGGTCAGGGGGGTGGGTGCCTGGTTTTCTGCCATACTCTTTAAAAGCTGCATGGATCTATAAAGCTGGACTTTCCCTGCCCAGGTGGCAGGCCTCCAAGAACACATGTCACAACAGAGCCAGAAGCACTTTTAGCAAACATCTCTGGGAGTCATCTCAGGGTCGGCCGGAACCCACAATCCATCATTCACTTGCCAGGAGAGCCTGCTTGCAGGAGGCCCTGCTAGAGGCATTGTAGGGCTTGGCCTGGCCCAACTTCTACAAGTTTATTTGGGAAGTTGTAGCATCTAAGACTATGCTACTCACCTAAGGGCCCTGAAATAAATGTCCACCTGCCACCCAAAAGCTTACACTTAGCTGCATGTAGTGACACTGGATCATGCCAGGCTGCCCTTGATCCTATGTTACTAAGGATGACCTTGAACTTCTTCTGGTCCTTTTGCCTCCACCTCCCAAGTGCTAGGATTACAGGTGTACGACACCATGCCAGGTTTTACATATGCTAGGGATCAAACCCAGGGCTTCATGAATACTAGGCAAGCTCTCTACCAACTGAGCTCCACCCCCAGTAGACGCACACACACACACAGTAGCTAAATATATACACAGAAGTTTATGTTCTACCTGAGGAAGGAGGAAAAGGGATACCACGAGTTGACTGAGAGACCCAGAACCAGACACCCCAGCTCAAGTCTTAGTGCTGTCATTTGTCCTCGGCGGGCACAAGGGCCTACCTTTCTACCACACCAGGGAGGAAGGAAAGAATCCAGAACTCTTCTGGCCAAGCTGGGATGACTCTTCCCTCCTAGAAATAAATCCCAGGAGACAGGGGTGTCCAGGGCTTAGAAAAAAAGGGTACTGTCCCTATTCCTAGCTGAGATGGCCTCTCATGCCTTTCCTCTCTGGTGTCTCCTTGCTGGGATCACCTTTCCTCAAAAGACCCTGTCAAAACCCCTGGAAGGAATCCATTGAGGACTCCCAGGGACATGTGGGACTGGCTGGGTAAAGGAAAGACCAGAACTTTGGTGGACTCCCAGGGACATGTGGGACTGGCTGGGTAAAGGAAAGACCAGAATTTTGGTGTTTTGTTTTTGTTTGTTTGTTTGTTTGTTTGTTTGTTTGTTTTGTTTTGTTTTGTTTAACTCTTCAGATAGAATGACACTGTAGAGCACTGGAGAAGAACATTTATTTCTTCCCCCGGCTCTAGGGTGTTTGGAGCTGTTCCATGGCTTGCCCTCCTCAGATCTATCACAAAAGCTAACATAGGGCCTTACCTCATCAAAAGAATGAGATTTACAACTAGTTGAGCCAATGAATGGCTCAGTGGGTAAAGGTGCTTTCTGCAATTCCTAGCAACCTAAGTTGTATCCCTGGGACCCACATGGTAGAAGGAGAACCAACTGCTGAAACTTGAGCTTTGGCCCCCACATGTATGTTGTGGTATAGTCACACATGCACTAAATAAAAATATAATTTTTTAAAAAGTTTAAGATGCTTATAGCGTTAATAAAATACACATATACTGTCACAACAATCCTATAGATCAAGCACTATCATCCTCTCTTAAAAAAAAAGAGAAACTGAGGCTACAAAAGCATAAATCACTCAAAGCCACAAAACCAGTGGCAGACCTGAAATGAAGCTCAAGCTTGTTCAAAGTGTGCAGTGAGAATTTGGTTTCTTTAAAAACCCAGTTACGTTATATGAATGTGGTTTTGTTTTAGTCGCAGGTGTGGTATATGGGGCTGCTTCAGATTGTCCACAACTGCTAACTATGATTTGTCTCATGCTCTAAGAGGGGCCCAATTTTTGTCACCTGCAGATAGTTTACGTTTGAAATTCTGGGACTCTTAAGAGGATTTATCAATTCCAGGGCCCCCAAGAGGGCCTATGGCAGCTGAGAGGAGCTGCTGCTGCTGGTTCCTGCTGCTGGTTCATCCTGTTGCTTTTGTTATTGCCGGATTGCTGGGATGCTAGTTGCTGGTACTCTGAGATGAAAAATGGGCCTGCCCCAAGGAACCTGATGCCCCTAATCAGCAGGAAATAGTCTAAAGAGGTCTACACTCCCTTTCCCCTCTAAGTACAATGAAAATAATTTTATGGTTGGGGTTCAACACAATGTGAGGAACTGTATTCAAGGGCCGCAGCATTAGGAAGGTTAAGAACCACTACTCTATAAGCTTTTATGGACCCACCACCAATCTAAGGCTTGGTGAACTTGCTTGTTTTTATTAAATGGTGTTCAATATTTAATAACTTTGACTATGGATTGAATATTTAACAAGATTGGAGAGTATTTGTGCCAGTCATTTTGACTTGTGACTCATCTCAGAAACTAGCTGTGGATATTGCTCCTCACTTTCCTAAGTCTCTTTAAATTTAGACTTGTGGAGGTTTAAGGCCAGCCTGGTCTATGCACTGAGTCTCCCCACCATCCCTGACTATGTAGCGAGGCTCTATCTCAAACAAGCAAACAAACAAATCTGTCAGTAAATAAGTAAGTAGCCAGGCAAAATGGCATAAGCCTGTAACCCCAGCACTCAGGAAGCAGAGGCAGGTGGACTTTTGTGAGCTTGAGGCTAGACTGGTCTACATATGGAGTTCCACACTACCAAGGCTACAGAGAGAGAGAGAGAGAAGATACAACGAAACTGGAACTGAGTCTCTGCCTTGCCTTCCCCCATGTCAATCAGAAAAAGAACTGCCCACCACCCCATGAAATGCTCTTTTCAGATCTCATACTTCCCCAAAGGCACAGGTTATCTGGAAAGGACTGGTGTCAAAAAAATTTGTTGGAGACTTGCTTTTCCAAAAGCAGAGACACAGATTTCTGAGGGGTTTTGGTGATGGTGGTGGTTTGTTTTGGGGGGGTGTTTTGTTTTGCCTTGTTTGTGTTGTTTTGTTTTGGTTTGTTTTTTTTATGAGACAGGGTCTTACTAGCCCTGGCTAGCCTGAAACTCTCTATGTGGTTAGAACAGGCTGGCCTCCAAACACAGAGATCTGTTTGCCTCCCTAGTGCTTCGATTAAAGGTACACACCACCACACCCAGCTCAGCCATGAGTCATTTTTACAGAAGTGAGAATCTCAGGGATTCTCTTAAGTTGATGGGAGGAGGTGGGATTCTGGACACTGATAAAGAAACTTAACAGACCTGATTTCAAGGATGTTCCAGTTTGCAGGCATTCTAGTGGCTGTGTTAATGGTGCTCTTCAGCTAATAAGTAATTATACAGCATGCTTTGTTAGAAGCAAAGTGAAATCACTGGAAATGGTCCTTATGCCACAGCAGGCTGCAACACAGCAGGATGCAAACTGCTTACTCACAAAACAGAGCAAATGCACTCTCCATCAAATTACTCTTTTCGCTGACACACCTCTGTCACACTCCAGTCTGCTTTGATTTGGGGTCTGGAGCCAATGTAAATGAACGCTGTCTAAAGAATAGTAGTGAAAAAAAAAAAAAAAACCAGTAGGCAGAGAGTGGCCTCTTACTGAACCAGAGCACCCCTGCTCCTGACTACAGTTTGCATCTTATTTGCAACAGAAAACTGGAACATTTATACCTCTGAACACTTTCTCATAGTAGATCCAGGATCCTAGGATGTCTGGAGACCAACAAAGTCTCCCCATCTTCAATAACCTGCCAACTAGTAAGCCCTGCCAGGTATCCACAACAAGGTGCACCTGCCTAAATCCTCCAGTGTTTGGGTCCTCTGCTTTTACCTATATTCTTCTCAGAGACATAAGGCTTTCCTACTCGCCTTCAAACTTCAAAAATAGCAGTCTCAGGGGCTGAAGAGATGACTCAGCCGTTAAAAGCACTGGCTATTCTTCCAAAGGACCCAGGTTCAAATCCCAGCACCCACATGGCAGTTTGAGAAACTGTAATGGCCAGGTGTGGTGGTGCACTCCTTTAATCCCAGCACTTGGGAAGCAGAGGCAGGCAGATCTCTGTGAATTCAAGTCCAGCCTGGTCTACAGAGTGTGTTCCAGGACAGCCAGGGATACACTGAGAAACTCTTGTCTCAAAACAAAAAAACCCAAAAACAAAACAAAAAAACCCAGTCTCATTCTTTAAAATTCTGATCATCAATAAACTTTCCTTGGCCCCTAACCAATCAGCTGGCTTACCTAATTTTAAAATTATTTTATGTGTATGGGTGTTTTACCTGCAGAGATGTCTGGAAGCACGTGTGTGCCTGATGTCCATAGAGGCCAGAAGAGAGGGTCAAATACTGTGGAACTGGAGTTGTGAGCTGTCATGTGAGTGCTGGAAACCAAACTCTGGTCCTCTAGACAAGCAGCCAGTGCCTTAACCACTGAGTCATCTTTCTAGTCCCAATTTACCTTTTTCTTCTTTATGATTTATTTTATTTTATTATTTATGTGTATGCGTGCATATGTCTGAGTACATATATGTACAATGTGTTGGGTGGGTGCCTAAAGAGACAAGAAGAGGACATCAGATCCCTTGGAGCTGGAGCTAGAAGCATTTGGGAGCTGAATTCCAGTCCTCTTGATTGAATGGCAAGAGCTCTTACCTGCTGAGCCGCCTGTCCAGTCCCCAGCTGATTACCTTGACTAGAATCTCTCACTGGTGCTTATTTGTCTATGGGTCTAACTGACCCCATTGTACTGTCTAGGAAGCCACTTCATTATCTCCAGATCCTTGTACAATGCCACACCTAATTATGGGTGGGCACAGACATGCATAGATACATGGATGGATGAGTGGATGGGTGGATATGAGTTGCTTGGTGCATGAACAGTGAGTGCATACATAGATAGAAGGATGTATAAGTGGATAGAGATGTAAGAAAAGGCATGTGGGTTTTACTTCTGACTTCTTTTCTTTTGACAAGAGTTAAACAAAATATTAGAGGTAATGTCATTTTATTTTCCAAGAGTCTTATAATGCCATTCATTTTTAATCCCTGCTCATTTTTTCTCCCTTTTAGTGCTTTTGTTTTGTTTTTAAGAAAGGGTCTTATATAGCCCAGGCTGGCCTTAAACTCTCCTTGAACTTCTGATCCCTGCCTCCACCTCCCAAGTGCTGAGATTGTAAGTGTGTGCCACCATGCCGGGTTTATAGAGGGCTTCATGCATGCTAGGCTGAGTTACATCCTCAGCCTCAAGTCAAATTTCAAAGAAACTAGCCATTCCTTTATTTTGCAGATAAATGGATTGTCCAATAACACGTTTTCATCTGACAAACACTTAAGAAACTCTTTCTGTGTTCTAGGCTCTCTGCTCACTCCCTAGACTCAGAAGCCAAACCTCTGAGTCAGCTCAGGGGTTCTGGAATCCCTGCCTTCTCCAGCACAGCCAGCAGTCTCCCTGCAGCCACCAAGAGACTCTGAGGAAAGCAGACTGTCCGCGGGAGGAGATCCAGGAGAGCTCATAGGCGGCCTCAAATCCTTCATCGTCGGTGAGTGGGATATCAGCTTAGTTTTCATGCATGGAGCAACCTACCTTCCTCTTCTTCAGCCACTTCTGCACCCCACCCTGCTCTGCATTTTGTCTCTCTATCAAAGCTGAAAGGAGACGGGCCCTATGTGCCTGGACAGAGGGCGGGGGCAAAGCAGCCCACAGATGGATGCTGTGTGACAGGTCCCTGTAGGTCTCTGCCAGTGATGCCCTCTCTGTTCAGAATGCCTTCCATCCATCTTTGGCCTGGCACTTACCCAGGCAGACTGAGCTCATCCTTGGAGGCCCTGGGTTGGACTGAACATTGTCCCATTATGCTCCCTGGTTCCTGTGCACAGGCCTGGGTTCCCACTGGACACACATTCTGTGTTTTCTGTATGTGTCTGCTCCTGGTCCCTCGCCTTGAGCATCTTGAAGACAGAGACTGTATGCTATTCATCTTCATACCCTCAGTTCCTTGGCAACAATTCTGGAGCAGAAAAAGCACTCTGTAAAGATCTGTCAAGTTGAACTAAACAACCCCAAAGTTTATGCAGATTGGGGCACATGGAGCCTGATTGCTGATCCATTTGGTCATTTGGCAAACATTGATGGAGTACCTAGGGCATGCCAAGTCCTGTCCTGGGTACTGGAGATCCAGTGCTGAGCCACTCAGACAGAATGAAGATGAAGTGAGTCTATGTCAGTTACAGAACCCAGACTTTTTACCAGGCCAGTTACATGGTGGGGAAAGCCCCTATGAACACTATTTAAATCTCTGATTTGGGCTAGAAAAAAAGCTGTTAGTGAAAATGCTCGTCATGCAAATTCAAGGACCAGAGTTCAATCCCTAGCACCCATATTTAAAAACAAAACAAAACAGGGACACTTGCAATCCCAGCACTGGAAAAAGCAGACACAGGCAGATCCCTGGAACTGGCTGCCTAGCCACCATAGCCAAATAAGCAAGTTCTGGATAAAAGTGAGAGGCTGGTCTTAAAAACCAAGACAAAGAGCAGAAAGAAAGATACTCAGGTCTCACATGTGCGTGCGCGCGCACACACACACACATGTACACACACACGTACACACATACCCACACAAAAAATAAACCTAAATTTTATCAGTAATTGTTATTTAAGTTTAGGCAGGTAATGGAGGGTCTCCAGCTCACTGGTCTTTCTGCCTCAAGTACATACATAATAGATACATACTCCAGTCTCCCTTGGGATATGTCAGGATATATTTATGCAGGGTCGTCTGAAATTCTCTGAGCATTTTAAAATCTCAATAATTTGCCTAGAAGTGCTCTGCAAACAGCATTAAGTATTTCAGGGCTTAGAAAATCCTTCACAATTGCACAAAATGCATTTGTATTTAAGATCCCAAGATAAATAAAAAATTGAAGTCCAATCAACTTTCAATTCGGTTGAAATTCAATTGAGTTTCATTTAAATGCCATTTATAGACTTCTGTGATCATTCTCTCTCCCCTACCCCATCCCCAATGTTACACTGAATACACTTTAATGGTCGGCACTGAAAAAAACAAAGATTAATAAGACATGATCTTGACCTTCAAAGAGCTCCCAGGATACTACTATGAGAGACCACACACAACTGAACTACTGTCACACATAATCTTTTTTTTTTTTTTTGGTTTTTTCGAGACAGGGTTTCTCTGTGTAGCCCTGGCTGTCCTGGACTCACTTTGTAGACCAGGCTGGCCTCGAAATCGCAAAGATCCGCCTGCCTCTGCCTCCCAAGTGCTGGGATTAAAGGCATGCGCCACCACTGCCCGGCTCCTATCACACATAATCTTAAATGACACTGTAAGCCAGGTGCCCACACACAAGGTACTGTAGGGCACCAATGCCACCACACTCTTTTTGCCTACAGAGGTATCAGGAAAGGTTTGACAAGGGATAATACCTGGGCAGAGCTTGAATCAGTGAGTTTGGCCAACAATGTAGAGCCGGAACAAGACAGAGAGGCGAATACCTCACACACGGTAAGTAGAGGTAGCATCTGGGAACAGCTGGAGCAGAATGTGACAGTACAGAGGGAATAGCAAGACTTCGAGGGTGAGCTGGGCTCTGACAGTGAAAGATATTGAATGATAACAAGGTAGGATTTTATCTTGGAGATAATGGAGAATGTTATTAAAGCTTAAAGGTTTTAGAATTTATGATGCCCTTATGTATATATTATACATAAGAACATACATTATAATACCTGCCAAAACTGGATAAAGGCTAATAGCACCTGCCTTTATGGAGTGTTTACCCTAGGGAGGTATGCTGTGTGGTTGGCATTTCCTATGCAATCCCATCCTTTAGCTTCACAGCAACTCTGGGAGACAGATATCATGATTCCTGTTCTAAGATGACCCAGTGGAGGCACAGCAGGGTTAAAGCCTCCCAGGGGGTCTGCTTCAGATCCGGATGCAGGCAAGTCTGACCCCAGAGCCTGTGAACTTAACCTCGATTCTCTTGCTGCAGATTCTACAAACAACGAGCACCTTCATGAATCAGAAGTTCACGTCAGGGGCTGGAGGGATAGCTCAGCAGTAACAACCTTATACTGCTCTTGTAGAGAACCTGGGTTCAGCTTCCAGGACCCATGTTAGGTGACTCAGAACAACCTGTGATTTCAGCTCCAGGGGCTCAGATGCCCTCTTCTGACCTCCTTGGGCACCTGCTCTCACCTGCACCAATCCACTTGCACATGCATAATTAAAGATAAAAATTTGAAAAAGAGCTCACATCATTCTTCTTTTAGACAGTATAGATTTAACTAGTAAATGGTTTGTGTTCTTTAACACAATATGAGATTTAAAAAAAAAACAAATATTAAACAATCCACAATCTACCCAAAGATGCATGTATGAGGATGATGGTCGCAAGGTAATTTAGAACACGGAAAAGTTGAAAGCAGCCAAAAGAAGCCCCATTAGGAGAAGGTTCCTTATAAAGTAATGACATTTAATGTAACGACTAAGACAGCTATTGCAGGGCTGGAGATGTGGCTCAGCTGGTAGCGTGCTCGCTTACTGTGCACAAAGCCCTGGGTTCCATCCCCGACCCCACACAAGCCAGGCATGGTAGCACATGCCTGTAATCCCAGCACTGAGGAGAGAGAGCAAGCTAAGGTAATCATTATAGAGATGGCTCAGTGGTCAAGTGGTTGCTCTTCCACAGGATTTAGGTTTAATTCCCAGCACCCACAGGACCTCTCACAACTGTCTGTAACTCCAGTTCCAAGGGATCCAACCCCCTCATCTGGCCTCTATGGGCACTGCCTTCATGTGGTGCTCAAACATACATGCAGGCAAACAAATGTATAAAATTAAAGAAAAATTTTAAAGATGGCTATTGTATAGAATAGAAAATTATGCTCATATAATCCCAACTTTGACAAAAATATACAACAACAAAAAATAAATAAAAAGAAATAAGTGGGGGCGGGGGCGGGGGGGGGTGGTGGAGGCTCTGACTGAGATGTAACTTGAAATAAATAAATGTTAAAAAAAAGAAATATGTAAAAATGTAATTGGCAATTGTCTCTGTGATGAGGGGGTTAAAAATGGTCTTTCCCTTATACACACTCCAAATTTTCTGTTTGACCATCTCATTCTTGACAAAGATCTTGTGGGCCAGAGAGGTCAGTGGACAAAAGTGCTTGCCACTGAGCTTGGTGACCTGAGTTCAATCCCCAGAACTACCTACACAGTGACAGACAGGAGAAGTTAGTTGTCTTCTGACTTCTACACATGCACTGTAGCACATGTACACACACACATGATACACACACACACACACACACGCATGCTATACATATACACAGCAAAAAAAATACACACCACACCGAACACACACACACACTAAATAAATAAATTTTTAAAATTAAAAACATGAATTATATCCATCCTTTGAATTGACTGTGTCAGCCTGGACAGTGGCATATGTATCAGCCAATTGTCTCCCTACTTGCCCCCCAGGATCCCTGGAGACGAATACATTCACTAGTCTGGCACTAGCGACACGTGAAGATCCATGTTCAAATCATTCCATTTAGCCATTGTCACTTATAGATTCGAATAAAGCAGACAACTGACTAATGTTCTGGTTTCAGGTTTGAGAGAGTGTCTCACTGTGTAGCTCTAGTTGCTTTGGAACTCACTCTGTAGACCAAGTTGGCCTCAAATTCACAGAGGTCAAGCCAGGCATGAATGGTACACACCTTTAATCCCAGCACTTGGGAGACAGAGGCAAGCAGATCTCTGTGAGTTCAAGGCCAGCCTGGTCTACAGATCGAGTTCAGGACAGCCAGGGCTACACAGAGACCCTATCTCAAAGAACAGAAACAAAAAATAACATAAAATAAATTCACAGAGATTCGCCTGCCTCTGCCTCCCAAGTGCTGAGACTGAAGGCAACTAATTAATCTTAAAATTGAAGGTGTCTCTCTTAAACGAGAAATGACCATGTGTGCTTGTAATCCTAGTGTTGTAAAAGCAGAGACAAGCAGATCCCGGAAAATCGCCAGCCACTTACCCTAGCTGAAATGCCAAACTTCAGGCCCAGTGAGAAATCCTGTCTCAAGGAGCTAAGGCAGGGGTTGTTAGAAGAGAACTCTTAGACTCTTCCTCTGGTCTCTGCAGCTCACACACATTTGTACATACACAGTCTCTATTCTCAAAATGTGTTAGCATGTTGGCACCATCATGCCTGCTCCTTAACCCAGCACTGTTAATTCTTCAGGAGAAGTGGGAAGGAAGAAGAAAAGACCATCCTAGAACTTGGGAAGACCCACTATCTGGTTAAAAGCTGAAACTTACTATCAGATGGCTAGGCCCTCTCAGAGGAATTAGAGTTAAAGCTAATAACCCAATTTGGAATAATTTAGAGCTCTTTTTAGGGGAGTTTTTGACTCAATTGGGTTCATTATGCATGGGTTTAATGTGTAACAATTTGTTCTTGAAAGCTAACATTATTGTTGGCAATAAAGATAGGAAGTGAGAATAAGTTTCCAATATGTAAAGCAGATTTATTTCTCATTTCGTGTGGACTTGTTCCGGGTCCCTTCTTGTGAATCATGCCAGGCTCCTGCAATAGGCTGCTGTCCATGCGGCTGGTTATGATAAATGGCCTGTAATTGTGAATCTGATATTGGTTTTCAATATTGAATTTATCATTCTGTCCTCTTAACAGATATTAAATACTTTTAAGAATTTATCCATTTGCCTGATCCATCCATGATTTTTCAATATGTAAAATTTATTATTTTCCTAGGTTTTTGAGATTTTAACAGGCCGACAACATCATTAATAACCCTGAGGAATGGAGCTGACCTCTTTTAAACCTCGTTCCCTTCCACTAATCCGGAACATTCAAATTGAATCAAAATGTATTCAGTTTAGGGGCTTGAGAAGAAAAGGAGTGTGGCAGAGTGGGGTGTCTGGTTTGCGATGCAGCTGCTGAGGGCTGGCAACACTGTCATGGCTCCACCTCTTCACCTCAGGGCCCTGGCAGATGGAGCCCAGTCCCAGTCAGTACCTCTGTGCAGCCTCCTCCTCCTCTCCCATTGGATGCGTTCACTCAGCAGCCTCCTCCCCACAACTGCCTCAGTTTCTTCTCAGCCAGTGATGGATGATCATAATAACACTGCTTGTCTGGCTCCCTGGCAGAAAGTACTTGGTGAATTAATGAAAGCTTGCAGGCTGCACACACAGGGAGCCCCTCCAGGACAACAGGCATCGCTGTCCCTGCAACTCCAATCAAGATTGGTTGGGAATGATTTCTTCCTCGTGCTACTGAGCCGATGCAACAGAAGGCTGATAGAAAGCAGGCTTCAGGGTTGGAGATGCGGCTCAGCCTACAGTATTTGTCTAGCATGCAACCCAGGCTGGCTGTGGCTCTGGGTTCAGTCCCCAGCAATTCATAAACTAGGCATAGCGGCACATACCCACTATCCCAGGACTCCAATGCAAGAGAGTATCAGGGCTATCCTCAGCTACATGCTCTGAGCTACATGACATCCTGTCTTAGAGATCAGGATGGGTAGAGAGAGAAGAAAAGGAAAGGAAAAAAGAAATCAGGCTTTGTGTAAGAGAAACGGGGCTGTACGTGACAACCGCAGCAAAAAAAAGCAGGACCTAATCTCCACTGGTTCAGCATGCTTAAAGCCACCTATCTATGCCTGCTGCCACCATGAGCTAGCTCAGAGTCAGAATCACAAGCTGGGTCTTTGCTGTTCTTGATCTATTTTTATGATCACTGAGTTCAGGGGACATTTAGAGTCATAAAGGCCTGCTGGCCACCAGTTATGGGGCTCCTCAACACAGAGCCCAGAAAGGCATGAAACCAGAACCGAGAGAGAGCACATACATGGAAACAAAGGACCTTATGACAGGACAGAGGAGTGGACAGAGGCAATCTGGGAGGTCCAGTTGGGTTTCCTGTCCTTCCATAGGGGTGTGGGGGCAGTGTCTCAGTGACTCCAGAGAGAGAGGAGCAGTCCCTGCTGCCTCGACCTTGAACATTGAAAATCCAGCATGTTTCCCTCCCTGGAGGTCCAATTTCATATTCCTGCTGCAATGATTGACTTTCAGTCCAATGAAAATCAGTTCCCTTGAAAATTTGTCTATTTAAGGACTATAAGCCAAGATCAACCCCGTCAGAAAAACCAGGGCCTGTCAATAGGATCACCAAAAGGTAACACATTTCCAAAGGGCTCCTGAGTCAAGAAGCAAGTGGCTTCCTTTAAAACCAGAAGCCAAGAGGTCATCTGGTTCCAGACATGAATCACCAGGTAATGTCTGGTATACATACACACACACACACATACATACCAAGAGAAAGGGAGAGAGTGAGAAAGAGGAGAGAGAGAGAGAGAAAGAGGTTCATGGACAATAAGCCTTCTATGAACCCAGACACCTCAAAACCTTTACTACCCATCCTCTATCACATCCTTTCCTATCACTGACTTAACCACATCTTGGAGCCCAGCCCTGAGAAGCCCATGTCATTTTCAGCTTTCAGACATCTTCATACCTAAGAACTGCTGTGGGGACACAAAAACTTATACAATACTGTCTGTCCTCAGGGAGGACCAGTGATGGCCCTGTGCTTTTAAATCAACTATTGAACACTTACTGCATGCCTGGCACTATGCCTGATGATGTAAAGAACACAGGAAAGAGAACCACACCCAGTCCCTTCCTGGGAGCTTACCTCATTCCAGAGGGATCTTGATACACGGACCAGAGTGTGTCCCTGATGTGTTAGGATGTGTGGCAGAAGCAGTAAGTATAAAGGGTTGGGAAGGACCAATGCCGGAGGGAAATGATTGTGGTAAGTCATGAAAAGCACTGTAAGAAAAGAATGGATACAGATAGGCGGGGCCAAGCTGGGCTGCACGCAAGCGGGCGCGGGTATGTGTGCTAGCAACTACTATCTGGGTGTGTGCGCGTGTGCGTGTGCATGGGGGGCAGAGAGAACCTTGACTGCTGTTCTGTCAGTTATGTCCACCATTTTTTTTCTTCTTCTTAGGCAGAATCTGTTACTGACCTAGAACTTGCCAAGTAGGCCAGTAGGCAGGCAGGCCAGCAAGTGCCTGTGACCCTCCTCAGTGCTGAAATTATAAGCATGTACCAAGATACCTAGTTTGTTTTATGTGGCTCTGGGGATCAAATTCAGGACCCCATGCTTATGAGGCAGACACATTACCAATTGAACTATCTCCTCACCTCCCAACTTTTAAAACAAAACAAAACACAAGTTCTTACACTGTAGTCCACACTGGCCACTTGAACTCAATGCAATCCCTCTCCCTCAGCCTTCCAAGTCCTGGGATTATAGATGTGAGCCAACAAACTCACTGAGGAATAACTACCTTTACTATACATCCGCTCAAATATCTGCCTTCCCTTAGGTGCTCACTCACCTTATAAAGAGGGAATAAACATCAGTGGTGCCTACCTGGCTCTGCACTCAGCATCCATTCCCACCAGCCCCCAGCCACTCTGCGAAATAGACATAGCATTCCCCTTCTACAGAAAAGGAACCCAGACCTCAAAGGGTGAATCAGTCATCTAAGCAGTTACTGCCAAGTCATCGGCCAAGCTGTGAGTATCACGTGCACCTGAGGACTCTGGGAAGCAGAAAGCAGAGGTACCAAGAAAGTTGAGTGGAGTGGGGAGTAGCACCAGTAGTTGTCATTACTGGCATGGCAAAGCAGCAGGGGCCACACTGGCTTAGACACAGCCACCTCTGCATTTGGCTGGATGTTTCCCAGCTGACTTCTGCCTGATGGGCGCTCCTTATAGCAAATCACCAGTCCTGTGGAGGATGCAGGACTCTGTCCTGCAGCAGCCGGAGTCACCATTGGGGTTCCATGTCCTTCGTCCTGGTCAAGAGAAGCTCAGAGAAATAAGGTTCTCAGAGCTGGGCCATATGTCAGCTATATCTTCTTCCAAGGTAAGGTACCCCACCCCCAACAAGCCAGGAAACACAAATCTCCTCAGTATTTAAGTGGATCCTGTTTAAGCCAAAATCAATGTAATTAAAATAATAAGAAATAAGACCAAAGGGTACCCCCCACCACTGTACTTAATTATGGGCAAGATGAGGAGGGGGGAAAATATCTGGTGTGGTTTATTGACAAGCCACAGTTCTGAAGTGAGACAAAGAGGGGAGAGGAGAGGAGAGGAGAGGAGAGGAGAGGAGAGGAGAGGAGAGGAGAGGAGAGGAGAGGAGAGGAGGGAGGAGAGGGGGTAAGGGAAAAGAAGGAGGGTAGAAGGAAAAGAGGGAGAATGGGAAGGTGGGAGGGAGGGAGGGGAAGGGAAGGCCCAGTGAGATGGCCGTCTCAGCAGACAAATGTAATTGCTGCACAAGCCAAGAGTTCCTTCCAGAACCCACGGAAGGGTGGAAGGAGAGTCCAGACTACAGAGCTGTACTGTGAACTCCACATGCTCACATGCACACACCACACACACACACACACACACACACACACACACACACACACACACACCATTCATACATATACAAACCTATATGTACAACTTCTTTTCAATTTAAAAAGCAAAGGTGTCATTAGTACTGCTTCTTTAAAGGCTTTATGAACAAAAGAGTCTGATCAGGGACCTAGGCCCTTGGAGCAGCTCACTCATTCTGAATGGTGTGTGGAAGATGAAAACTCAGGAAGCCCCCGTCACTGGAACTCCCTAGGATCCCTGGTTGTCTTCGCACAGCTTTCCCACGGAGAAGAGAGAACACATAAAATGCCACAGTCTAGTCTGCTGGACAAGGAACCTACCCCCAATGAACATGTCATAAGACACCTTAAACCTTTTAAACCCCATGGCACACCAAAGGGAGGTGGGGTTTGCTGGGTGACTGTTGTTACCTGTTAAAGCTATTGTCATAAGTGAGTACCCAGAGCCAGCTGGGCTCAGATAGAGAGGCAGACACCAGCCCTACTCCTGACTTAGGCCCCAGCAGGTGGCCCCAGCAGGTGGCCCCAGCAGGTGGCCCCAGCCTGTCCCCACTTCTGCCACCCATGCTGCTTCCTCCTTTCTCCTGACAACTTCAGGTCTTCTGAAGTCTACTCTGTGTTCCTGGGGACAACCAGGAATCCTAGGGAGTCCCAGTGACTGGGGCTTCCTGAGTCTTCATCTAGCCTCTGTGACCCTAGTCAGGGCTCAGAGAACAGAAGACAGAAACAGACATGGACAGCCAGGATCCTGTGTTTGTATCAGAGTAAGCCAAGGCCATCCATACGGCTTTTCGTGACTAGTGTGACATTAACTACTTCACCTAGCCTCACCCCTCTGCTATCCCAGTCCCTTTGACTGTCATATCTCCTCATTCTATACTTTGCAAATCATCCCAGGATTTCAAAATCAAGATTTCAGCCAGGCAGTGGTGGTGCACACCTTTAATCCCAGCCACTCAGGAGGCAGAGGCAGGTGGATCTCTGTGAGTTCAAGTCCAGTGTTTCTACAGAGTCAATTTCCAGGATAGGCAGGGCTGTACAAAGAAAGCCCGTCTGAAAAAAAAAATTGTATTGCTGGGCAGTGGTGGCACACACCTTTAATCCCAGCCACTCAGGAGGCAGAGGCAAGTGGATCTCTGTGAGTACAAGGCCAGCCTGGTCTACAGAGTGAGTTCTAGGACAGCCAGGGATACACAGAGAAACCCTGTCTCAAGAGACCAAAAACCAAATCAAAACAAAAACCCACCAAGATTCCAGGCTGGGGAGGTAGCTCAGGCATACTTGTCAGGCATGCATGAGGATTTGCACTCAATCCTTAGCACCCACATACACGAAGGGTACAGTGATACACAGTATAAACCCAGAAGTCGGGAGGTGAGGACAGGGGGAATCTCTGGAGCTCCCTAGCCAGTCAGTCTAGTCAAATTGGCAAGCCCCAGGTTCAGTGAGAGACCCTGCCTCAAAAAATAAGGTAAAGCTTGGCATTTGGCTCACGCCATTAATCCTAGAACTCAGGAGGCACAGGCAAACGGATCTCAGTGGGTTCAAGAGTAGCCTGGTCCACATAGCAAGTTCTAGGTCAGTCTGGGATACATAGTGAGATCCTGTCTCAATCAATCAAGTGGAGAGTGGATGAAGAAGACACCTGAAACCTACTTTTGATTTTCACACATATTCACACAAGAGTTCACTCGAACACACACCCACATGTGCACAGGCTCATACACAATGGGATTCAGGGGCTGAGAATGTAGCTCAGTTCATAAAGTGTTTACCTATTATCCACAAGGCCCTGGGTTCAGTTCTGGGCACCAAAAACAAAACAAAACAAAACAAAAACAGGCATGGTGACACACACCTGTAATCCTAGCATTCAGAAGGTGGAGGCAGGAGGATCAGAAGTTAAAATTCATCCTTGGTTACATAGTGAGTTCAAGACGGGCCTGGGTCACATGACACCTTGCCCCCCCCCCAAAAAAAAAAGGAAGGAGAGAGACAGGGAGGGAGGGAGAGAACCAAGACCACAACATAGTCAGTTTTCTCCATACATGACTTTGGAAGCATTGACAAGTGGCCATGGAGATCTCTAAGATGTGCACAAATATTATACATAAACAGCAGCTCTTCCACAAAAGCCCACTTCCCACTGCCAAATGATATTTTTCTACTGCAGCTCTTCGAGATGAGTAAAGGCGTAGATTCGTAGATTTCACCAAAGTAAGCAACTTTTTTATTATAGACTTGTGGGGAGGAGGTGGGCAGGTAACACTTTCATTGCTTTTGAACCAACAGACTCTCTGGATTCAAATGAGTGAATTACCTTCAAGGTGATTGGCTGTCTGAGCTTCCCTATCATAACAGAGCAGGCTCCACGGATGTGACTCATCTCCTCCTGAGTCCGGAGGAGAAGATAAAAGACTGACATTGCTACTAGAGAATAACGAGATTCAGTCTTTATCAGTGAATGTAAGGTCACCACCAAGCCCAGCCAGCACCCCATATATGTGTGTTCCATCCACTGCTCTGTATAATGCAAGTCAGCATGCCAGGGAGAGCCAGAATGGTCCAGTGTATAAATTAGCCATTTTGAAAGGATGCATGAAGTCTTTAGGGCCACCAGGGTACCTTTTAACGCATTGATGCCACTCTTCAATAGACACTGGTCTCTTTTATGTCTGATCTGCATTTTGATGACAATCTGATGGAAGTGGTACCTAGAAAGACTCTCCAAAACTCTCCAAAGAATATCTGAAACTAGACGGGGGGCGGGGGGGGGGGGGGGGGGGGGTGTTGAGTTTCAGCTACCAACCAATCATGGACCTGAGCTCCTCAGGGCCACGTCTGAAGCAAGCTGTCAGTTAAACAATTAGTCAGCCTCAGTTTCCAGAGTGACTTCTCTGTGCCAAGCACACAAAAGACTGACTCCATTTCAAAGCTGGGAGGAAGCTGTACTGGGGGAGCTCTGTAGGAGAAGAAGGAAGAGGGAAACCAAGGTGTGTTCTAGAACACTGCACAAAAGGATCATGGAAAAAGATGCTTTTAATGGGCAGTATTCAAAAGACAAAAATGAGTTTGATAATGTCTATTCTCCCACAGAACCTCTGGCCTGGAAGACGCAGATTTGATTTTCTTGTGGCTACTTGTGTTGGTAGTTTTGGTGGTAGTAGTTTTGTTACAGGGTCTCACATCGTCTAGGCTAGCCTTCAAACTCTCCATATAGCCAAGTATAGCCTTAGACTCCTCCTGCCCCTCTTTTGGTACTGCTGGGATTATGGGCATGCCCCACCTTGTACAGTTTCAGGCGGCACTGGCGATGGAACCCAGGGCTTTGTGCACTCCAGTCACGCATTCTATCAGAGTCCCTACAGAAGAGAAGTCAGAACCAGAAATAGCAGAAGAACACTTTTTTTTTTTTTTTTTTTTGGTTTTTCGAGACAGGGTTTCTCTGTGTAGCCCTGGCTGTCCTGGACTCAATTTGTAGACCAGGCTGGCCTCGAACTCGCAAAGATCCGCCTGCCTCTGCCTCCCAAGTGCTGGGATTAAAGGCGTGG
>CAJQZJ010000335.1:926859-945846 GCA_907164525.1 Lophiomys imhausi | reverse complement strand
CTCTCTCTCTCTCTCTCTCTCTCTCTCTCTCTCTCTCTCTCTCTCTCCCTCCCTCCCTCCCTCTCTCTCTCTCTCTCTCCCTCTCTCTCTCTCTCTCTCAGATTATGGCTATACATCCCATACTAGCCTTGAAGTCAATATGTAGTAACACAGGCTGGTTTGGGATGTGCAGTCCTCCTTGCCTCAGCTTCCCAAGTGCTGGGATTATAAAACATGTGCTATATTACATCCAACTTCACATCATATTTTCACTCAGAGTCTCTAGCAAAGTATTTAGACTTCATCCAAATAACTTTCAGCTGCCAGAAGTTCAAAGCCTTCTTGATAGGTGGATGAGAAAGCTCAGTACTCCATCCTATAATAGTCATGGGTCATAGAATTCAATAAAGTAAAATAAAATAAAATAAAAACCCTTGAAGACTTGACTCCAGGGAGAACTGGTCCTTTAGCCTTTAGCCATTAGACCATTCTAGCAAAACAGGGGAGAAGTAACAAGGCTCACACCTGGACAGTGGAGGTTAGGCGATGGGAGTGGTCCACCTGGAGTCCGTTTTGAGCAGAATCAGTGATATCTACTGAAGGATCAGATAGCAAGACAGCAAGAAAGGTGTCGAGGATGGACATTTTTGACCAAGGTCTCTGAATGAGTCAGGGATCAACTTGTCATCAGGAACAGGAGACGTGGACCCTAGTGGCCAACTCTTCTTATTTACTTCTGCATTCCCTTACAACTCAACCTCTCTGGGCTTTTGCTTCCTGACCTAGAAGATGAGATCAATGGCACCAGCTCACTCCACCCTATCAGGTCACAGCGAGAATCATGATGTAACAGCAGCTGTCTGGAGTTTGATACCCATGCCCACAGCTCTGGGAAAATCACCCAGCTTGCAGTTCTGAAATATCTTTCAGTCTTAGGCCTGAGTGCCTTACTGAAAGCCCTTGGCCAAGTCATTTCACCTTACTTTGTCTGTGGCAGCCTGTAATAAGTTGGCTGCCTGTGCGAGTCATTTTTGTGAAACTCAATCACATACAAAAAAAAGAACACATTCTTGAAAAGGTGTACCATGTCAAATGGAAGATATCATTATTGTATCAGCAACTACAGACCCAAAATCTAGACAAAGGGAGGGAAAAGAAGAATAGGGAAGGAGCCATTAGAATCCATCCTTTCTAGTGAGACCCAGGAGTTCCAGCTCCATGTGGGGACAGCCTGGAAGGACACCATTGAGAGCTGCTGTAAAACACAACCCTTTCTTGCAAGTCAATCATTCACATGGCACCAGATTTGGTGAGTTATTCAGATATAAACTTATATTTGCAAGCTCTGAGGGAAAATGTTTTGTTGTTGGATCTCCCCACCCCCGTCCCCCATAGGAATGCTAAAGGGTAAAATATAGCAACCACGTTCATAGAAGGAAAGACACAGCAAGCAGTAAATGGAGACAGAGAAAGACCCAACAAACATCTCTCTTCAGATTGGAGATGTTTCTGGGTCCAGGCAGGATCTGGAATTCAGGGCAAGGATGGTAAGACAAGAACCCCAGTGTCCCACTGGCCACAGAGAGCCTTCAGGTCTTAAGGTCTCATCTGAAAACACTCACATACCAAATAGCCGGGTATTCAATTTATTCTCTGCAGAAGAACATAAGGACGATGTAATGCTTGTGCAGATGTGAACTTGGGTTCTAAGAGAGGGAAAGCAGCCACTTAAACACTCATCTAGCCCCTTCAGGCAGGGGAGGACATACACACTAAAGACAGAAACAGTGTTCAATTTCAAAGAGTGCTTCTGTTTTCATTATCATTTAAACTGTAGTTGGTGTTGAACGACAATAAAAAAAAAAACCAGCATGGGGGAGGGGGGGATGCACCAAATCAGAGGCATACACAATAAAAATGCTATTATGGACTTTTGTGAATATAAATAGTTTTTAAAATGAAACTGCTAAGAGTGGCATCTTAGATGCTAACTGGAGAAGAGTCTAGGTTATATATTTCAGCATTCGCACTGATCACCAGGTTCACCTGGATACTGCAAATCGTGCTGGCTAATTCTTTTGCAATGAATTTCAAATGCAGTCTGGTCGTGGGGCAAAGAAAGGAGATGTGGATTGAAGTGAAGGGTAGATAAAGGGCAGAGGGAAGAGGCTTGAAGCTCCGCAAGGGAAATTTGAAGAGGACAGAAGAGCAAGAATAAAACAGAGCCAGAACTGTTTCCCCAGGAACCCTGTCAAACCAGCTGTTCCTCCTTGGATCTAAAGGTAATGTTCAGGTGCTGGCTAGCTCAGTCGGTAGACCATAGAACTCTTAACCTCAGGGTCGTGGATTTGAGCTCCACACTGGGCGGTGTCTGCTTTTGTCTGGCTGAGTTTATGGACTCAACTCAAATTCATAAGGCTGGATATTGGCTCACTGGTTAAGAGCACTTGTTGTTGCAAAGGACTTGAGTTCAATTCCAAGCATCCACATGAAGGCTCATGACCTCCTCAGGCAGCAGACACACATGTGTTGCACAGACCTACATATAAACAAAACACTTAAATACATAAAATAATAAAAATTTTAAAATGAAAAGTTTTTGAATTATTTTCCAGCCTAATCTACAGAGTAAGTTCGAGGATAGCCAGGGCTAGACAAAACAAAAACAAAACTGTGTCTCGAAAAACAAAACAACAAAAAATGTTTGCTTGTTTTAATGATGAGCTGCATAGGATGGTCTTAGCCACAATCCTGGGTCCTGGGGCACCGGTTTTGTTTTTCCTTCGTTCTGGGGAAAGAATTGCAATACTTGATGTGTACTCGACAGAAACAGAAGTCTCAGTGCAGGTGCTTCCCTTAAGATTGTTAATCACATCCCATGCCCATAAGTTCCAACTTGCTAAGGGAAAAGAGGTGTACCAAGGAACTCCACCATGGAGGTCAAAGGTCTACAGAGCAAAGTAAATCAAGCCTAAGGAGGGACTTTGAGATTGTGTGTGTGTGTGTGTGTGTGTGTGTGTGTGTGTGTGTGTGTGTGTACAGGATGCAGGAGTCAGACTCAGTTGAGGATCCATGCAGCTGACTCAGTGGCTAAGGGAGCCTGCAGCCAAGACTGATCACCAGAGTTCAATGGCCAGAACCCACATGGTGGAAGAAGAGATCCAACTCTCAAAAAATTGTCCCCTGATATCTACACGTGTATGTATTTGTTCCACACACCAAAATGAATAAGTATAAAAACTAAAAAAAAAAAAAGTAGGTTGAACCCAGAAACCAGAATCACCCCAAGACTGGAAACAAGGACTAGAATGGCCTCTATGTATCTTTCAGATCATCAAGG
Source organism: Lophiomys imhausi (assembly GCA_907164525.1). Taxonomy (NCBI): domain Eukaryota; kingdom Metazoa; phylum Chordata; class Mammalia; order Rodentia; family Muridae; genus Lophiomys; species Lophiomys imhausi. Next base: position 942,527 of record CAJQZJ010000335.1, on the reverse strand, counting down.
CACAAAACACCTGCTCAACTAGGCCAGGGTGCTAGGTGGTTGGAGGAGGCACAGGAGTCTGCTGAGGGTGTTTTACCATCATTTACCATCACTTTATTGGTCCCATCATTTACTGGTACTGGGTCTTCATGGTCCAAGAGATGAATCATAAGAACCAGGGGCCCCTCAGGGCCTCAGAGCAGGACTCAGCCCAATCATCTCTTTACTTGACTCTTTTGGCCATTGGTGCCACCACTGTCCAAGTGCCTGAGCCATCCCTACACCGTGCCATGTACTTATCCCTACTGTGTCCTGTTCAGCCCTCTATTGCCCTCCCTGCCCTCCTCACCCCCCTCCTTCATTTCAAGCCCCTTTCCCCACTCCCTTTTCATAGTTTCTTTCATCTGTCCAAGTCACCAGGATGTGACCTCTAGATTGATCTCCTAATACATTATTTGGATCACACCATTCCTCTGCTCAGAAACTCTGGGGTTCAAGAGATTTGCCACATAAGCTGCAACTGGCAAAGTCACACAGTCGCAGCTGTCCATTCTTTTAGGAGCTCACAACTTGTCACCGTCTGCTCCAGAAGCCAGACATGGAGCTGCAGGATTTGGTCTTGCTTTGGCCCTTTCTTGCTGTTCTCTTACTCTTCCATTTGGAATCAAGGATGACTAGCCTGAGCCAATGTATGTTGGAAATATGTAACTCAAGGCTTCTGTTGGTTTGTGGGTTTTTTAAGAGGAGGAGGGGAGACAAGATTGAATGTAGCCTAGGCTGGCCTCCAACTCATTATGTACTCAAGGATGACCTTGAACTCCTGATCTCCTCCAAAGTGCTAGAACTACAGGCATGAGCCAGCACACCTAGTTTATGTGGTGCTAAGGATCAAACCCAGAGCTTTGTATATACTAGATAAGCACTCTGCCAATTGAACTACACCCCCAGCCCAGGTAATTTTTTTTGTACAGGACCCTGAGAGCTTGCCTGGTGTCTTAGAGTTTCTATTGCTGTGACAAAATACCATGACCAAAAGCAACTTGGAGATAAAAGGGGTTATTTCATGTTACAGCCTACAGTCCATCATCCAAGGAACTCAAGGCAGGAACCTGGAGGCAAGAGCTGATGCTGAGACCATGGACAAGTGCTTCTTGTTGACTCCATCCTCATGGCTTGCTCAGCTTCCTTTTCTTCCCCCCTCACCTTCCGTTCCTTGAGACAGGGTTTCTCTGTGTAGTTCTGGCTGTCCTGGAACTCGATCTCTAGACCAGACTGGCCTTGAACTCAGAGATCTGCCTGGCTCTGCCTCCCAAATGCTGGAATTAAGGGTGTACACTGCCCCTCTAGGCTGTTGCTTTCTTATACCAACTGGGATCACCTGACCAAGGATGGCACTGCCCACAATAGGCTAGACCCTCTCATATCAATCACTAATTAAGAAAATACCCTACAGGCTTGCCCACAAAGGCATTTTTCTCAATTGTGGTTCCCTCTTCTCAGATAACTCTGTGTCAAGTTGGCAAAACAAAACAAAAACAACCAGGACACCTAGTGTCTTAGAGGAGACTCTGGGCTTTTGAGTCACACTAGAATTGTTAAGACTGTGGAGATGATTTGGCTATGAGTCTTCCGGGGACCAAAGGAAGAACACTATGGTTTGAACAAGGAGTCTTCCAGTGGGCTCAAGTGTGTCCACCATAACTGATAACTGAGGGGATTTGGAGAAGCGGTAGTCTCCTGAGGAGTCTGTCCCAGTCAATGCATTAGTCCCTTGATGGAGTCATAACATAATAGCAATACTGAAAGGTGATTAAAAAAAAACTCAGAGGTGGGGCCTGTTTGGAGAAAGGAGGCCACTGGGAGTGCTTGCTTCAGTGTCTAGCTCTTGACCTGGCTCCTTCCTGTATTCCCTTTTTCTCTGCTTCCTATATTCCATGATGTGAGCTACCCTGCTCCACCTTGCTCTCCCACCATGAAAATTGACATCCCCAAACCGTGAGCCAATATAAATCTTTCCTTTCCTCCAGATAAATGATAAATATTCTTCCTAGGGTTCTCCACTCCCCAGAACAAACCCCAGACTTGATGTGCTGACAGGAGACCCTCCCCAGACCTACCTTGAACTTCCTGACCTGCATTCTGCCATGGCCCAAGCCATGTTCCATATTTCCACTGCCCTGTGCCTGCTGCTATTTCCTCTCTGCTCTGGCTAGATTCAAGTCAGCCATGACTTCTGTTGCTCAGCCATCAGGCACCTAAAGTGCTATTTCTCATCTAAGGATATAGACAGTACACTTAGAATCCCTGCCTTAAATTGGCAGTCACTTCTCCCTGCATACAAACCCTTGTCTACCTTACATAGCATGGTGTCATGGCTGAACATCTTTTCTCTGTGTATCCTTGTACTCCTTAAGCTGAAAGCTCTTTCATGTGCAGGCACAGTCCACATGATTGGCATGTGTGCAGCCATGCGTGTGCATGTGTATGTGTGTGTGCTCGAGGAGACCAGAGGTCAGTTTCAAGAATCTTCCTCCTTATTGCTTTCCACTGTATTCTTTGAGACAGGTTCTATCATTGCACCTGAAACTTGCCATTTCAGAGACTGGCTGGCTGGACAACAAGACTATGGAGACAAGTAGTTGTCTCCATGTCCCCAAACCAGTGCCAGAGTGACAGGTGTGTGCACCACACTTGGCTTTTGTTTCTGTTCTTCAAATCCTAACTCCAATCCTTAAGCTTGCATGGCAAGCCCTTAACTGATGGATCCTTACCCCTATCCCCACATGATAATTTTTGAATGTGTCCTATCCTAGAGCCCTGAACAATGTTTTAGTTAGAAGAGAACCTGGAGGGAAAAAATGCACATTTTAAAAATAATTTATACATTTATTTTGGGGGTACAGGCTGTATCATGGAACAAATAGAGAGCTGGGAGGACAACTTGCAGTAGTCTATTCTCTCCTTCACCACGTGGCTCCCAGGAGATTGAACTCAGATGGTCAGACTTACTCACGAGGGCCTTTAGCTGCTAAAGCATATCTCTGGCCCATGCTATCTATATATTTATTTGTTTATTTGTTTGTTTGAGTTTTCTTTTTAAGACAAGGTTTCTCTGTGTAAGAGCCCTGACTGTCTTGGAACTCACTCTGTAGACCAGTCTGGCCTTGAACTCACAGAGATCTGTCTGCCCCTGCCTCCCCAGCGCTGGGATAAAAGGCAAATGTCACCACCAGCAGTTTGTTTGTTTGTTTGTTTAAGAGTCTCTTAACTCCAGTTCTTGAGGTTATTATGTCACCACTTCCTGTCCTGCCTCCACCTCTCAAGAGCTGGGATTAGAGGAATGCACCACCAAGTCATGCTAAAAATTTTCCTCACTGACTTCTGAGAAGCCTCAGACCCAGTTAAGACAGCATTCTCTAAACCCAAGGCAAGCAAGTGCTCTGTGCCCTCTGACCTCCACCACTCAACGCAGATTAAAAATTCAAGAGCTTCACCAGAAACACCTGCCATGGGTCACTCCAGCAAAGAAATTTTGCAAAGTCACCAGCTTCTAACTCACTAAGGTTGAGGGTAACTTTGGCTCATGACTTGAATCCCTACAACTGGGGCTACGACAGGCTCCAGTCCTAATGGAAGAGGAGCATGTTCATGCCCCCTCGAGGACACACTTACACATCCCTGCACACAGACAGAGACAACTTAATAAGCCCTGGCGGAATTTGGAAACTTCTCTCCCCAATAGCCTGTGGAATTGAATTTCTGCTCTAAGTGCATACGTGGATATGCGTTTTCCATTACTTGTTTAGGCAGACTATAAAACATTACTGTTAGAGGAGTCACCGATTTACGAACAGGTTGCAGGCTCCAGGTTCATTTGTGAGCTATTTGAAACTTCCAATGTGTTTTTTTCCCTTGGAAGCTAGAGTATTTAAGTCTCCCAATGGGAGCCCACTTAACCCATAAAGTGCTGTACTCTAACACGAAGGAGCAGTCTTCATTTTCTTCATTTGAGTTTGCAGGCTCTGCACAGATGCCTTCAGTGGCTAAGGTGTGGTGCACAGGCAGAAGTGGGGACAGGCATGAGAAACTGGGGAATGACTGACACTGTGCTGCATGTGGTCCTTCCAAAGGGAAGCCACCCTCCAGTCTCTAGTAGATGGCTGCCACAGGGAACAACATGCCTAATGCACCAATCAGGAGAAGCCAAGGCCCAAATTTGTATGTGGAAAGAGTTGATGACTAATTCCAAAAACTTTTCAACACAGTTCCCGTGAAACAAGACACATCACCCATGTTCAGTGGTGTCACTGGTTGGGAAGAAGGTATTTTTATTTCAACAAGTCAACACCAGAGAAGTGTTTCCTCATTTCTGGAAAGGTGGGTGGCTCATCCTGGGCACTCATCCCAGCCCAGGACAAGGCTCTTCTTTGAATGGAGAATTTTCATGTATCTCTGGTACTAAAAACCCAAGGCTGACAAAGGGCACCTGGCTCTGAAGCTATCCCCTTCTGGCACCAAAACTGACTTTGAGGACATATGCTCTATGTATAGAGAGCCAGAGGTGAAACTTGAGTGTCTTCTGCAGTCTCTTTCCACCTTATTTTTTAAAAATCATTTTTAGACTTATTTATTTTTATGAGTATGAGTATTTTGCCTGTATGTATGTATGTGTACCATGCATATGCCTGGTGTCTGAGGATGTCAGAGGAGGCCATCGGATCCCCTAGAACTGGAGGTACAAAGGATTGCGGGTCACCAGGTGGGTGCTAGGAACCAAAGCCAGGTCCTCTGCAAGAGCAGCAGGCACTCTTAACTGCTGAGCAAACTCTGTGACCCAGCTCACCACACATACACCTTATTTTTTGAGACCATGCCTCTCACTGAACCTGGAGATAACTAATTTTGCTAGAATGTTTGGCCAGCGACCCATAGGGATCCAAGTCTCTGCCTTCCCAGTGCTGAGATTTAGGAGTGCTGGAGATCTGAACTCAAACCATACTCATGTAGCAGACACTTTCCCAACAACAATGAAGCCCTAAGACACATGGGTTCTAGAGATCGAACTCAGGTCCTTATGTTTGCAAGGCAAACTCTTTCGTGGCTAAGCCATCTCCTCAGCCCTCAGTATCAGAACTCTGAATTACACTAACAGACATTTTTAGAACACTTGTTCTTTCTTGGAACCCCATAGATAAGTTTTGCCTTTGCAGTACATTGTTCACACTTTGTCTTTTGAAAATTGTCAATAGAATTTCCCTGAAGTCCGTGTTTGGCCTTGAGGAGAGGTTAAGTCTGGCGTGCTTCCTGTTTTGGGAAAAGTACCTGGACATTCCCCCTGCATTCCACCCCAAAAGACCTCTCTTGTCATTCCACGATCCATCTTCGTGGAGTCTTTGAAAAGAGCCCTGCCAGACTTTGGATTTCTGGCCTCCAGAACCATAACAGAATAAATCTGTGTTCTCCCAGTTTTGTGGTAATTTGACACAACAGTCCTAGGAAACAAACCCAAGCAACTTACAAATAAGTGTGACAGTCAGCTTCTCATCACTGTGACAAATCCCTATGAGAAAGGAGTCAGATAGCAAAGGGTGATGTGGGCTCATCATGGTTTCAGCCACGGTTGGCTGGCCCTGTGTTTCAGGCCTGAGGTGAAGCAAAACACCATGGTGTGAGGGAGCAGATTGGATCCTATAGTTACTTCTCTGTAGTTGTGGCCAAATTCGCTGACAAAAGCAACCTAAGGGAGAAAGGGTCTGTTTGAGCTCCCGGCTCAAGGGTACAATCCTTCATGGCCAGGAAGTCATTGGTGGCAAGACCATGAGGAGACTGGTCACAGTCAGGTGGCAGAGTGACAAATGCTGGTGCGATGTTCACTTTCTTTTTATTCAGTCCAGGACCCCAGCCCATAGAACGGTGTTTCCCAGAGGTGAGGAAGGTCATGTCACCTCCGTTAACCTAATAATCCACACAGTCCCTCACAGGCACTCCAAGGCTTGTCTCCTAGGTGATTTCAGAGCCTATCAGGTTGACAACAAATAATTATCACAGACTAATCCATACCCTCAATGCATAGCTCCTTTTAAATTTTTTTTGGGGGGGGGTGGTTCGAGACAGGGTTTCTCTGTGTAACAGCTCTGGCTGTCCTGGACTCACTTTGTAGACCAGGCTGGCCTCAAACTCACAGAGATCTGCCTGCCTCTGCCTCTCAAATGCTGGGATTAAAGGCGTGCACCACTACGCCCAACTTCCTTTTTAATTTTTTAAGAATATCTTAGCCGGGCGGTGGTGGCGCACGCCTTTAATCCCAGCACTTGGGAGGCAGAGGCAGGTGGATCTTTGCGAGTTCGAGGCCAGCCTGGTCTACAAAGCGAGTCCAGGACAGCCAGAGCTGTTAAATAGAGAAACCCTGTCTCGAAAAACCAAAAAAAAAAAAAAAAAAGAATATCTTTATTGGGCTGGAGAGATGGCTCAGCGCTTAAGAGCATTGCCTAGTGCTCTTCCAAAGGTCCTGAGTTCAATTCCCAGCAACCACATGGTGGCTCACAACCATCCACAATGTGATCTGGTGCCCTCTTCTGGAATGTAGGTGTACATGCAGATAGAGCACACATATGCATAAAATAAATAAAATCTTTAAAAAAAAAAGAATATCTTTATTTGTGTTTGTGTTTATGCCACTAGTATGCGTGGCTACAGGGGATGGAAGGTATTGGACCTCCTGGAGCCAGAGTTACAGGAGTTTTGCCCAAACTGGGTGTTGAGAACTGAACTCTAGTCCTCTGGAAGGGCTGTATGCACTCTTAACCTCTGAGCCATCTCTTCTGGCCCAATTTGTTCTTTAAGTTAACTATTTCTTGAGGCCACATCTAAACATGAAGATCTGCCTTCTCCTTCTCAGTGAGTAAAGCATTTTCTATGAGCGCACTCTGTCATCGTTTTCATGGATTTTAAATGTATTCGGGTTATAATATTGCAGTGATAAGCTGAAGTTGGCCCTCTTCCCTTCACTACAATTGAAGTCATTGTGCATGTGTGGACAGACACACATATGTATGTATGGACATATTTTTAAAAGAATCTTATTTATTTTATGTACATAAATGCTCTATCTGCATGTACACCTGCAGCTAGAAGAGGGCACCAGATCACCTTGTGAATGGTTGTGAGCCACCATGTGATTGCTGGGAATTGAACTCAGGACCTTTGGAAGAGCACTAGCCAGTGCTCTTAACCACTGAGCCATCTCTCCAGCCCAGTATGGACATATTTTTAAGGTGTCATTCCTTCTCCACCACATCTGGCTTTGCACTTTCTGCCCTCAAAACTGAGTGTGACCGAGTGACTACTTTGACTAGTGATGTATGGACAGACGTCACTTCAGCACGGCAAGCCTTAAGGAGTATTCAACCTGCTTCATTCTCTCCCCTTGAACTACAGAGGGAGTTCCATCTTCCAGCTCTCCCAATGAGTGCAGTGGACGGACTAGAGGGATGCATGGTTTGATTGAGGAATCTACACATGTTGTTGAATCAACAGAAATTTGAGGGAGATTTGTTACTGTTGCACATCCCAGACAACCACAATGGATTATAATATATAGTACATATCTCACATACCCCTGCTCCTGCTTGTTTGTTTATTTATTTATTTATTTTTCAAAACAGGGTTTCTCGGTGTAATAGCCCTGGCTGTCCTGGGCTCACTTTGTAGACCAGGCTGGCCTTGAACTCAGATATCTGCATGCCTCTGCCTCCCAAGTGCTTGGGTTAAAGGTGTGTGCCACCAAGCCTGGCTCCTGTACTTTTAAAATAGGAGAAATTATCATTTACCAAAGCAATTCCACTCATACATATATTTCCAACACCCACTGAAACCCATCCTTTTAATTATTAAACACTTATTTATTAATAACTATATTCACCTATAAACAAATATAAACACTTACTTAACTACTAACCCTACAAATTCCTACAACCTCTATGAATGCCTACAACCCCTAAGACCTAACCACTAAGCCTATTGATAACTATTACAACTATTTTTCTAACCTTTTAGGAGGATACAGTCTCTGAGGCAGGTCCTCAGTCATCAGGAACACAGTCTCTGGGGTAGACCCTTTAATCCACTTAGCAGTCTTCTGGAATATCTCAGATGTACATCTGTCAGGGTAAATCGGCTATGGCATTTTCACCTTAAATAAGGCTTGAGGCTTTCTTCTCTCTGGAAGACCTCAGCGTCTGTAGGCCAACTTATTTCCTTCATATCAGCAACTCTGCCGCTCTGCCTCAGTCTTTAAAGCTGGCCACAGTTCCGTTCAGGCTGCTGTTCGAACAGATCAAACCCCTCTAGGCAAAGGCTGAGCCACAGGGTTTAGTCCTTGGCCTTTTGCTGTCTTGCTGAGGGTTTCTCTGCTCACCAGCTTCTTTCTACCTCAGGAAGTTCTGGCCATCAGTCCACCAGCACTTTCTCCATCAGACGATACAAACTACTCGTTGTCCTTTCTAACGTGGGGACTCTCTAGCATCGGAGCTCTAGCTCTCTAGTGTGTCCCCTTGGCTCCATCCACTTGTCCTTAAATAGGATCGCTCCTTGTTCTACCTGCTTCAACTTAATTTGGGCTCTGCCCACTTACCAGTTGAAAATAATGCCAGGTCATAAAGTCTTCCCTTGTTTCACCTGGCTTCAACCTTGTTTTTCAGTCCAAAGAGACTCCTCTCATTTCACGTGACTTCATCCTTGTTTTTAGTTCATAATCTGATAAGCTAATTGTCCACAGCCAAATTGATCTTCATGCCCCAGATTAAGAGACTGTATCAGAAACCTAAACATTTACTAAATCTAATTTATATTAATCTAACTCCCTACAACCCACAATCTCACTACTTTGGAATCAGGGGTAGGAAGATCACTACAAGTTCTAGGCAAGCCTGGGCTACATAGCAGTTTCTGGGACCAGCCAGGGAGATAAAGCAAAAGACTGTCTCAAAAACAAAACAGTCTAATATCAAAAAGAATTCAAAATATGTCCACCCCCCAAATAGTCACAAAAGTGCTTATACTGGTATTATACATAATCGTGGAGATGTGGGGTTTCCAACATCCATCGTTGGTGAATGAATAAAGCATGATTGGTGAATAAAATGAAAGGCTACTCAACAACTCTTAGATGGCATACACTACATGGGTAGACCTTAAAACATCATGCTAGAAGTTCGGGTGTGGCTTATGGCAGGGCACTTGCCTAGAGTGCACAAGACCATGGGTTTAATAGGCAGTGCTAAGGAAAAGGAAAATACTACACGAAGTGAAAACAAGGCAATCACATAGAAATATATACTTGTCATTTTACAAAACATCCAGAATATGCCAGTTATAAAAACACAGAGTAAAGGTATGGGTGCTCAGGTAGAAAGGGGAGTGGAAGTCATAGCTCAAAGAATGGGCTGGAGAGATGGCTCAGCAGTTGTATGCTCTTGATGCTTTACCAGAGGACCCAGGTTCAGTTGCCAGCACCCACACTGGGCCACTCATGGCTGTGGGGACTCAGGAAACGGAGGCTTATGAGAAATGCCTTGTGGCTGGGAAAATGAAAGTAACTTGTGGGAGATATCTAAGATGGCGCCGGCCTGAAGATGCCGGCGGAGTTGAAGCCAGATCGTGGGTATAGCTGATTGGGTGAGCAAGACTTCCGTGCTCATGACCAGTGCATGATCACCAAGTTACCAGGCTTGTGCTATGTGATGTGATAGGATGACCTTTAATGTGATTGGCCCACATAGCCTCATGTGGAAACACCCATTGGTTCTGTATATAATCTAGGGGAGAAAATAGCAAAAGCAGGAAGTGCTTAGACATCACCCCTGTCACATCTGTTTGTCTTCAAAGTGAAGGCTGGAGAGTCAGGCGTGCAGCGCACTCACGTTTCCCTGAGAGCCCCCTTATGGGGTGGTCCCCGCAACCCACAACAAGTTGACAGGGGACCTGACATCCACACCTAGCTTCCTCAAGCACTTTACATACATGTACACATACAGATAAGTAGGCACACACATACACACATAAATTTAAAAAATACTTTGAAAGAATAGGATTTACTTTTTTAGATGACCAAAATGTGTTAACTTGCCTGTGGTTAAACTTATTTTATGAAGAATTCAGCATATCTGTTAATACAATAACCCAAGAATTATATATATAACTTATAAGTATGTTATAATTGATGGGTAATATAAAAGGTATATAATAAATAAATGTAATTATTTATATTTATATTTAGCTGAATATATTTATATGTATTCTTTTTTTTTTTTTTTTTTTGGTTTTTCAAGACAGGGTCTCTCTGTGTATCCTTGGCTGTCCTGGACTCACTTTGTAGACCAGGCTGGCCTCGAACTCACAAAGATCCGCCTGCCTCTGCCTCCCAAGTGCTGGGATTAAAGGCGTGCGCCACCACCGCCCGGCTTTATATGTATTCTTATTTCATTCCATTTGGTGTTGGAGATTGGGCCCAGGACTTTGGATATACTAAGAAAGTGCTCTACCACTGAGCTACACCCCCAGCCCTGAACAGCACCTCTGGAGGGAGCATTGTGTGGTTCATAAGCCTGCAAACAATCAAATAGCCATGAAAAGGAAGTTTAATCATTGCGAGTGGTTTACTGTGGCCTGCTTGGCATTAATCAGCTATATCTTATTTGGCTGGGTTTTCCTTTTTACGTTTCAACCAGGATGGTGACTGTAATGGGCCATGGACAGGAAACTCCACGTTACCAGGATCATAAATCACATGCTAGCATTAGTCAATAAGTAGGGTATGCATAGTGCTGTGAAGTCTGCATCCACTAATGAACAGGCTGGCTTCAGGTTATTGTCTACAGTTTCATATACACTGAGATAACAGCACATCCAGGGCTCAAATACCGCCCCTTCCCTCCGGCTTCTGGATCAGGGATTGGTAGGTACTGGGCGCTTCAGAAAAGTAGAGGTATTATTATGTCATCACTGTACAGCCTCAAGCTAATTAAAGAACAGTGTGTGTAAAGCTGGAAGGGCACCAACATGCCTTCCAGTCACAAAAGATAAGGCCATGAGAGCTAAATGGTAAACAGGACAAGATTCTTATGGTTTCTAAGATCTAAGCCAGTTCTCTCATAGGCAAAAGAATATGGTTTTTTTTTTTTTTTTTTTTGGTTTTTCGAGACAAGGTTTCTCTGTGTAGCCCTGGCTGTCCTGGACTCACTTTGTAGACCAGGCTGGCCTTGAACTCGCAAAGATCCACCTGCCTCTGCCTCCCAAGTGCTGGGATTAAAGGCGTGCGCCACCACCGCCCGGCTAAGAATATGTTTTTAATGATATCTCTTGAAGTGCATGTGTGTGTATGTGCACGAGTGTGCGTGTGTGTGTGTGTGTGTGTGTGTGTGTGTGTGTGTGTGTTTGTACAAGAGCAGGGCGGGGAGAAAGCCCCTGCTTCCTCCCATCCAAACACTACTGAGATGGGCCCTTCACAGTCTGCCCATTGCAGCTCTGAATGGAAGGTGGGCTGCACATGGTTCAAATACTCTGTTAGGGTTAATCACCACAGCCACCAGATGGAGGACTCAGATGATGCTGACATCTTAAATTTACAATTCAGACCTTCAAGAGATGCCAGGAGTTCTCCCATCTGTCACAGGGATTCTAAGAATGGATTCTAATCTGGAGGACACAGCTCACCTCTTCTTTGTGAGGAGCTGTTGGGCAGAACAATGAAGTGTGGACTTGCTACTCTCCCCCAGTGGGCACAGGCTTTGGGAGGAGGGCAGGGGGTTAGCTCTCTGCAAGGCTCCAGACTAAAGCTTGGGCCCAAGGTGACTCAGCTCTGAAGGTATTCAACCTTTGTTCACTGAGCCATCTCACTAGCCCGAGAATTTTTAAAATCATTTTGGTAGCTGAGCATGGTGGCACACACCTTTAATCCTAGCACTTGGGAGGCAAAGGAAGGTGGATCTCTGTGAGTTTGGCGCCAGCCTGGTCTACAAAGCGAGTTCCAGAACACCCTGTCTCAAAAAAACAAAAACAAATGAGAATCTTGGTGGTGGTTGTGAAGGACCTTTTAAACAAAATTTAGATTTCAAGTGTGTGATGGCAAATGCCTTTAATCCCAGTGTTCAGGAGGCTAAGGTACATGGATCTCTGGAAGTTCAAGACCACCCCAGACTACATAGACAGACCTTGTCTCAGAAAAAACAACAACCAAAAAGAATAACTGCCATTTTAAGTTTCAGTCCATATCCTCTTGCTTTATAACCAGATATAAAAGTATCTTTTTGTGTGCCTTTTAGTTTACTTATTAAACAATGAAAATAAGTGGATGTTTCTAATATCTTATTTTTTTTTAAATAATTTATTTATTTTATGTACATTGGTGTTTTGACTACATGCGTTTCATTAGATTGTTTGGAACAGGAGTTACAGACAGTTGAGAGCTGCCATGTGGGTACTGGGATTTGAACCTGGGTCCTCTGGAAGAGCAGTCAGTGCTCTTAACCGCTGAGCCATCTCTCCAGCCCCTCTAATATCTTATTTAACTTATCCCAAACCTGGAGGTTAAGGACCATGGTATTCCTTGTTTTCTTTTCCATTTCTCCATAAGCTTTCTGTTGTGTTTATATTGATTTCAGAACTCTTAGTCTATTGACACAGATGTAAAATAGGATTTGTTCACCCCAGCTCAGATATATGCAGTAACAAAGTAGAGTAAATAGGAAAACTCTGTGTGATAAATTTACCCAGTGAAATAAGTGTTTATTATGATTGGCTGAAACAGTCCTACAAGACAGGCAAAAACTTAATCTCATCAAAGAAAATCAATCAAAAAATTAAACCACAACAGCAATGTTTCTATTTTTGAATTGTAATTGGCAAGCCAGGTGACTGAATTTTCTTCTACTCTGCCTCAAGACTCAGAGTTTTCTTTTGTTTTTCTGTATTAATCAATAAAGATTAGTTTCTAATTAATGTTGAAGTATCGGGACCTTTGAGCTCCTTAAATAAAGGTATTGCTAAAACACTAACCTGTTTGCTTATTTCTCTTTCTCTTTTGTCTCAAGTAATTGGATACATTTTAACAGTGGTATGTGAAAGGCCAATGTTTTCACTATCCACTATTCCCATTAAAGGGACTAAGTGAGGCTCTTTGAAAAAGAAAAAAAAGGAAAAAAAATCAATGAAACAGCACCTCCTAGTGGTAGAACACCAGAGTAATCAGTAGGAACAGTGAAAATCTGGTTGAGACAGTTATAAGTGTAAAATTCTTTTCTCTTAAATTAGAACGAGTTAACAGAAAATCTTAAAATAACCATGAGTTATTGGGGTTCATGGAGTGTTTTGAATGCCAAAGAAAAGATCAATATTAACCTTCAATATATAGGAAATGAAAATTTCCCTAATACAAGTAGCAAAGTGATCTCAGCAGCCATTTGCACCCAGCTGCTGTGGGGTACAAGTGAAGGCAGTTGACTCTTTAGGTAACAGGGTGATTGTGGACATCCACATGACCAAAAAGACAGAGCCAGAAAAGGGGCAGGGGAGGGGAGGGCTGGAGGCCAAGGATGTGGCTCAGTGCTTACCTGGAATTCACAAACCCCTGAGTTCTATCCTAGGTACCTGTAATCCCAACACTTCAGAGCTACAGGCAGGATGATCAGCAGTTCAGATGCATGGCAGATCTGAGGCCAACCTGGGTACCTGAGACCATCTCATAAATAAATAATTTGTACATCATTGCCCCAGTACAAACAGAGGGATATGCAATGGGCATTGGTTTACTGTAATGAGTTTATTTTCTGAGATAGCATCTCATGCATCCCAGGCTGACCTCCAGCTTACTGTAAGGCCTTGGACTTTTTATCCTATTGTTTCTACCTCCCAAGTGATGGGATTATAGGCCTGTGTACCACCACATCTAATTTTTTGGGTTTTGGTGCTTAGGATAGAATTTTGCAAGCCCTCTACCAACCAAGCTACATCCCCAGCCTTATTTTAAATACTGATAAAAATCAGCTCTCAATAGAACTCTAGATATGCTCTATTCCTTAAAGGATCATTCATTTGCAGACAATTTCAAGCTACAAAGTGCTGGAGAGAGATATTAAGGATAGATTAGTACCTAATCAAAGTCATTCCTCCAATCCCATAGAATCAGCGGCTTTAAAAAGATAGGGAGGGATCTGAGGAGGGACTTGTGGACAGTTGTCTAAAGCATTTTTTAACTTTTTTTTTTTTTTGGTTTTTCGAGACAGGGTTTCTCTGTGTATGTCTGGTCGTTCTGGAACTCACTCTGTAGACCAGGCTGGCCTTGAACTCACAGAGATCCACCTGCCTCTGCCTCCCAAGTGCTGGGATTAAAGGCATGCGCCACCACCGCCCCGCTGCATTTTTTTATTTTTATGTAGGGAACAATTTTGGCTACTCACTGTCCTCTAGGCTCTCTGGACCTGACTCCTGCATTAGACAGGGAGGGCCTCTTTCATTATGAACAGTTTAAGGGACCCTCCTTGCACTGTTGCCTGTGTGCCAGCTCTGCACTATTTTCCCACTTGTGCTAGTCTACCTGGAGTTTTGCCCTGAGTTATTTGTCACAGAGGTACAAGGAGGAGGGAACCATGACTCTTATTATGCATTCCCTTAGGGGGAAATAAGAGACTGGACCTGGTTCACTTCTGCAGCTTTGGAAGAGCCAGGTGTTTCCAAGCAGCTGGGCTGCCACCTTAACCAAAGCCTGCCACGCAGTAAATTCCTTAGAGGTGGAGGGTCTGTGTTTTACTCACGTGTGTGAATAGATGATACATAAGACCTGCTTCGGAGTTGAGCAGTTACTAGCTTGAACATTGGTTCTGCCACTTAATAACTAGGTATCCTCGGGCACAAAAGCCCCCTGAAGCAGCCTCACAGCCTGTAAAACGGGAATGCAAATAGGCGCCCACTCCTTTGATTTAAGGAAGCCAAATGAGACCCTGGTGTGTGAAGCTACTAATGTAGCTTCATCGGGCTGAGTACTTGGAGAAGCGAGGCTGTGTGGTCTCCCAAGATACAAGAGCTACAAGCACAGTACTTGGTGATTGTGTCAATAGCAGTTTTAAGAATTCCTTTGCCAGAGGCTGCCAACGCTATGAAAGTAGTGCACTGTTTACCCCAGAAGACTAGTTTCCATTTTATCTGTAGTGTTTGAACGTTTACATGTACTAAAATTTAAAATAAGCATATTTTGAAAGGGAAAACGTGCTTGGCCAGCAGGGTTATCAGCTTATTTGCTGAGCCTTTCAATGCTTTCAGATACTACAAAAGGACAAGAAGACACTAGTTATCTGTTGGTATGGTAGCCCTTCCCACACGGGCCTGTGGGTAGAAACAAAGTAAAATAATGTTTCCAGGGGCTGGAGACCAGGCTCAGAGGTTAAGAGCAAAATCCCAGCACTCACATGGCAGTTCACAGTTGTCCGTAATGGCTAGGTGTGCTGGCTGGCACAGGCCTTTAATCCCAACACTCAGGCAGAGGCAGGCGGATCTCTGTGAGTTTAAGGCCAGCCTGGTCTACAAAGTGACTCCAAAACAGTCAGAGATACACAGAGAAATCCTGTGTCGAAATACAATAATAATAATAATAATAATAATAATAATAATAATAATAATAATAATAATAATAATAATAA
>CAJQZJ010000335.1:907262-926849 GCA_907164525.1 Lophiomys imhausi | reverse complement strand
AATAATAATAATAATAATAATAATAATAATAATAATAATAATAATAACGTTTCCACACGGAACTTTTAGACTGCCACATTCTACCGTCATGCTCGCTGATTATCTACACTCTTCCTGGGGCAACTAAGACTTAGAGAGGAATCAAGACGCGGGCGGGGCTGGGCCAGGCAGGCTCTCGGCCCGGGTTAGGTCGTTGCCGCCCGGGAGTGGTAATGCCGCTGCCGGCGGGACCAGGCCCGAGGGGCGGGCCCCAAGCCTCGGCCTCGCCTCCGCCCGCCGCCCGCAGCTTCCCGGCCGCTGTGCCGGGCGACGCCGCCACCATGCTGCAGAAGCGGGAGAAGGTGCTGCTGCTGAGGACCTTCCAGGGCCGGACGCTGCGGATCGTGCGCGAGCACTACCTGCGGCCCAACGTGCCTTGCAACAGCCCGCTGTGCCCGCAGCCCGCCGCCTGCCGCAACGGTCAGGGCGGGGATGGACCAGGAAGCCGGGGCTCGAAGAGCGAGGGAGGCCGGGGCTCGGGGAGCGAGGGAGGCCGGGGCCTGACGTAGCGAGTACTGCCGAACGCGAGCGAAGGGAGCGGGGACCTGGGAGAGAGGCGAGCTGGGGCCCTGGGAGCGAGGGTGGCCTAGGCACGGGGAGCAAAGGGATCCCGGGCCTGGCGTTGCGATAGCGGCCGGGCACTAGTGAAGGGAGCCTGGACTTTAGGAGCGAGGGCGACTTTGGCCTGGAGTCCAGGGCGGAGCGAACCCTCACACTACTGTGGGCAGTCGGAGCGAGCGGAGCAGCCACGGGGACGGCCCGGAGCGTCCTCTGTGTGGCCGTCCGTCCCTCCTGCTGGTCGGAAGTAGGCGGCACCGGCCAGGACTTGCCTACTGCAATGGACGGGACCGACGGGAAGCCGCGAGAGCGTCCAGGCTTCGGGTGCTTCGGTTTTTCCAAGGGACCTAAGGGCGTAGGCACTTCCTTTTTTCCGCCCGCAGCTGAGTGGCAGTGAAGCAGGAGAGGCCCACCCGAAAGTGGCTGCTCGCGTCTTGCTCCTGAGCGCACTGCTGGGCTTTTGACATTGCCTGCTCTGCGCCTGCCAATACGAAGACCCTCCAGCACGGCCGCCTCTTCCTCCGTCATAGGACTTGAGACTTGGGCTGAGGACTGCAGTTTGTTACCCAAAGGGGGGGGTGGGCATGAGGGGTCTTTTCAGAATATGTGATTGAGGTCACACTTGACCAAACAGTTCTCAGTTGAGTGGAAGCCCTACCACTGCCCATGGATTGTACTGCATATGCCTTCTAGTACATTCTCTTTAACCCTTAGAAACGTGTAGCCATGCTCACAAGCTTCAGACAGAATAGCCTGGGAATTTTTAGGCACATACAAGTGGTTAACACACACGTATATGCACCCCTGCACTTACATATATGTATACATGTGTGTATATGTAGATGTAGATATATGTAAATATCCAATTCAATGCTCCATGTATGTCAGTGCTGGTTTAATAGAAATTTAGCTTCTTTCAGGGATATAGTTGTTTTTAAAATATCAGTCATCCTCTCTCGAAGTACTGGCAACAGCATAAACCATGTTGAGCTTGTATTTACTCACACCTGAGACAGAGGGAAAGGGAGACAGAGGCAGGGAATCTACTCTGATCTTTGTGCTTCTACCAGAGTAGATTTGTCTTGTCTTTTAAAAACTTCAAGGTGAAATTAAGATGAGGAGTTATTTTGCACACCGGGGGCACTGTGACATTGAAGTAGTCATAAACCAGGTTTGAAAACGTTACCTAATCGTTTCCACTCTGAATTATGTTTCAGATGGGAAGCTCTTGTCTGCTGAAGTGACTCATTATGTGATCCCAGACTGGAAAGTTGTCCAGGATTACCTCGAGGTCCTCGAGTTCCCCGAGTTGAAGGGAATTATTTTCATGCAAACGGCTTGTCAGGCTGTGCAGCATCAGAGAGGCCGGAGGTATCTGCTTTTCATTACTTACTTATTTATAGTATAGGTTCCCCCACCCCTTTTAGAAAAGGTCTTGTTGGAGGGGAAGAGGAGGAATTCATTATTTTGTCAGAAGGATTTTTGAAACTAATTTGGAATTCTCTTTGCTGGTGAGGAGTACAGTAACATTTTATATGTGCTTGTCAAAACCTAGCCAAAAATCTGACTATAGATCAATAAACTGCAGTGTCCCCAGGATGCAGGTATTTAAGATTCTATGGTGAATTGACTTCTGGTTTACATTTCTGTAGGTAGCACAATTATTTCTTATTATTTTTGTTAATAATGTATATCATTTAATCTTCTTATTTATAGATTTATTGTTTCAGGAACATTCTTTTCTTGGGAAAAGAATACTTTTAAATCTTATCTTCCTTGTGCAAATTGTACTTACAGTAATTTATTGGATGAAATTAAAAAATAGCTCATTCCTATTTTTAGATTAGTCCTGTAACTATCAGCCATCATAACTGTTTTTGCTGAACAAAACATTTCTAATTGGACAAGCTTAAAATACTTGTCTTGTACCTAAATGAAAGAGTAATTACCCCTTTCTGGGCAAATACCCTAAAATACAGTTTTCCTTCATTTAACATTTGGAAACTTTTATGATCCAAACTTAAGACTATGAGAATAGCATGTTAGAATTATATACCCAAACCCTCAATACCCCAAGTTATTTAACAAGCAGAAACTGTATTTATTCTGTTTTTAAAATGATTTGGTTTCTTCATACTTTGATAGTAAAAGATAAAGTTTTCTTTATTTGTATATGAAAATGATAAATTGTCCTTATGCTCAGTTCAGAAAAAACATACATTAGCTGGAATGTGCATGGTTTTTTTTTTTCAAATTGAGCATTTTAAAATGAGCTTGAAGTTGATTTTATTCAGACACAGAGATATAGATGTTTACACACATCTAGGTTTAAACACTGCTGCAGGTGTCGTATTTCAATTTATTTTACTAAAATCAATTTGTTGCCATTCAGATCGCTAGCACACTGCAAGCCTCCTCAACTGCTGTTTTCTAAAATGTTTTTAATATTAGGATTGTTTTGAAAACCAATTCCTGGGATAACCAAAAGCAAAGAGTTGGGATTTAAATGCCCTCCCTTTCTCCCGAATGTTTCAATAGTTAACTTTGTGAAGAGCTGCTGCTGTTTGGTTTTGCTCGGCTTTTACCCCGTGTCTTAGTAAAAATCTCCATGAAAAACCAAGCTGGGCGTGGTGGCGCACGCCTTAAATCCCGGCACTCGGGAGGCAGAAGCAGATGGATCTCTGTGAGTTCAAGGCCATCCTGGTCTACAAAGTGAGTCCAGGACAGCCAGGGCTACACAGAGAAACCCTGTGTTCAAAAACCAAAACCACCACTGAGCCAGACATGGTGGCACACACCTTTAATCCCAGCACTTGGGAGGCAGAGGCAGGCGGATCTCTGTGAGTTCAAGGCCAGCCTGGTCTACAAAGTGATTCCAGAACAGCCAAGGTTACACAGAGAAAACCTGTCTCAAAAAACCAAAAAAAAGCAAAAGGTGAGGAGTTGGTTGGGAAGTAGGCCTTGGGCCCTGCTACCCCTGATTTTTCATTAGATAAGCAATTTGTCAACTTGCAGTGTTGATGACCTTAACAGGTAAACCAGTACCGGGATATAGGCTCACTCAAGCGTTACAATATCAACCCTGTTTCTAGGAGAAAGTGTTCTCCAGGATACCTACTAACCAGGCATACACCTGTAATCCCCTCAATTCTAAAGTAGAAGGGTCCAGGAGTTCTAGGTAGCCTCACTTATACAGAAAAGTTTGAAGCTAGTGTAGGCTATATGAGACTCTGTCTTAACAAACAAAAATGCATAATTGTATTGGCATTTGGCTAGAAATCTACTTATAGTCTTCATGTCTAAGTACTTAATAAACCTTAAAATCAAATTAGACCTTTGAATTTAGTAAATAGGGTAATATTATAAAGCCGTAAATGTATTATGATAGTCCCTTGGTTTATCAAAGAAATTGATCCTAGGACCCCAGGGCTACCAAAAATCTGCAGCTGTTCAAGTTCCAGATATAAAATGGCAGGGGAGAGATGGTCCAGCAGTTAAGACCATCTGTCACTCTCGCAGAGGACCCAGGCAGGTCTGATCCCCTCAACTACAGGATGGTTCACAACCATCTAAAACTCAGATCCAGGGAATCCAATGCCCTCTCTCTTCTGACCTCCATGGGCACCAAGCATTTTCATGATATACAGTCAAAATAGTCACACATAAATGAATAAATCTAATTTTAAAAATTTAAAAATCCAGCCGCTTGTGGTGGCCCACGCCTTTAATCCCAGCACTCGAGAGGCAGAGGCAGGTGGATCTCTGTGAGTTCAAGGCCAGCTGGGTCTACAAAGCGTGTCCAGGACAGTCATGGCTACACAGAGAAACTCTGTCTCAAAAAAAAAAAAAAAAATTGAAAATCATTAAATAAAATGGCGTGGGCTGACAAGGTGACTCAGCATTTGAAGGAGCTTGCCACCAAGCCTGATGACCTGAGTTCAATCCTCGGGACCCACATGCTGAAAGGAGAGCCAACCCCCTCAAGTTGACCTCTGACCTCCACGTGTACACTATGACATGCCCATCCTCCTCCAGAAAGAGAAGTATAATAAAAATTGTTTTAAATACCATGATGTTAGCATATAACCTTGACTCATCATCCTGTGGGCTCTAAATCATCTCTAGGTTACTAAAGCACCTAACACAGCCGGGGTGCTGTGTAAACTATTGTTGTACTGCATTGTGTGAGGAACGAAGATGGGGAAGAGCATCTGTTCTTTGCACAGTCAGATCTTTTATTTCTAGATGCTTTCCATCTGTAAATGACGTGCCCTCAGGTATGAGCATGAGTGCACAGCTAATGTGATAGATGTGTTATTTTAATGAAATGAAATCACCAGAGTTACATTTAACAACAGAGAGATATAGGCTATAATCCTGTTGTGTAGTGATGTGGTTTTATATTTTGATCTCAGGAATACCAATGCAGAGAATCCCTGTTCTCATAAATAAACTATAGAGAACAATTGAATAATGTCAAGCCTTTGATTGTTCAGGATAGTCACACATCTGTCACCCAGCAATCCTAGGGACACTCAATGACTGTGTGAGGCTCTCCTCGCAATCATGCGTTCGGATGTGCATTTGCTCATCCAATTGTTCATCCAGAGACTGCTAGGACTGAGAATACAGCAGGGAAAAAGGTGGATCCAGTCCTGAGAGAGGACAGACATGCTCAGGGCAGATGTTCTGAAGTAACCAGGACATGGCTGTAGCAGAGCCCCAGTCAACCAGGGAGCAAGAAAGGGCTTTCCTGAGTGAGCTGCCTGTACTACGTGCTTAAGGACGAGGAGGAGGAGACCAGGCAAGGGAAAAAGCTTTCTAGGAAAAGGAGACTTCTGGCCATTCAGCCATGAGGAGATGTGGCACACTGAAGGAGCTGAAAGGACACTTGGTCAAATGGAAGGCCTCATGGGCTTTGGGGATGTCAAGGAAGGATTTTACTCAGTATAGCATGACATCAGGTTCCTGTTTTAAAAGATTATTAGATTCGGTTGAAAAGAGTCCTGGAAGGAAGAAAGCTGGAGGCTGTAGCTGTAATACAGATGAGATGTTACATTGGCCTAGTTTGCATCACTGTAATAAAACACTTGAGGTAAATTACTTTTTCCTTTGTGTAAAGCCACCAGCAATTCAATTCTGGGTCTAATACCTGATGGTGTTTGAATCCTAACCACTTCCCAGAATCACCACCTTTATGCACAGGAATTTGATTGACTTTCCACACTGTTTCTATCTCCCAGGGGGATGAAATGTCAGTGCACTAGATAGAGAGCACATTCAAACCATCCCCAAACTATAGTGAGGGTACTGGCAGCTTAGACATGGGCAGAAATGGGTGTACCCAAGACCTATTCAGTAGGTAAGAATCAGTAACATTTCCTAAGTATGTAACCATGGGAACTAGAAGTATATTTGTTACCATAGGAATTGGAAATAAGTCCATGTTGAAACTGTAAACACTGCAGATATTCTTAGTGGATTCATTTAACTTTTAAATTTTTATTTATTATTTGTGTGTATGTATGTGTCTGTGATGAGTGGTATGTGTGCCATGAGTGTGTGTGAGTAGAGGTCAGAGGACAACCTTTTGGATCCACTGTAGGGTCCAGGGACTGCACTCAGGTTTCACTCTGTATACAAGTCGTTTTGTCTACTGAACTCTCTCACTGGTCCAGCAGCTTAAGTGTTGATAGCTAGACGGTAACAACAACCTAAGTGGCCTTCAGTTGGTAATGTTTAAGAAAACATAGTATATCCATAAAATAGAATATTATTCTTCTATAAAAAGGACCGAATATGTTAGTCCTTGGATGAACCTAGAAAATATTGTGCTAAATGAAAGAAGTCAGCTATGTACATATACATAATAAATGTATATGTTGGAGCCAGCAAGGCAAGTCAGTCACTTGCCACCAAGCCTAACAACCTGAGTTCAACCCCGGGTACCTACATGGTGGAAGGAGAGAACTGACTCCTGAATGTTGTTTCCTGACTCCATTTGTGCCTTGCCTCACACAGGCTCACAAATAGACACATATGCATACCAATTAAATCACTAGCTTACAAAATTTAATCATATATGATTTATTTATGGAAAATGTCCTGAATAGACAAAAATAGAAATAGAAAATTGATTAGTGGTTGCCAGAGGGTGGGGGCCAATGGGGGTGGGGACTGACTGTTTAATTGGACACAGGTTTTTTTTTTCTTTTTTTAGGGGAATAAAATGATCTAGAATTGAAGAGT
Source organism: Lophiomys imhausi (assembly GCA_907164525.1). NCBI lineage: Eukaryota > Metazoa > Chordata > Mammalia > Rodentia > Muridae > Lophiomys > Lophiomys imhausi. Next base: position 920,003 of record CAJQZJ010000335.1, on the reverse strand, counting down.
GATATTAGTTGCATAACTATGGTATACTAAAAACTATCAGGTTGTACATTTTTAAAGGGGAGATGAATTTTTTGTATGTGAATTATATATGGATAAAGTTATTTTATAAATATGTATTTACATATTTGTTGAGATGGGGGTTTGTCTCACTATAGCTCTGTCAGGCCTGCAGCTTACTGTGTAGACCAGGCTGGCCTAAACTCACAGAGACCTTTCTGCCTCTGCCTCCCAAGTACTGGTATTAAAGGTGTGCACCACTATGCCTGGCTTTTTTTTTTAATTTATAGAACTTAGTAATGATTTAGATGTATGATGGGGAGGAGGTAGTGCCAAGGACAGCACTGAGGTTTTGTAACTAGACAGAGGGAGAACACTTGAGGCCAGAACAGAGGACTCTCCACAGAGTCAGCATTGCAGACAGAGTGGTGTATTAGCTGGTTTTCTGTTACTGCGACAAATATACCTGAGATCATTAACTCACAAAGAGGAAAAGTTTATCTTCACACATGATTTGATATGTCCCTGTCTAGGATCTATTGGCTCTGTTGCTTTGGCTTTCTTTTTTTTTTTTTTTGTTTTGTTTGTTTTTCGAGACAGGGTTTCTCTGTGTAGCTCTGGCTGTCCTGGACTCACTCTGTAGACCAGACTGGCCTTGAACTCACAGAGATCTGCCTGCCTCTGCCTCCCAAGTGCTGGGATTAAAGGCGTGCGCCACCATGTCCGTCTGCTTTGGCTTTCTAATGAGGTGGCACATCAGGGTAAGAATGTGTGGCAGAACATAGCTGCTTCCTCATGACCAGGAGGCAGAGAGACCGGAGTCCTACATGCCAAATGACCTGAAGACCTCTTCTCTGGGGACTTCTGCAAGCTCTACTACCTCAGAGAAACAAACCATAGGAGGCAAGAAAGAAACTCGGTTCAGCATGACTTGGTTAGTCGGGGTCAAAATTCTGGAATCTAGCCCCAAGCAGTTTTTTTTTTTTTTTTTTTTTACATATTTAAACACAGTAAATCTTTGGGGGGAAAATTCCTCGTGGCAGTTATCACAACAAAGCTTAAGGCATGACTGCATCGAAACTCCCTTGCAAAGTACATGTCTTTCCCAAAGCAACTGTGACCTCTTCCACAAGAACAGGTTCTATTGTCTGAGAAACAATGCTCAGGATAAGGGCCTAGGGAGCAAGGGTTTGCAGTAAGGATAGTAGCAAACTCTTTTGGAAAGTACATGGGACCTCTTTCATAAAAATGGCGTATACTGCCTGAGAAACAGGGCTCAGGAGTCTGGGGGATTTGGGTGCGGGCTGGGTCCAGAGACTAGCAAAAGATCACAACATCCACTCCAGCCTGCTAGGTGTCAATCTTTCCTGTTGAAGAAAAAAAGCAATTCTGGTTTCTCTTGTACTATCTGTAAGCACATGACCTCGTGTCCTTCTGCACTCAAGACCCTTCAAAAATGCATTTCTAAATAGCATCACTGTGGATCATTTAACATAGGAACCTTGGGGGACATCCAGATCGAAACTGTAAGGCCTATAATCCTAGCACTCAGGAGGCTAAGGCAGGGAGATTAAAGTAAATTTACGAACAAGGCAGGGGGTTGGTGGCGCAGACCTTTGATCCCAGTACCCAGGAAGCAGAGACAAGCAGAACTCTGGGACTACATCATGAAACCCTGTCTCAAAAAACATTTGGGGACTGGAGATGGAATATATGGGGTGCACTCTGGAGTGTCTCAACAGTCATCATGCTATAACTTGAGTTATAAAATATTACACTTACTTTGTGCTCAGGCACATGCTTATGCATGGAGGTAAAGTATTGGCTAGTAAGCCAGAAACATGAACGTATTAAAACTGTAGGATGCCCAAAAGTAGATCTAGGAGACCCTCACGTGACACTGCAAAGCCTCGCAAAGAAAGACAATGCTGAGTCCCCTTCCCCAGTTCTTTTTCCAGCCCTTAGAGGGTATGACCAGCAGAGGTGGGTTTTGCATCTGTAGACAACGCCACCATCAAATAAAAATAGTGGAAAAGCCATCAAGCTAGGCATGATGTCATGCTCTTGCAGTTCTTGGGAGACTGAGGCAGAAGGCTTACTTGAACCCAGGAGTTCACAGCTAGCCTGGGCACCATAGCAAAATGGTGTACCTCTCCCTACCGGCATCCCCAAAGTCCAGTCTAAAGAAATGAGTTTACCCATCTGCAGGAAATTGTTTGAAACATTTAATTGATAAAGGTTTGGAAACATCTAAGCCTGTCTATGGAATTTTTTTTTTTTTTCAGTAAGACTGAAACTTTTATTTAAAGAGAATCTCATGTATCCCAGGTTGGCTGAAACTCCTTGTTGCCAAGGATGACCTTGAACATCTACTCTTCCCTACCTCTCCCAAGTTACATAATCAAAGATGTGCTCCACTGAGTCTGGCTTAGGACTAGAATGTTAGCTGGGCATGGTGGCGCACACCTTTAGTCCCAGCACTCAAGAGGCAGAGGCAGGTGGATCTCTGTGAGTTCAAAGCCAGCCTGGTCTACAAAGTGAGTCCAGGACAGCCAGGACTACAAAAAGAAACCCTGTCTGGGAAAAAACTTAAAAAAAGACTAGAATGCTTAAGATTGAAGATCTTGACCACCTAGACCACTGCCATCTCTCTGGTGAAATTTGTCTAAGGTGCTACAAAGTTTCTCTGTGCTGACTTCACATGGACTGCTATCCACCTGATTCTATCATAAACACTGCAAAGCCTGACTAACAAAAATTATGACTATTGTATGAGTGCACTACTAAATTAAAACCACAAGCCTACACATCTCCAAGAAGCCCTGCCTGTCACACTCAGAGTGATTCACTGCTGAGTCCGTCTTCCCCATCAGTATTCTTGAGCCATTTGTCTATTTCCTTTATCTGGCTGACAAATGGAAGCACACAGAACCCTCATAAAATGGACAGAGAGAACCAACTCCCCCAGAGTTGTCTTCTGCCCTCCTGATGTGCTTTGTGGCATGCACAAGCCCCCACACACATCATACCCACACAATAATATTAAATACAATTTAAAATGAAGGTGATCCCCAGTATGGTGGCATGGCCTTTAATCCCAGTACTTGGGAGGCAGAGGCGGATTGAGCTCTATGAGTTCTGGCCAGCCTGGTCCTATATAAGAAAGCCTGGCTCAGAAAATAACAAATAAAGAAAGTGAAGGTGATGTGTGTAGAGCTGGCAGAGGTAACTGGGTACTGAAGAGAGAGGCAGTTTGTCCAGACCCTGAATCCTGAACTTGCCTCGATGCTGACACAGGGCTGGGCCTGCCTTCCTTATGGCCCTGCTATGGGGGGAGTGCAGAGGACAGATGTGAGCAGCGTGTCTGCTGCCTTCAGTGCTCTGTGTCCACTCACCACAGTTGGGCTGTTTCTCTGGATTCCTTCCATTCACGCTTCAGGTCTCAGGCCTGCTCCAGGAAGCAAGCCAGCCAGCCCTGCCCTTTTACCAATTTATTCCATTTGAGTGAGTGATTCCATGGGGGTTTGTTTGTTTGCAAAGTAACATAGCTCCTTTTTAAAATGTTTATGAAATACATATATACATATATATATGTATGTGTATATATATATATATAAAATTCAACAGTTTTGGAGAGTAGGCCTACAACCCAATTGGTAGAATGCGTGTCAGACACACATGAAGCCTTGAATTTGGTCCCCAGCACCACATAAACCAGGTAGGTGGAGGCAGGAAGATCACTACATAATGTTTGAAATGAGCCTGGGCTATATGAGGCACTGTCATTTTGTTGTTGTTGTTTGGGTTTTGGGGTTTTTTGTTTGTTTGTTTGTTTGTTTTTGTTTATCAAGACAAGGTTTCTCTGTGTAGCTTTGGTCCTGGAATTAGCTTTGTACACCAGTCCGGCCTCAAACTCACCTGTCTTGACCTCCCAAGTGCTGTAGGATTTTTTGGTTTGGTTTTGATTTTTTGTTTGTTAGTTTGGTTTTGGTTTTGGGGGATTTTTTGTTTTGTTTTTTTGAGACAGGGCCTCTCTATACAGCCCTGGCTGTCCTGGAACTCACTATGTAGGCCAGGGTAGCCTCTAACTCACAGACAGACATTCTTCTGCCTTTGAGTCCTGGGTGCTAGGATTAAAGACATATGCTACCATGCCTGGGTGAGAACCTGTCTTAAAGAAAATAAAATTTGATATTTCCTTAATTCTTTTTGTTTTGTTTTGTTTTTTGTTTTTTTTATTTTATTTTATTTTCTGAGACAGGGTTTCTCTGTGTAACAGAGCCCTGGTTGTCCTGGACTCGCTTTGTAGACCAGGCTGGCCTCGAACTCACCTGCCTCTACCTCCCAAGTGCTGTGATTAAAGGGTGCACCACCATGCCCGGCCTGGTTTTGATTTTTATCTGGTCAGAATAGCTGTTTTGTTTGCTGTAGTCAGGCTGCTGCAAGTGGGGCCCTGGCCTGTCTAGATGGTGTCTCCAAGGCCATTCACTGTGGTAGTGCTCACCCTCTCCAGCCAAAGGCCTGGCCGAGGAGGGTAGCAAACATTTGCTGACGGAAGGTTGTTAGCCAGGGTGATCATTTGCCTGCAAATAACCAGAGTGAGTACAAGCTCTTGGATCCCAGCACTGCAAAACCAACAACCAACCTATTCCCTTTAAAATAACTGCCTAAATGTTCTCTGTTATCTGGACTACAGCCTCTCGGAAGGTGCTGTCTTAGAAGCTGAGCCATGGTAGACTTGCTGCTCGGGCATGGCTCTGGCGCACATTGCTAGAAAGTTCTCTTGACTGGGAAAACTTAAGCTGTCTGCTATCTATGTGACAGATGGGTCTATCTCTACTTCATTACATCACAGAGGCTGTATAAATACAATTCACAGATAAACTCTTAAACTTATTTACTTTACATGACCTTTTCAGGGCCTACCAGCTAACAGGAAATGTATTAATGCTTAAAAGTACCCTTTGCCAAGTTCTACTTGCCTCTGTGTGGTGCAGCCATGAGAGGGCAGATAATGTAACTACATAGTAAAATTGCCAGACATCTCTGAGGGAAAGCAGCAGAAAGAGTCTAATTAATCTGCAAACTAATTAATGAAGCCTTCCCCAAGTGCAGGCAACTAACAGGCAAAACTGAGAACCACTAACACCGAGTACCCTGAAGCCAATACGAATTAATGCTTCTCGGGGGCAGGTTGGTTTATTTCCTTCCTTTTTATTATTTTTATTATTATTATTATTATTTGTGTGTGTGTGCACATACAAGTGCATGTGTGCATGTATACAGGCGCACTCACTCATACCACAGTGTGTGTGGAGGTCAGAAGGCAACCTCGGCTATTGGCCCTTCACTGTGTTTCAGACAGCATCCCTCATTCACTGCTGCACACACCAGGCTAGCTTCTGGAGCTTTTCCTGTCTCCACCCCCCAGTCTCCCAGCATAAGCACTGGATAACAGATGCTCTCACTTCAATTTATTTGGGTCCTGGGAAGTTTGAACTGAGGTTCTCATACTTGTGTGCCAAGCACTTTTACCTACTGAGACATCTTCCCAGTCCTTATTTTATCTTTTAAGACAGCGCTCTATGTCTCCCAGCCACCCTTGAACTCATGATCCTTCTGCCTCAGTCTCCCAGTGCTAGGACATTTCTTGGGTTTTAAACAATCAATCTCTCACTCTGAAATACCTCATCTGTTTTGATCTTGGCAGGAGTTGGCAGGAGATGAGTACCTGCTGAGTTAGATTTATTCTGTCCCCTGTGTTCCAGACAGTATAACAAACTGCGAAACCTCCTGAAAGATGCTCGCCATGACTGCGTTCTCTTTGCTAACGAGTTCCAGCAGCACTGTTACCTCCCCCGGGAAAAGGGGGAGGCCATGGAGAAGTGGCAGACCAGGTGCGCACCAAGTCACAGCACTCTTGCTAGGGAACCCTTCTGTTTCCTCATCTGTGGCTCCTCAGAATCGCGCTGCACTATTCAAGAACCTGGCAGCAGCTATTCTAAGACTATCCCTGTTTTAGATGTGCCATCTGAATATGTAATTGTTAGGTTTGGGATTGAGGAGATGAAGGCGCCCAGCCTGAGACTGCCTAGCCCCCAGCATGAGCTGGTAGATCCTACCAGTGGTGTAGAAGGCTTTGCTTTGGTGCCTCGAGATAAAAAGATGACTTGCTCAATTTAATGTCCTTTGGCAAGTCTCACTAAATGGGAACTGTTCTAGAAAATGCAGTGACTTAGGTTAAGTCTTCCCAGAAGTAGTGTGAAGCCAGTACTTGGGTGTGGGGTGCTTGCTGAGAGTGGTTCCCCACAGCAGGAGTGGAAGCGACCACAGTAAGACAGTGGGAACAGTGGAGAGTGGGAGACTAATGTGGGAAAAGGAGACTGGGCTAGTCCTGCTGAGAACCTAGAGAAGCCCCTAGAACACCTCGCAAGGTGGCCCAAACGCAAGATCCCAGGCACTTGGGCAATTGCCCCTAAGTGTTAACTCCAAAGTTTCTTGGGGTGGAATGTAAGTTCCCCACAGCCCCACGGAGAGGGAGACAGACACTGCAGAAATGAACTTCCAAGTCTTGAACCCAGTTCTCTAGACCCAGACTTTCAGCTCTTGGGAGAAGATTCTAGGCATATCATATGGTTTCCTTTCAGGTCTTATTATTACCAGCTTCCTCCACTTCCATAGTGTTTGCTGGTCATTTCCCATGTACCCGGTAGCTCAGCCTCCAATTAGAAAGTGCTATAAAGTGACACTGTCTGGGGCTTCTAAACAAAAGCAGGAACTGAAAATAGTTGCTATGGGGACTGAGCATCTAGGAAGAAGAGATGGGAGATGCTTTCTGATTTCCTTTTGTCTCTCACAGAAGGCCAAGCCTCCTGGTTGTCTAGAGTAGATACCCAGGAAGCATTTGTTGTGTAAAGAAAAAAAGAATGAATGATTAGCTATATGGACACAGGATGGCAGATAGGAGCCAAGTGTGACATTCTGAACAGCAGCTGTGTGTTGTGCCCGAGATTCTCACCGCCCTTTGCTGTCCCAGGAGCATCTACAACTCAGCTGTTTGGTACTATCACCACTGTGAGGACAGAATGCCTATCGTTATGGTGACCGAAGATGAAGAGGCCATTCAACAGTATGGAAGTGAAACAAAAGGCGTTTTTGTAATTTCTTTCAAGGTATTTCCAGTGGCACACACACACACACCTGAACACGTGTGCACCCACTCACACACACACTCAGCCTAGACCCTTTGACAACACAGATAAGAGAATGGCTTCACACCTGTTATCCCAATACTAGAGATGCTGAGGCAGGAGGCTTGCTGTGAGTTTGAGGCCAATCTGAGCTACAGAGTGAGAGCCTGTCTCATGGCAAAAGAAAAGGGAGCCAGGTGTGGTGGCACACCCTTTAATCCAGCACCCCAGAGGCAGAGGCAGGTGGATCTCTATGAGTTCGAGGCCAGCCTGGTCTACAAAGAGATTTCCAGGATAGCCAGGACTACATAGAGAAACACTGTCTGGGGGGTGAGGTGGCAGGGGAACAGAAGAAAGACTTTGAGATGGTCCATATCGGGAGTTGGAGAGATGGCTTAGTGGTTTAGAGCACTTGTTGCTCTCACAGAGGAACTGGGTTCAGTTCCCAATACCCACATGGGCTTCTTCTGACTTCTTCAAGCACCAGGCATGAGGGTGGTGCAGATACATATACGCAAAAATACTCATACACATAAGGTAAGTACATCTTTTTTTTTTTAAAGTTAGTCCATAGCATTATTGGTGACCAGCTGGCCTTGACTTTATCAAATCCAGGCTGACTCCTGGAACTATGGGGAACACAGAACTCAGGAGCAGCCCAGTAAAGCTGTGTTACCAGTAAATTGTGTTTGTGTGTATTGTGTGTATTATGTATTACGTGTGTATAGTGTGTATGTTGTGTGTTTGTGTGTATGTGTGTGTTAGTACTGAGGTTTGAACCTAGAGTTGAACCATACTAAGCATGTACTACTACTGACCTATAGCTGCAGCCCCTAGGTCATACGTGTAGTTTCCATAGGTAATGATGGTATGGTGGTAGCATGTTAGCACTAAAATTCCCAATGGTCTCTTTTTTTTTTTAACCTACAAAATGGTAGTTTTGTTTTCTCCTCATTAGCAATAGCCAACATGTTTCCATGGTAAGCATAAATATGTTACTTTCCTTCAATTCTTGCAACAATTCAGTGAGGTAGGTCAGTATCCTATCTTACCAGTAAGAAAAATGAAGCACAGAGAAGCTAAGTCACTTGCCCACAGGCACTTGGTACAAAATGGTTAAGCTGGGATTGGTGCCTAGAATCAGGCTCCAAAGCTTTTAGCCACTGTGCTGAACTGCCTCCCAGATTTTTTTTTCAGGTTTTTTGAGACAGGGTTTCTCTGTGTAAACACCTCCTTGCTGTCCTGGATTCACTCTATAGACCAGGCTGGCCTTGAACTCACAGAGATCCGCCTGCCTCTACCTCCCGAGTGCTGGTATTAAAGGTGTGCACCACCACGCCCAGCCCAGATTATTTTTTTTAACTATTATATAAAGGCAAACTGTTTTAAATCAATTCTCCCTCTTTTTCTTTCTTTCATTCCCTCTTCTCTGTCTCTTTCTATAGATAGATAGATAGTTGCTCCTCCCCCAAGGCCATGTATACCAGACAGACCGTGATCTTCCCTAGTAGCTAAGAATGACCTTGAACTTCTGCTCCTCCCGTGGAAAGTGGAGACTTTCACTCGGATCACATGTGAACACCACCGCTCAGCTTATGTGGTGCTGGAGATCAAACCCAGGCCTCACACATTCTACCAACTGAGGCACATCCCTAGACCCTTAAAGTGAGTCTTGTATGTCAGCCACCCCTCACTCTTCCCCATCGGAATTATGCACAAGGAAGAGGAGGGGCACTTAAAGGAGCTGAGATGTGGCATTATTCATATGAAGGCTGTCGGGTCACAGGCATGTCATCTTGTCATTGTCAGTTGCTTCAGGCTGTCATAGCAATGCCTTCTTCCTATTTCTTAAGTACCTTTTGAGAGATTAGGCTGACTGTTAATCTCTGCATAGATGGGGAGTCTCTCCTGTCTGTCCAGTTGGCCAATCAAATCTACTGGCTTATGGCATTTTCTGATGCAAAAACCAAGATGCAGCCTCCATTATCCCTGTCAGTTTATAGACTCTCCAGCTTGATTTTGAATTGTAGATTCCATAAGGGTTCCCATGTGCATGTATTGCTAAACATTTGCCAATAGAATTTTCTTGACTGTGCTATAAAAATGTGTTCTGGATGCCAGAGAATTCCAGGGGCGCGAGATATTAATGGTGGTGTCACTAGCTTTCTCTGTTCTAATATATCATGTCTTGTTCCCGCAGAGGACAGTTGACTAAAATTACATTTTTCTACTTTTTTGAGAATTACTTTTCTTTGTAGTCCAGTAGTATAGGACCGTTTTATTTTGTAGAGCAGTTCTTGAGCAAACTGTGTGGCCAAGGGCCCCATAGAAGTAAATGAGATCAGAAAAAGAGAGAGGCTGTCAAGTTCACATGAGAGGGAAACACAGAATTTTCTTTGGGGACTTTAAGTTAGAGGCAAAGAAGCATGATGATCAATTCTTGATGCAGAGGTTGTTTCCGAGCAAAAGTGAGGCGTTAAGTGACACGAGGACATTGCCATGCTGATGTTAGTGTGCACAGAAGCTGCCCAGACAGGATGTGAAATTAACAGAGAAATGCTGGCTTCCACATATGGATGTTTTCTTTGGTTTATAGCTTGAAAAAAAAAGAATATGTCTTAGCCTTAAATTGAGTTGAAATCACATGTAAGAAGGTAAAAATACATAATAGGAGATTTTTATATCTGTTCTTTGTAGATCATCATGTTCAGAAGTAAGATACATGGAAAAACAGATTATTCGGTGTGTGTGGGTATGTGCGTGTGTATGTGTTTGTGTATGTGCACATGGACACCAGAGGGGGACACTGGATGTCTTGTTTTATTACTCTCTTACTGACCCGAAAGCTAGGCCATTGCAGCAACCCCAGCAATTCTCCTGTCTCCACGTCCTTGCCCCCCAGCACAGGCATAGCTGTAGCCAAGCCACACTTCCTGTGTTGGTGCTGGGATTTGAACTCAGGTCTTCATGCCAGTGATCCTCTTGGTTTTGTGGTAGTGCTAAGATGAAAAATCAGCATCTGACCATGTTTTTCTGTGCCTTTACTAAACTCAGAATTACCTGGACAACTTCTGGCCAGATTTAAAGGCTGCCCATGAGCTCTGGGACTCCATCCTTCAGTCTCGCCGGGAAAGGGAGAGTGAGAGTCAGGAAACCCATGGGAAGGAGTACCCGGAACACCTTCCCCTGGAAGTACTGGAGGCAGGCATCAAATCTGGACGTTACATCCAGGTGAGAGTGAGTGTCGGTAACAACCGGTGTATTCTTCTCTTCTCAGCTAACTTTCCATTCCACACCTCCGAGTTCAATGCCTGTCCGCAAGATGGGTTTGAGTAACCAGAGCTGCCCAGTTCAAGGCCACTTGGGAGCCATTTTCCATAGTCCTTAACTGTCTAGTTCTAAGCTTCCCAAGTGTCACACAAGTATATCGGTAGCCTTCTGTCACTGGAAAAGATGTACATTTTTTTTTTTTTTTTGGTTTTTCAAGACAGTGTTTCTCTAACAGTCCTGGCTGTCCTGGACTCTCTTTGTAGATCAGGCTGGCCTCGAACCCACAGAGATCCACCTGCCTCTGCCTCCTGAATGCTGGGATTAAAGGCGTGCGCCACCACTCCCAGCTAAGATGTACAATTTTGCATTAGGATGTGGAAGTGACAGCAACATCATCACATCTGTGAATTTATCTTCAGTCCTTTGCCATTTTCCTTCCCCTGTAAAGGAGGGCCTCTTTGTGACTCCCCAGGGCCCAGATCCCAGGGGCTCCTGGGTTTTGAGAAGGACTAGGATACAGTTAAGTCATCAGCGTTAACTGTCTCACCCACATTCCATTCCTGTGCTCCTGTGTGGCTATGTGCAGTCTTGTGTATCCACCCCAGTCAAGATTCAGAGCTATTCTGACAGGCAACCCAGGAGTCTCTAGTGGTAACCAAAGCTTGAGTGTACCGTGCTGAAGCCCATGCCTGGTGTGACGAGCTTGCCGGGCCCTTGGTGTAGCTGCACAGTAGTTCAAGGTAGCAGTGTGTTCTCTCAAGGAAAGAAATTGTAGTGATTACGACAGATCACACTCTGCCAAGAATATGATCTTTTTCATAACTTTTAAAAAACTCAGTCAAGAAATAACTTTGTTGACACTAATTTTTGCTTATGATTTTAGGGAATTCTGAACGTCAACAAGCACAGAGCTCAGATAGAAGCTTTTGTTCGCCTGCAAGGAACCAGCAGTAAGGACTCAGGTTCGGTGCCAACCCCACATTCCCGTGCTGCCTTTTCAGTTCTGATGTTACACAGTGAAGAGAGCATGGATTGCCATGCAGCCCTGTATACATTGGGGTTTGTGGATTCTAGGGGTTTTCCTCTGTGTCTATTTTGTCTACAATTTGGGGGGGGGGTGTTAGTAGGAATTGAACCTAGGGCTTTGCTTATTCTACTTGTCTATCACTTCTGACTTTTAAAAATTTTTTTTAGGTTTTTCGAGACAGCGTTTCTCTGTGTATCCTTGACTGTTCTGGACTCACTTTGTAGACCAGGCTGATCTACCTGCCTCTGCCTCCCAAGTACTGGGATTAAAGATGTGTGCTACCACGCCCAGCGACTTTTTAAAAATTCTTTAAAAACTAAGCTGAAGCCGGGCGGTGGTGGCGCACGCCTTTAATCCCAGCACTTGGGAGGCAGAGGCAGGCGGATCTTTGCGAGTTCGAGGCCAGCCTGGTCTACAAAGCGAGTCCAGGACAGCCAAAGCTGTTAAACAGAGAAACCCTGTCTCGAAAAACAAAAAAAAAAAAAAAAAAAAAACTAAGCTGGGAATGATGGCACATGCTTTAATCCAAGCATTTGGGAGGCACAGGCAGGATCTCAATGAATTTAAGATGAGTATGGTCTACAAAGACAGTTCTGGGACAGCCAAGGCTACAGAGAGAGAGACCCTGTCTCAAAAAATAAATAAATAAATAGATTAAGACAACTAAATGAGCACGTAATACTGTGCATATCCATGGATACAGATGACATTTCACAGCCATCACCTCACACGTGCCAGATTCTCTGTTCACATGTGGTTGTCATCCACTACAGTTATAAACTGTGCTATGGAGTTTAAACTATTCCTTCTAGGCAGCTCCAGCCCTAATTTCTGGTTTGTTGCAGTGTGTTTAAACTGCTGTAGGGGGAAAGGAAACACCCCCTCTAAGGCCCCACTGCTGACTGGTGCAGCTGAGCCTGCAGCCCAGACTATGATATAAACATTCCTATATGCCTCTGTGTGCTCTCCTGTGATCACATCTCAGGCAGAATGGGGGAACAAAGATGAAATTCTAAAAAGAAGGAAGAAGAAACCTTGATGGGTGGCTGCCGGGTGGTGGTGGTGCACGCCTTTAATCCCAGTACTCAGGAGGCAGAGGCAGGTGGATCTTTGTGAGTTCGAGGCCAGCCTGGTCTACAAAGTGAGTCAAGGACAGCCAGGGCTACACAGAGAAACCCTGTCTTGAAAAACCAAAAAAAGAAGAAGAAGAAGAAGAAGAAGAAGAAGAAGAAGAAGAAGAAGAAGAAGAAGAAGAAG
>CAJQZJ010000335.1:885884-907252 GCA_907164525.1 Lophiomys imhausi | reverse complement strand
AGAAGAAGAAGAAGAAGAAGAAGAAGAAGAAGAAGAAGAAGAAGAAGGGTGGCTGGGTTGAAGGATGCTGAGTAATAGTGGCTCCCAAGGCATTTGTTTGTCAGTCCTCTGCAGGTTTGCATCCTTTGTGTATAGTTCAACATGCTGACCAAATCCTTTGGCTATGCAGGACCCTGAAAGGCTTGAGCATAATTCTAGTGTAAGCTCACAGTTACATGCAGGAAAATAATATCAACTTTGAAAGCAATGGGATAGGGAAGGATTCAAAACAAAATAACATAAGAGTGAAGCATGGTTATATGTACCTCTGTGAGACTGTCAACAAATTTAATAACCTAAAAATAACTAATGAAGGGTCTCTTGTACAAACTCATTATCCAGAGTGGCATGGGAGCAATGTTAGTTCATTCCCAACCTGGTAGAACACAAGTTTAAGCCAAACATGGTGGCACCTATAACCCTCGAGCTCAGTAGACTGAGGCAGAAAAATCACAAGTCTCAGGCCAACCTGGTCTACACAGAAAGAAAAAGAAGAAAGAAGCTGTTTGACTCCCCCTTTAGAAGGAAGGAGTTTGTTTTGGGGCATGTGTATGTGTGTGTATTTTCTAAAGGAACAGAACTAATAGAATGGATGTATATATTAAAGAAGGGTTTATTAGGTGGGCTTCCACACGTGGTCCTGGTAGTCCAACTGCGGCTGAGTCACACTGAAGAGCCTGAGAATCCATGAGCTGGTTGTCTCAGCAGTCCTGCTCTGATACTGAAGGTCTGGAAGATTCCTGGAGAGCTGCTGGTATTCAGTCTACAGTGGAAACCTGAAGAAATTAGTTCTAAAGCCAGTTAAGGGTGCTGTGGTAACAGGACAGTTTGATTTGCAATCAAACTGTAACCCTGGCTTAGATGGAACTCTGGATTAGATGTAACTCTAGCAAAATGGAACCCTGGCTTAGAAGGAACACAGGCTGGGATAGAACTCGTCTTAGATGGAACTCTGGTTTAGATGTGAAGGCAGCAGGCAAAAGCAAATCCATGACTTTTATCTGGTTCCCACAGATTTAGGGTGAGTCTTCCTGCTTCAGATAATCTGATCAAGGAAATCCCCCTCATAGGAGCATCCCGAGGCTTATGTTTTAGTTGAATTCAGCAGTCATGTTGACAACCAAGGTTACACTTGAGAGAAAGAGAGAGGTATATGTGGGGGCACACAGGTACAATCACTGTTATATGCAGCTTGGAGGCCAGAGGTTGATGTTGAGTATCTTCCTGTGTCATTATCTACTTTTATTTGTGTGTGTGTGTGTGTGTGTGTGTGTGTGTGTGTGTGTGTCTGTGTGCCTGTGTGTGGCATATTGCATGTTTGTGTACCCCTGGCTTTTATGTGGGAGTGCTGGGGGTTCAGGACTCAGGCTGTCTTACTTACAAGGCAGGCTGAGTCATCTTTCCAGCTTCCTCCACCTTATTTTTTTGAGACAGGGTCTCTCAGTGAATGAGAAGCTTGCTCTTTTGGCTAGACTGACTGGCCAGTAAACCCCGTCTCTAGCCCACCAAGTACGTGGGTTACAGATATGTGCCACCACACCTGGCATTTTACATGGTTCTCAGAGATCCTCATGCTTGAGCAGCCTCATCCCCTGAGCCATCTCCCTAGGCCCCTGAAAGGAGGGAACTCATCAGCAGTGTGATGATTAGACCTGAGGAATGGTCATTTGAAATGCCTCCTGCTGTGGCAGCCTTTGACTCACAGCTTCTCCGTGCTGAACACACAGGCTTGATCAGCGACATCCTTATCCATGGCACGAAGGCTCGGAACCGCTCCCTCCATGGGGATGTGGTGGTGGTGGAGCTGCTCCCCAAAGACGAGTGGGAAGGAAGAACTGCCGCCCTGTGTGAGAGTGACAGTGAGGACAAGGCCTTGGGCGAGTGCCCAAGCGAGCCCATGCCCACAGGTGAGCCCGCCAGGAGGTACAATTCTGCCCTAACTCTGTACTTGTTTAATGAAGATTGTGTGTATTCATCATGTATAATGTGGTGTTTTAATATAGATATGCATTGCTGAATGGCTAAATCCAGCTAATTAACATATGTATTACTTCACGCACCACGTTTTTAAAAAGTAATCTTTATTCATTTTTATGCATAGGAGTGTTTTGCCTGTGCATGTCTGGTGCCCAACCTAGAGAAGAGTATTGAATGCCCTGGAATTGGAATTATAGATGCTGGTGAACCATCATGTGGGTACTGGGAATTAAACTCAGATCCTCTGGAAGAGCAGCTATTAACCACTGAGCCATCTCTCCAGCCCCTAAAAATGATCGTTTTATTATATGATGTGCCTGTATGTGCATGTTTGTGAGTGCCGGTGTTGGCTCTGCTTCTGCCTGCTTAAGAAGGCTACCTAGCGGCAGGGCATGGTGGCACATGCCTTTAATCCCAGCACTTGGGAGGCAGAGGCAGGCAGATCTCTGTGAGTTCCAGGCCAGCCTGGCCTACAAAGTGATAGCCAGTACTGTTATACAGAGAAACCCTGTCTCGGGGGAAAAAAAAACAAACAAACCCAACAACAAAACAGTGAATAAATAAATGAGTGACTCAGGAGTGAGAACCACTGGCTTTTCCTGGTATACCAAACCCTGAGTTTGGGGAGGTAACAGCAGAGGAGCAGATGGGACATATTCTGAATGTCATGTTGGGCTCTGAAGACAAAGGAAATGCTGACAAGGTTTTTAGTTGTTGTTTTGTTTGACACAAGATCTATGTAGCCCAGGCTGTCCTGGACTTGTTTTGTAGACCAGGACAGCCAGAGCTGTTACACAGAGAAACCCTGTCTGGGAAAAAAAAACAATTGACATTTAAAGCGCTCAGAAAACAGGTCCTGAAATACATCTGGGCTATGTGGATGAGCTTGAGAACAGTGACTGTGTGTCCCTTGTCCACTTCTTGCTGCTCCGCTCTCACAGCCCAGAGAGGAATAACTGACCAGTCGGTGCTTTGTTATGTTCTGTCTTCCTGAAGGTCGAGTGGTGGGCATCCTTCAAAAGAACTGGCGAGATTATGTGGTGACATTTCCATCTAAAGAAGAAGTGCAGTCTCAGGGCAAAAATGCTCAGAAGATCTTAGTCACACCGTGGGATTACAGAATCCCCAAAATCCGCATCAGCACTCAGCAAGCCGAGGCCCTCCAGGTAGCTTCCCTGCACTCCTGTTCTTTCTCTGTCTGCTGGCTTCTGCGCAGCACCAGGAAGCATTGTTAGTTCCTTTGCATAAGAGGAAATAAATTATTGATGGTATCTGGCACTCTGAGATACTGTTTTTAAACATTCTAAATATATAAGAACCATCTATTAAGTAGTCCATGGTTAATAAATGAGGGCTAGAGAGAAATTGTCCTAGAAAGAGTTGTGTAGGACAAGCTGAGTGAACATACATTATCCAGCTGTCCAGCTCAGAAACTTTCAATACATACAGTTTGCCAACACTAACAAGCTTCCTTCCAGGGGAAGATCCAGAAATATGATCAGAGCATCCTGCAGGGATGATATAGTATGACTTCACAGATCGATTATCCATATAGACTGGAGCGCCAGAGAGAAGGCAGAAATTAACTTGGGGCAGAGAGTGGAGGCAATGCCTGACTTAATTCAGCCAGTGTTTTGCAGTTTGTCTCTGAGACACTAAAGTGGAATGTCTGCAACCCTTACCTGGCCATCGTTCCTTTGCCTCCGGAAGCTTTGTGTGGACCCGAGGCCAGTTAGGACTGTGTGCTTTCCATTTCCGGGGTGTCTGGGGTGTGTGGAGGTGCTGAGGAGTGGACCGGTTCAGCTCACACTGCTACCGGCATTCCTGCCAAGCAACATCGAGACAGGGTTTCTCTGTGTAGTCCTGGCTGTCCTGGACTCACTTTATAGACCAGGTTGGCCTTGAACTCACAGAGATCCACCTTCCTCTGCCTCCCAAGTGCTGGGACTAAAGGCATGTGCCACCACTCCTGGAAATTACAGACAGCTGTGAACTGCCATGTGGGTGCTGGGATTTGAACCCAGGTCCTTTGGAAGAACAGCCAGTGCTCTTAACTGCTGAGCCATCTCTTCATCCCCTCTCTGTGCTGTTTATTTGGTTAGTTTGATGCTTCAGATTGAACACTTAACTCCAACTTTGGTTCACATTGTATTTTTTTCCCTTTGTATAGGACTTCAGGGTGGTTGTGCGCATTGATTCCTGGGAGACAACATCAGTGTATCCAAATGGACACTTTGTCCGCGTCTTAGGGAGAATCGGTGATCTGGAAGGGGAGATTGCAACCATCCTGGTAGAGAACAGTATTTCTGTTGTCCCTTTCTCGGAAGCCCAGGTCAGATTTCCCTGAGGTCTTTGGTCCAGAGACATAGATGTCTTTCTGCTTTTGTTGCTGTTTCATCATAAAGAAAGAAAAATCTCTCTCTCTCTCTCTCTCTCTCTCTCTCTGTATGTGTGTGTGTGTGTGTGTGTGAGAGAGAGAGAAAGAGAGAGAGGAGTTTTAATTGTGCATGCAACATGGAGGCCAAAGATCAACATCTATCCTCATCCTTGATCACTCTCTGTTTTACTTTATTTTTATGAATGTGTGTATTGTCTGTGTGCGTATCCACATGTGTTATGTATGTGTCTGTGTGTACATATCCACATGGGTTATGTATGTAAGTGTCTGTGTGTACATACATATCCACATGGGTTATGTGTAACAGAAATTTTTTATTTAAAACACTTATTAATACTTAACAAATATCTATATCCTATATCCTATAACTTAAAACCTACATTCTAAAATCTATAATCTATCTAAGAACACCCTAATACCTATCTAAGAACCCCTAACTAACACTATTTTAACTTTATTAAAAGGATATTAATATTCTTACCATAGGACCGTGCAGGATAACTTGATTTACAGCAATCCCAGCAGGTAGTCCCCTTTAAGCCCAGCCTCTGCTTAGTGTCGGTTGGGCCTAACTTTGCCAGTCAACAAGGTCAGTTTATTTCAACCACCAAATTGTGGCTGGTTTATAAAGTCAGTCTGTTCCAACCGCCAAACTGAGGCCAGCTTTTTCCATAGACTTCATACCCTAAAGCTACTCCAAGTGGCTTCCACACTCCGCCTGCTTTGCTGCCAGCCTTAACAGGCTGAATTATGGCAAAGGGTCTTTCTCAGGCTAACTTGCAATGAAGTCTTCCTCTCTTGGACTCTGCCTTTCAGTTTATGACCATTGTGGCCTAATCACTTGAATATGCCATACCTTGCTATGCATATCTCCAGTGTGACTTCTCAGTCAGTGAAGGCAGGAGAAAGAGAGCACCATGAGGAGCTTTCTGGTTTATATATCGCATTATCTCCCGATCCCTAGCAGTCTTGAGGGTCCACAAAGTCTCTTGTGAGCATCAGGTTTTCTAGCCACACTCCTTCAACAGGGCAGTTCATGTTTCTATCTCAGTAACCTCAAAGGACCCCTGGTCAACCCCCTATGTGCTACCAGATGCTAAGCTGAACTGCATACCAATTTCACTAAGGAGGCCCAACTTCCACCACAGTTATGTGTGTGTCTGTGTGTGCATATCCACATGGGTAACCAGAACAGGATATTGGATCCCCTAGGTCTGGCTATTGTAATCTGACATGGATGCTGGGAATCAAACTTGGGTCCTCTGGAAAAGCAGCAAAAGCTCTTGACTGCTGAGGTATCTGTCCAGCCCCTCCACCTCATTTTTTGAGACAGGATCTCACTAAATGTAGAACTTACTAAATCAGTAAGCATTGGGTCCATGGAGTCCCAGAGACATTCCTGGCTCCCCCTCCTCAGCCCTAGGATGACAGGTGTGCACCTATGCTCCCAGCTTTTCATGTGGGAGCTTGGGGTCCAGACTTGGGTCCTCATGTTTGTGTGGCAAGTCCTTTACTCACTGAGCCATCTCTCCATCCCTGAAAAAACTTCATACTGTGTAACAACCCACTGTCTAGAGTCACAGAAAAATAAAAACAAAATCTCACCCCTCCCAATTCTGTACTTGCCCCAAACTAAAGTCACCTCTAAGTGTAGACTGAATTTCCTACAGCTCTCAAAGTTTTAAGTTTTCCAACTGTGCTTAAAATGACATCAGGGTCTTGACATCAGTGTCCACCCCAAGCCCTAGACCAACATGATCACACCCTCCCTCCTCCTTTTCCTCTTCCTCCTTCTCCTTCTCTTCCACCTTCTTATTTTTTTTATATTGTTTTGATACAAGGTCATGCTATGTAGCCATGACTAGACTTGAACTCTTAGAGGTCTACCTGCCTCTGCCTGCGGAGCACCACCACGCCCATCTTGCATATCTTCTTCACAGATCCAACCAAGCTCTGCTCCCACCAGAGATGAATGGGTCAAAAAATCAGGCTCATTAGGAAATGTTTTTTGTAACCTTTACAGAAAACAAAAGTCAAATGAACATAAAATACCAGTGATTCCCTCACTTTATGGTCTTTCAGTCTCATAAATCTCCTTTATTATTCTCTCACGGCCACATCCATTGTGTGCACTTACATTCTAGTCTGCTTTCTTCACTTAAAACTGTTTCTATATATTGACACAGCCTACTTATTTTTAGTAGTTAAGACAAATTACTGAAATTAATTCACCCAACTTTGCTTAAACATTCCTCAATTGTTGGACACTGGTAGTGTTTAATTTTTCAGTATTACGAAAAAAAATGTTACTTGAAACATTTTTTTAAATCAGTGTTTCCTTTTTTATTCTTTTCAATCATCCCCTTGGAATGTAATCCTTAAAGTTAAATTAGCAAGTCAAAGGGCATAAAAAATTTAAATAGGTTTGTTATGTATTGGTAGATAGTTTTCCAGAAAAACGTTGCCCCCCTGTGAATTACCATCAAGAGCATATGGGGTTCCTATTTTCATTATAGCCTCTGACAGAACAGGAGCCACAATAAGAAAATGTTTTAAGCTACTTTACATTATTAAATTTAGAATATTTTACATAATTAAATTTTCATGTTTAACATTAGTTTCTGAAAATTATTTGTTGGCTTCCTTGGCACTTCTTATGAAAATGTTAGACTAAAATGAAGCAGAAATTTGACTTCCCAAGACTACAGTTCTCTCTCGCCTGTAGCCTACTTAGCTGCAAATTGATAGCTTAAACAGGTAATCATAGAGGGAAAATGCCCCAGATTGGTCTTGTTTAAATTATCTTTAAGGAATAAAGATAATTCCTTTAAGGAATAAAGAAAACTTTTATTTGGGGGGGGGGAATCATGTAGATTTTTTTTCTCCCCAGGGCTTGACTTGAATTCAAAGCTCAATTCATGGATCATGTGGAAACAGGATGCATTCTGTACCTCAATTTCGCCTATTCATTCTTGCTCTACCACCATAATTAATGACTGCCAGAAGTCACAGGACATTTCCTAGCAGACAATAAGGTCTTTAATGCTGTCTTTTCTGCTGACTCCTGACTTCCCAGGGCCCAGCCCAGTGCCTGACACTTGTGAGGCACCTAACGAACAGTTATTAGTCAAAAGGCAAATAAGGCTGGGAAGATGCCTGCTCAGTAAGTACTATGCAACCATGAGGATCTGAGCTCCAAGCAGAACCCACTTAAAAAGCTGGGCATGGTAAAAAAAAAAGAAAAGAAAAAAGCCGGGCACGGTGACACATGCTTGTAAGTAGTTCTCAGAAAGGGCACAGAAAGAGGTCTTTAGTGTTTGATGGCCATCCCGACTAGTATAATTAGAGCCTTCCAGGCCAGTGAGCAACAACTCTGTCTTCATGAGTGGCTGATGCCCAAACAGGCCAGAAGAGGACATAGGAACCCCAGGGACTGGGGTTACAGGCAGTTGTGAGCCACCATGTGGATGCTGAGAATTGAACCTGGGTCCTCTGGAAGAGCATCCATTGCTCTTAACCACTGAGCCATCTCTCCAGCCCCTCTTAGGAGAGTGAGTTTTTAGAAAACCTTGTAATGCATGGATTTCTGAATATTTGGTCTCCTGTGCAGATGTGTGAGATGCCGGTGAACACACCAGAAAACCCTTGGAAAGTGAGTCCCAAAGAAGAGCGAGAACGAAAGGACCTGAGAAACACCCACCTTGTATTCAGCATTGACCCCAAAGGTTGTGAAGATGTGGATGACACGCTCTCGGTCAGAACCTTGACTAACGGCGACCTGGAGCTTGGGGTCCACATCGCTGACGTCACACATTTTGTGGCACCCAACTCTTATATTGATGTCGAAGCTAGAACGAGGTAACCCTACTGGAAGTCAGCACTGTGGTGTGTGTTTGTATCTGTGCTCATTTCTGATGGTCAAGATGTGCTGTTTGTGCAGTTCTGAAAAATCTCTTCTGGGTTTTCCTAACGTCCCCTCCTTCAGGAAAATAGCACCTTGATTAGTTTGTGTCCTTTCTTAACCCTTTACCCATCGTTTCCTCTGAAGTTAAAATGAGTAAATTTTCGCATGTAACACAGTATTCTATATAGATTCTAGATCATTATGCCACCATTGTCCTCAGGCAGCTAAGATTCATGTCACTTTTACTTTCTACATCAGTGGAGGAATGTTCAGCCAAAGCAGTGTGACTTGGTCAAGTGGGCACATGGGAGCCATTTAATTAGGCAGCGGCTCCGCTGTATGAAGAGCAGTAGCCCCAGGAGACTCCAGCCTGGGCTTGGCTGTTTACCTCCTGCAGCCCATGCTGGCAGCAGTTCTGCTGGCTGCTGAGGGTCAGTTACCTCACGTGTCATTCCAGGGCCACCACTTACTACCTAGCAGACCGCCGTTATGACATGCTGCCCGCCATCCTCAGCGCGGATCTCTGCTCCCTCCTGGGAGGCGTTGATAGGTGAGTCTGACCTTCACCTTCAGAGCTGCCTGTGCCCTCCTGCTGTTTCTCCCCTCAGCCTTCTGGTGTACTCACTGGCACCCCATACCCCTACCCGCTGCTTTCCAGGTCCTCTCTCTGCTCCCAACTTCCTTCTTCCCTTCCATGTATGGGTTCAGGGAGCTTTCTTTTTCCAACCTCCTCTCTTTCTGTTCTCCTGAAGTTAGCTTTTTGAAGTCAGCCACAAGCTAAGGAGAATGCAGTTTGCTCTCCAGTGGACGCTGTTCTTCAGAAAGCTCATGAACTTAGGGAGTTTATGTTTATCAGTGAACACATAATTAAGTCAGATAGTGGGCTGGAGAGATGGTTCAGCCGTTAAAGGCTAGGTTCACAACCAAAATTAAGTCAGATAGTTCCAAACTAGTAAGCTCCAAAAGATAAAAGAACCCTTTCTAGTATTTTTCTCCTTAGGTACTAATTTCTACATTTTTCTATATTCAATATACACAAATATGACTGTGTAATTTTTATTTTTTATAAAAATACTAGCATACAGTAGATATAAATAACAGACTCCAACACTAGGAGTGCTGGCCTTTCTGAGCAAACTACTTCTGGTTGTGACACATATATATGTAGAAACAGATGTATGTGTGTGTGTGTGCCATTTATATATAATTTATATACACACCTGCTATTCGGCACTTAAATTTATGCCTTCCTTTATTTTGAGGCAAGGTGCCCTGTTCTCAAACTCAGTTGAAAGCAAAGGATGGCCTTGAACATCTGACCCTCCTGCCCCGCTGGGCACCAATGTGCCTAGTTTATGTGGTGCTGGGGTCCACTCCAGAGCCTTGTGCAAGCTAAGCAGAGCACTCTAGCAACTAAGCTAACTCCACAACCCCTCAGTTTCTTTTTTAAAGATTTATTTTATTTTGTGTCTTGAGTGTTCCCTGCATATATTTATATGCATGGTATGTGTGTAGTGCTTACAGAGGCCAGAAGGGGGCATCCAGTCCCCTGGAGCTGGAGTTACAGACAGTTGTGAGCCCCCATGTGGGTGCTGGGAATTGAACCCCAGTCCTCTGGAAGGGCAGCCAGTGCTCCTAACAATGAGCCATGAAACACCTCAGCAGCACTGGTGCTCACTCGCAATATCTCTGAGGAGAAATCCCTGGAAGTGGAGCTTGTGTCAGGGTGTGTGCATTTGTCCTCAGATGCCCTCCTCAGAGGTCACAGCGATCAGCAGTAAGTCGGGAGTTTGCTTCCCCACAGCTGTGCTGTCTCTGTGCTGTACCCTTTCATCTAAGTCAGTTTGCTAGACAGCTAGTATCTTAATTTTATTTATTTATTTAAGTTTTACTAGACAGAGTTTCTCTGTGTATCCTTAGCTGTCCTGGATTCGCTTTGTAGACCAGGCTGGCCTTGAACTCACAGAGATCCGCCTGCCTCTGTTTCCTGAGTGCTGGGATTAAGGGTGTGTGCCACCACGCCCAGCCATATATAGACTTCTTAAATAACATGTCTGGGTGGCAGAATGGCTCTTTGTTAAATGAGTTTTTGGTAATGAACCTGTCATCAAGATTGACACTGAGCTGGCTGTCATCTTGTAGGGTTTACAGGCTTTGCTTTAGTTTCCTGGGCACTGAACAGATTTGACTCAGCTGGTGTTGAGCAATTCTAATCAAGATCGAGAACTGTAAGGTTTTCATATTGTGTGTGAACTCACTTAGAGTTGTTCAAGGTTTAACAGAACCCAGCCAGACTTTGTTGTTGACACAGGATCTCACGACGTAGCCCTAACTTGCCTGGAACTCACTGTGTAGACCAGGCTTGCTTCAGACTCACAAACATCTATCTATCTTTACCACCCAAGTGGTGGAGTTAAAGACATGTACCACCACGCCCAGCCTGACTTTTTAACGTTAAAATGTGTGTGAACATGTGTATACATATATACATACATACATACACACGCACACATACTTACATACATAGGAGGGTTGTTTCTGTGATAGAGTGATTAAAGAAACTGTACCCAAAAATCTGTAGCAAGGTCATTTCCTTCTAATTTCATTCAAGATCAAGTTCTGCTTGCATCTAAAATAGAATGGAGCGGGGCTGGAGAGATGGCTCAGCAGTTAAGAGCACCGGCCACTCTTTCAGTCAACTCAGGCAACCCAGGTTTGAGTCCCAGCACCAGCATGATACCTCACAACTGCCTGTGATTCCAGTGCCAGGGGATCTGACACCCTCCTCTGACCTCCTTGAGCAGCAGGCAGACACCCAGTGTTTAGACATACATTCGGGAAAAACACCCACAGATATTAAAGAAAGAATAGTAATCTTATAAAAAGAATGGCCAAGCGTGGTGGCGCACGCCTTTAATCCCAGCACTCGGGAGGCAGAGGCAGGTGGATCTCTGTGAGTTCAAGGTCAGCCTGGTCTACAGTGAGTCTAGAACAGCCAGGGATACACAGAGAAATCCTGTCTCGAAAAACAAACAAACAAACAAACAAACAAAAAAACAACAAAGAATGGAAGCCCTACAAGATGGCTCAGTGGGTAAAGGCACCTGCTGTGATGTCTGAGTTTGGTCTTTAGGACCAACATGGTGGAAGGAGAGAAATGACTCCCACAAGTTGTCCCAACTCCACACATGTGTCACAGTGCTCACACGTGCACCCACATACATATAAACATACACAAGATAAATAAAGAGTACAACTTTTTTTTTTTAAAGAAACTAGAGTGGAATAATGAAACTGTTGATGTCCTGTTTTTATAGGTATGCTGTGAGTGTGTTGTGGGAATTAGATAAAACCTCTTATGAAATTAAGAAGGTGTGGTATGGCAGAACTATTATCCGATCAGCTTACAAACTGTTCTACGAGGCAGCCCAGGAGCTACTGGATGGAAACTTCAGCATTGTTGATGATATTCCAGAATTCAAAGCCTTGGAGGAACAGAGCCGACAGGCCAAACTGGAGGAGTTAGTGTGGGCAATTGGGAAGTTGACAGACATAGCTCGTCACATCCGAGCAAAAAGAGACCGATGTGGTGCCCTAGAGCTGGAAGGTGTAGAGGTTCGCGTCCAGCTGGATGACAAGAAGAACATTCATGACCTTATCCCAAAGCAGCCCCTGGAGGTTCATGAAACGGTAGCCGAATGTATGATCCTGGCCAACCACTGGGTGGCCAAGAAAATCTGGGAGAGTTTCCCCCACCAGGCTCTGCTGCGCCAACACCCTCCTCCACACCAGGAGTTTTTCTCAGAGCTCCGGGAATGTGCTAAAGCAAAAGGCTTCTTCATAGACACACGGTAATCCTCTTTTGAGGGGGCAGAGGAATACAGAGTGCTTTTATTTATGTTACAGCCATTCTTTTTTTTTTTTTTTTTTGGTTTTTTCGAGACAGGGTTTCTCTGTGTAGCCCTGGCTGTCCTGGACTCACTTTTGTAGACCAGGCTGGCCTCGAACTCACAAAGATCCACCTGCCTCTGCCTCCCGAGTGCTGGGATTAAAGGCGTGCGCCACCACCGCCCGGCTGTTACAGCCATTCTTAACCAGGCACATTGGTACACTGGAGGCTGAGACAGCCAGATCACCAGTTTATGGGTGGCCTGGGCTATTTAAAGAGGATTTAAAAATTATGTTGTTGCCAAGCACAGGGTCCTAACTAAAATGTCTTTTATCAGTTTAGTAAATGGGTTTTTTTAGCTTGTCTTCAAGCAACAGAGTCTGGCTGGAGTAACTGGTTGAGTCACTTGTATACAGGTCACACAGACCAAGGGCTTTCCAATACCCTTTTGGTTACTCCTTAGAATCCTGAGGTGGTGACCTTATCATTCAGTTTACTGATGGGAACTTTAGTCTAACAGGATTGAGTAACCTGCTCATAATTTACCTGTTGGGCCAGGCAGGGTCTTTATGCTTAGAAGTTCCTCTCAGAGGCCACTTCTCAGATTGCCTGTGTTTTTCATTGATCCTGTCTTCCATCTTTTCTCTTACCCAGCTGCTCAGAACTATGATACATTCCTAGTTTTATTTTTTATATACCAGTATGAGCCAGGCATGGTGGCACTCAGGAGGTAGAGGCAGGCGGATCTCTGTGAGTTCAAGACCAGCCTGGTCTCCAAAGCAAGTCCAGGACAGCCAGGGCTACACAGAGAAACCCTGTCCCAAAAACAAAATAAGTAAGGTATGTTTACTTGTGCATGTTAAGTTTAGGAATGCTTTCTTTTTGAGATTGGGCTTCACTGTGTTTTCTGGCTTAGCCTTTGGAGTGCATAGACTATAGGAGTATGCCGCCATGCCAGTTGCTTGATTTTTTAAAACTCCCTCTTGCTAAATGATTCTTGATAAATAAAAAATGAAAAGCCCATTCTTTAGGCTGTATATGATGCTTACAGGTGAGTATATTAAGAACATAACTAGACAGTTTTAAAACCAGTGCTCAGGAGGCAGAGGCAGGCAGAGTTCCAGAACAGCCAGGGCTACACAGAGAAATCCTGTCTCGAAAAACCAAAGGGTGGGGGGAATGGGAGAATGTACCTCCACAAAAATCTGACCACCTATTTCAGTCAAGACTTAGCCTTAAAGAGAGAGAAAAAAGAGGGGAGATTCTTAGCAACCTTCTGAGATGTAACTTGAAAGCCACTAAAATGGCATTCATGGCTAATGCTAAGATATTTATTGACTCTCCCTTAAGAAGACCATACCCATACTTAGATATATCTTTTTTGGGGGGATTTTCAAGACAGGATTTCTCTGTGTAGCCCTAGCTGTCCTGGACTCACTCTGTAGACCAGGCTAGCCTTGAACTCACAGAGATCTGCCTGACTCTGCCTCCTGGGTGCTAGGATTAAAGGTGTGTGCCACCATGTCCAGCAACTTTTTAAAAATTTAAATTTGAGCGGGGTGGAAGTAAGTGGCACATGCCTTCAACTCCAGCACCTGGAGACAGAGGCAGGTGGATTCTGAATTTGAGGACAGCCTGGTCTATAAGAGTGAGTTCCAGGACAGCCAGGTCTACACAGAGAAATCCTGCCTGAAAAAACCAAATTCTGACACTCTTTCCTTGTTTAAACTTTAAAAACAAACTATATTTCTGTATTGAAAAGAAAATTGTGGCTAAAATTAATTTAACTGCTAGCATATGAAGTTATTTAAACCAAGAAGTAGAAAGTAAATTGCCTTTGAGGACCCACCAAGGTTTCTGTTTCCTGTTAGGTCCAATAAAACCCTGGCTGACTCTCTGGATAGTGCAGATGACCCCAGCGACCCTATAGTAAACAAGCTCCTGCGCTCCATGGCTACCCAGGCCATGTCCAACGCACTCTACTTCTCTACCGGGTCCTGTGCAGAGGAGGAGTTCCATCATTACGGTGACTGACAGCGCTGGCTTACTCAGGGCTTAACCCTGAGCACACCTTTTCCAAAGTGCTCATGTCTGTTCTTTACTCTGATGTTTTGGTTTCCTTTTGAAGGTCTTGCATTAGATAAATATACCCACTTTACTTCTCCAATAAGAAGATATTCAGATATCGTAGTTCATCGATTATTAATGGCAGCCATTTCAAAAGACAAGAAAATGGAAATTAAAGAAAATTTGTTGAGCAACAAAGATCTTGAGGAATTATGTAGACATATCAACAACAGAAACCGAGTAAGAAGGAATTTTAAACTCTTATCCATCTTCTCGTAAGAGTATAAGCTTACTGCATCAAAGAATGGAGTACCATGTATTTTTGCAAACTCCATAATTATTATAACTAATGTTCTTAATACATTTACAAGTGTTTGGAAGTAATATGAATTTGGGAGACTTTTGTTGTTTGGTTTTTTTTTGTTTTTGTTTTTCGAGACAGGGTTTCTCTGTGTAACAGCTCTGGCTGTCCTGGACTCACTTTGTAAACCAGGCTGGCCTCGAACTCACAGTGATCCACCTACCTCTGCCTCCCAAGTACTGGGATTAAAGGTGTGCACCACCACACCCGGCTATTTGTTTGTTTTTGAGACAGGGTCTCATTATGTAGACCAGTCTGGCCTCTGCCTCCCAAGTACTGGAATTAAAGGTGTGCACTACCATGCCTGGCAATTTTGTTTTGTGTTGTTTTTAGATGAGGTCTCACTGATTTTCCCAGGCTGAGTTTCCACTCATGGGACCCAAGTGACCCTCCAGTTCAGCCTCGCTATGCACTACACCAGGCTTAGCATTAGAGACTTGACAGTGGATTAGAGATCTTTCCCGAAAGGTAGCTGGGCATGGTGTAATGCCAACACTCAGGAGGCTGAGGCACAGGTTAAAGGCTGGTCTACATTTGCGGCTAACCTGGTCTACACTAGCAAGACTAAAGCTAGGCATGGTGACAAATGCCTTTAGTCCCATTACTTGGGAGTCAGAGACAAACAGGTATCTGTAAGTTTGAGGCCAGCCTAGTCTATATGGTGAGTTTCAGGAAAACAGCACTAACATAGTAGTGAGACTCTGTCTAAAAAAAAAAAAAAAAATTACACAGAGAAACCTTGTCTTGAAAAAAACCAAAAAAAAAAGTTAGCATTGTCTAGAATTTAATAGTGGGTGTTTCTGTGTAATAATAGGTAGTAATTTTTCATATCTTTAAAACCCTTTAATTATAATTTATGCATATTGTGTATATATACTTATTTATTGAAGTGAAGGTCAAAGGACAGTTTGTGGGAGTTGGTAATCTCCTTCTACCACCTTCATCCCAAGGATGGAACTCAGGTTGTCAGGTTTGGCAATAAATGCCTTTAACCACTGAGCCATCTCATCGGCCTTAAAATTTGTGTGAGAGGGGGAGACAGACAGATACACAGAGCAAGTATTCATGCATTATGGCACAAGTTACCAAAGGATAACTTTCAATAGTTATCTTTCCACCTTGTTTTTAAGACAGGCTCTTCTTGCTCCCTCACTTTTAAAAAAGCCCAGAGGATAACAACTAGCAACAGTTACTAACTGTTCTTGCCAACAGGGCCAGAGAGAGTCTCAAAGCCTTTGGTGCAAGCATCCTCTCCCAGGTGCCTTGAGGCCAAGCCAGCACCCATGGGCTTCCATTCCTGTTCTCTTATCAAACAGCTCTTCCCATGAGGCCCATATCACTCCTGTCAGGGACAGAACATGAAGCTGTTTTCTGTTTGGGGTGGAGGGTGATTATAAAAGTAATTGTTTTAATTATTCTAAGCAGCAAAAAATAAAAAAATAAAAACCAGGGTCTCATTTGCACACCAGGACAGTTGGCCAGTATGGCTGTATGTCTCTTTCCACTTCTTCTGTCTGTCGTCCATCTTGTGGTAGGAGTGCTGGGATTACAGATGTGTGCTGTGTCCAGCCTTTACGGGGTCTGGGGATTAACTCAGGTGATAAGGTTTGCTTTTGCACACTGAGCCCTACCTTCACAGCTCATCTGCTGCTTGATCTCTTTTTGTTTTGTTGGGTTTTTTTGTTTTTGTTTTTTGGTTTTTTTGAGGCAGGGTTGCACTGTCTCTTTTTCTTTGGTTTAGTTGAGACAAGGGCTTACTCTGGATAGCCTTATACTACTGGTGAGCCTCCTGTCTCAGCATCCCAAGTGTTGGGATTACAGGCATTTGCCACCACACTGTTGAATCCTGCCCTGTTTTTTAAAAAAGCTGTTTCTGTGGGAATGAGTTTTGGGTTTCTTCTTGGACATCCCCTGATGTCCCTGTCATGCTTCGGGTTGGGTTTCTTACAGGCAGCACAGCATTCTCAAAAGCAATCGACTGAGCTCTTCCAGTGTATGTACTTTAAAGACAGAGACTCGGAAACTGAGGAACGCTGCATAGCTGATGGAGTTATTTATTCAATTAGAACGAATGGTGTACTTGTATTTATACCAAGGTATGTTATTTCTCATGCAGTGGCTAAGAGGAAATCATAGTTAAACTACACCAATGTTGAACACTAATGGTACATTATACATAACTTACTAAAGTATTTATTTAGACTAGGGGTATGTAGCTCAACGGTGGAGTGCTTGCCTGACATATCTGGAGTCCTGGGTTTGATTCCATCATCACATAAAAATAGCTGTGGTGACACACACCTGTAAAGCAACATAGTCAGAAGTTCCAGGTCATCCTTAGCTTCAGAATGATTCTGATGCCAGATTGTGCTACATGAGACCTTATCTAAATATATATATATGATTTCTGAGTTCTAGGCCAGCTAAGGCTACTTACTGAGACCTTCTCAAACAAACTGTCTATATTCATATATACAGTGGTACATATATACACTTCATAAAATTACTGTATATACATGGTATAATATACAGTTAGGAAATAAAGGGAACAATTGGGAGTATATACAGATGCACATCCATCTCAGTCTTAGGATTTTTCTTAGCTAGCAAAGTATTGTTTCTCATCTGCTTTTGTAAAAATATTTTAAAGGTAAACCACAGGAAAAGCAGCTATGCATACTAAGATTTGCATACTAAGAATGGGTTATCTCTGTTTTTACCCTGTCAATGATTCAGGTTTGGGATTAAAGGTGCTGCTTATCTAAAGAATAAAGATGGCTTAGTGATCTCATGTGGCCCAGAGAGCAGCTCTGAGTGGAAGCCAGGATCCCTGCAACGATCTCAAAACAAGATCACCTCTACCACAGCCGGAGGGCAGTCTGTTACATTTCATCTGTTTGACCACGTAACAGTAAGTCTCTGTGTACATTCAGGGTTGTTTTCAAAGTGAAGGGAAAAAACATGATGCAGTAACATGTATTTCTCTGTACTAGGTAAAAATTTCTGTTCAGGCCTTGCGTTGCCATTCTGATACAATAAGGCTTGAAATAATAAGCAACAAACCATATAGGACCCCAAACACAGAGCTCTGTCATCAGAGTCCCCTCTTGCTGAAGAGTGAGTTAGTGAAAGAAGTGACAAGATCTGTGGAAGAAGCTCAGCTTGCCCAAGAAGTCAAAGCCAAGGCGCTCCAGGAGGAGTCTCAAGAATACTGCCAAACCAAGGGAAGAAGTCTATACATGCTTCTGCAGGAGATAAGGGACCTTGCTCTTCTGGATGTTTCAAACAGTTACAAAGTGTGAAACTGTCCAGTAATGATCCACTTCATTAAAGAGCACTTCTCAAGAGATTAAGTGGGCACTTCACATCCGCATACAACGCTCTCATACCTCATTGAAGTAAAACTCCCAATACAAAGTGGCTTCTCCTTTTTTTGTTGTTTTTGATGGTTTATTTTTGTTTTTATTTTTTGAAATAGGGTCTCACTGTATAGCTGTGGCTGTCGTAGAACTCATTATGTAGACCAGGCTGGCCTTAAATTCAGAGATCTATCTGCTCTGCCTCCCAAATGCTGGCCAATTGTAAAGGCGTGCGCCACTACACCTGGCAACTAAAAACTGGCTTTTCAGCAGTGAGCAGACAGTGATGAGGCTGTAAAAGGCAAATTGCTAGTCACTTTATAGTAAATCCAAAATTAATTATCCTGCCTCAAAGCAATACTTATTTTTTGAGACAGGGTCTCACTATATAGCCTTGGCTAGCCTAGAACACACTATGTATTCATTCATTGAGATCCTCCTGCCTCTGGACTGCTAGGATTAAAAGTATGTGCCATCACACTTGGCTCAATTCTTTCAAATGAAGTTGTTTTTTTTTAAATGTATTTATGTACATTTGGTGTATGGCATACATGTATGTTTGTGTGAGGGTATCAGATCCTCTGGAACTGGAGTTACAATTGTGAGCTGCCATGTGGGTTCTGGGAATTGAACACTGGTCCCCTGGAAGAACAGCCAGTGCTCTTAACCAGAGCCATCTCTCCACCCCACCCCACCCCTTTTATTGAGGTGGGGGTTAGTAGAGTCCTTTTTTGGTTTTTTCAAGGCAGAGTTTCACTGTGTAGCCCTGTCTGTCCTGGAACTCACTCTACAGACCAGACAGTCCTCAAACTCAAGAGATCTGTGTGTCTCTGCCTCTCAAGTGCTGGGATTAAAGGTGTATACCACTACCAGGCTCAAATGAAGTTTACTTTTGCAATTTTTTTTAATAATTTATTTTTTATTTCTTCAAGTTACATCTCAATCAAAATCCCCTCCCTACTCCCCCCTCCAGTCCCACCCTTCCACCCTCCTCCCCCTGAACCCCCCATCCTCTTCCCTTTTTTTTCTTTTTTAGTTCAAGGTATTTCTTTTTCCCCCCCAACAACTCTCCCTTTCAGTCCAACAAATGGTTCTTTTTCTTATAACTATAAATACAAAACAACAGAAATAGGCCACAATTATGTGAGTTATATGGCTTAGCATGCATTCCCAATGTCCAGTCCATATGTATTTAACACCTGACTTTAACATTCTACTATCTAAACATCTCCATGAGTTTAAAGTTCTATATCTAACTCAGCTTTCATACTAACTTGCCTCACAATTTTAAAAATATCTTCTTAGATCCAGAACACCCTCTTAATTTCCTAAAAAACTCAAAAAAATTTTTTTTTTTTTTTTTTTTTTTTTGGTTTTCTGAGACAGGGTTTCTCTGTGTAGCCCTGGCTGTCCTGGACTCACTTTGTAGACCAGGCTGGCCTCGAACTCACAAAGATCCACCTACCTCTCCCTCCCAAGTGCTGGGATTAAAGGCATGTGCCACCACAGCCCGGCTAACAACTCAAAATTTAACTATGAGACTCTAGCTATCTATTCTTCAACCACCTCAGAGACCTGAGAGGGATAAATATATCTGATTATATAGAAAGTGCAGGGCCTGCAGCTTCCAAAACTAAGAAATGACATACCAGTGGCTGCCTGGACAGTTCCCATTTTCTCTCCATACATTACAGCATCAATCTTCAGCCATTTGGCCCCGTTTCTCTGACAGACATTGATTGTAGAGCAGGAATTATGAAGGACTTACCTACCCTGTCTTGGCAGAGCTAGGCTGTCGACTTAACTGCTTCCAAGTTTTGTCCTTTTTGGACAGCAGTCTGTCTACAGTTGAAGCAAGGGGTTTTTCTTGTCAAGAGAAAGGCTTACCACCAATTCAATCATCTCCAACTGGAGATTCTTCGATGCTCATCTTCTACTTGGAGTAGAATAGGGGGTGCTGTCAGGAGCTGACATGTCTCGATATCAAAAAATCTTAAGTTGAATGCCATATTCTGCAGATCTCTTGAGGTTTTTGAAGATGCCCTATCTATCTCTTATATTTAGATAAGCAAATATTGCTTGTCTCTTAGCAACTTGATTTCTGAATAGCTTAGAAAATAACTGTGATAGACTGTCATAGTAACTAACAAAATGACACGTTTGCATGACTATTAGTTTGCATTTCTTAATTATCCTAAACAGTTTATGACGGTTGGTAGCAAGAGGTCAAAACTTTACATTTCATTTTTAAGCATTACTAGGAACAATACCTTTAAGAAGCATTACCCGCCGGGCAGTGGTGGCGCACGCCTTTAATCCCAGCACTTGGGAGGCAGAGGCAGGCGGATCTTTGTGAGTTCTAGGCCAGCCTGGTCTACAAAGTGAGTCCAGGACAGCCAGGGCTACACAGAGAAACCTTGTCTCGAAAAACCAAAAAAAAAAAAAAAAAAAAAAGAAGCGTTACCCTTAATTTTGTATCAATATACAAAGATCAATACCAATGTGGCCAAATAATTCTTAATTTTGTATCAATATACAAAGATCAATACCGATGTAGCCCAATACAATCTTAATTTTACATCAATATACAAGGGCCAATGCCATTGTGGCCAAATATAATCTTATAATTTTGTATCAATATACAAAGATCAATACCGATGTAGCCCAATACATTCTTAATTTTGCACTAATATACAATGATCAGTACCAATTTAGCCAAATATAATATTAATTTTGTATCAATATACAAAGGTATAAGGCAATATTCAATAATCTGTCCTTTTTTCTTGATCTTTCCTATATTATGTCTATGCCCCATTTTTCTCAAGTCTGTTCACTCCTACATAGGAGAGAAAGAAGGATACAGAAAAGAAAAAGAGAGAAGTCCCTGGGTCTAAACTCCAAAAAACATTTAACAAGACCATTTAACAGCTTGTAGTCTTTTCCCCTAAATAACAAAATTTTCTATTATCCATTAAATAACCAAGGTGGGGGGAACACCCTCCCCACCTTCTGGGGATGGGATGTTGTTCTCTTAAAATGATTTCCTGCTGATTTGGGAACTTTTGTAATTTTTTTTTTTTGTTTTTTTTTTTGTTTTTCGAGACAGGGTTTCTCTGAATATCTCTGGCTGTCCTGGACTCGCTTTGTAGACCAGGCTGGCCTCGAACTCACAAGGATCCGCCTGCCTCTGCCTCCCAAGTGCTGGGATTAAAGGCGTGCGCCACCACCGCCCGGCAACTTTTGTAATTTTTAAGACACATTTGAGTCATAGGCTCCCCTGACATCAGTCAGATAACTTTTTAGCCATTTTAGGTAAGATAGTCCTGTCTACCTTTCCTCTTCAAAACTCTTTTTTTTTTTTTTTGGTTTTT
>CAJQZJ010000335.1:848907-879798 GCA_907164525.1 Lophiomys imhausi | reverse complement strand
ATTCTTTTTTTTTTTTTTGGTTTTTCGAGACAGGGTTTCTCTGAATATCTCTGGCTGTCCTGGACTCGCTTTGTAGACCAGGCTGGCCTCGAACTCACAAAGATCCGCCTGCCTCTGCCTCCCAAGTGCTGGGATTAAAGGCGTGCGCCACCACCGCCCGGCTTCAAAACTCTTTATTTCAAGTTTGATTCACATTTTCTCAGTTGTTCTAGCACAGCTGGAAATAAGGCATAGGGAGAGTGATGGACCGCACAGCTAAGTCTTGCCTCAAACTCCCTTGCCACCCTTGCTTGAATTCTGTTGTGTGCATATCCAATGGCCAAGTACTTGTCCTTCCCAAGAGAAGTATTCCCAAGCTCATCAGTAAAAAAGTAACTCTTGTCACCTGCCCTTCTCTAATCCAGTCAGGGAGTGTGCCTGCAAGCCTGATCAGACCTTCCTGATAAGCCATCTCTCCAGGTATCAGTGGCATACTGAGAGCAGCCTCTATTTTCTAGCTGTTCCCTGTTAGAACAATGAGCTCAATCTCTTGACTCATTATCTCCTGGCCCGTTGCTGAGACTGTCCCCATAAACCCACACCAACCCATAGTCTGTGCCCAACTACCTGGCTTTTTGTTGTTGTTTTTTGAGACAGGGTTTCTCTGTGTACCAAGCCTGGCTGTCCTGGACTCACTTTGTAGACCAGGCTGGCCTCGAACTCACAGAGATCTGCCTGCCTCTGCCTCCCAAGTGCTAGGATTAAAGGCATGTGCCACCACACCCGGCTTCTTCCTGACTTTTCAAACCATCTTTGTTACTCCCAATTTACTTGATATCAGTCCAAGATTATCCTACCTTAAGAGTGGAAGCTACTGTAGCACAATCATCACCCTTTCCCTAAGAAAGACACAAGACTTCTTTAGAACTACCATCTTTATAACTAAAAGTTGTCTCCTGTCTTCAGTCTTTTCCCCAACTCATGGGAATTTGCTACCAAGAAACAGACCATGAACTTCTCAACCTGGTGCTTTCTCAGCTCTAATTAGCCCCTCTACCAAGCTCATAAGCAAGCAAAAACTTCAATCAGGTTCTCTCTTCATCTAGCCCTATCACTTCTAGCCTCCTACTCATCCCCAAATCTTTATTTCCTAAATAGCTCTTATACACATGCTTCCCAATACTCAGAATCCCCTCTACCAACTGACAACTGTTTTATATAACCCTTGTTATTCTACACTGTCCCTCACAATTCTCTCCAGCCAATCAGTAACATGGAGGAGAACCGTTTTCGAGGTGCTGGAGATTCACACCTATGGCCTTCACACCCCACGCAAGCCTTCAACCTACAAACATTCTCTGAACTTACCTACCATCATTAATGGGGAGGCAATATCAACCTTTTATGTGATCTTTTAAACATTAAAGTGACTCTTCAAAATATAGACAAGCCAGGCATTGTGGCACACACTTTTAATCCCAACATACAAGGGAGATTCCTATAAGTTTGAGAACAGCTGAAGTTTGATGTGAAGCAGACGCTGTTTCAAAAACATATTAATGTGAGAGAAAAGACCAGATGACGTTACATACCTGTAGTCCTAGCACCTGAAGGCAAAAACAGGTAGTTTGCCTCAAATTCCAGACCAACCAGGACAATGTAATGAATGGATCTCAACAAAACTAGAGTCAAAACCCTTAACCATTTCAGCGAAAGTTGTTTGGTTAATTTTGGTTTTCTGAAACAGGGTTTCTCTAAGTAGCGCTGGCTGTCCTGGACTCACATTGTAGACCAGGTTGGCCTTGAACTCAGAGATCCACCTGCCTCTACCTCCCAAGTGTTGGGATTAAAGGCTTGTGCCACCACACTCGGCTCAGAAAGTTTAAATTGTATAACTCAATCGTGGTAAGAAACTCAAATCCTGAGAGTTGCTTGCAAAATACATTTATTTCTTCATAAAAACTGACCTAATAGTCGGTGCATATTTACATTTTAAAACATTACTCAGTTTAGTGAGAATTCAGTGCAAACTAAAAATAGCTTATAAAGTCAAATTTATACAGAATACCAAAAATAATAAATAGACTTAATAAAGAAACACAATTATAAATAGTCATTGTATTTTAAACAGCAATCCAAAGAAGTCTTACAACTTAAGGACTTACACAAAGTAGAAAAAATTACAAATAATTCAAAACTTACAGGATTCTGTTGTGGAGGGCTGGCTACTTGCTATATTTCTGGATTAGTCTAAGTTACTATGATCCACCTGTGTTTCCTCTGCTTTAAACTGTTCCTCTTCATTTGTATTGGCAGAAGGATCATGTGGACCATCTTCGGTGTCTGTGTTTAATCCATTTGACTCTTCTTGATCCACAACAGCGCTACTCTCTTCAATAACACTGGTCTGTGCCCAAGATGTACTCATTAATAATTCTGAGAGAGAAATCATACCATTAGTACTCATTATAAGCAACTGATCCAAGGCTGGAGAGATGGCTCAGTGGTTAAGAGCACTGGTTGCTCTTCCAAATGGACCTGGGTTCAAATCCCAGCACCCACGTGGCAGTTCACAGCTGTCTGTAATTGCAGGGCAAGGTGGCGCACGCCTTTAATCCCAGCACTTGGGAGGCAGAGGCAGGTGGATCTCTGTGAGTTCGAGGCCAGCCTGGTCTACAAAGTGAGTCTACAGCCAGGGATACACACAGAAACCAAAAAAAAAAAGCAACCGATCCAATTTTGATAAATACAAATCTCTCCAAAAGCTTACTTGATAGAATTCAAATCCATAATCACCTAATTATGATTACTAAAGTCTAAATATAAACCAGTTTTTCACACATGCATAAAGTACACTTAAAATGCCAAGGACACTGGGGAAATAAGTGTAGCTCAGACGTAGGAAGGGTTGAGGGTACAGTTCAGTGCAAGAGTGCTTATTTAGCCTGTGCAAGCCCATTTGATTCTCCAATGTCCGACATCCCCTAAAAAAGTATTTTAGTACCCTATTTACATCACAGAAAATGGCTCCAATCCTCAGTGAGTACAGAAAACATATTTACCACAAGCTGGGGCAGTGGTGCAAGCCTATAATCTGAGGCATGTTCAAGGCCTGTGTAGGTTATAGAATTAGTTCAAGGCTAGCCTGGGCAACCTACTGAGATCCTGAGGATGGAATAATGCCTACCTATCATGTACAAAGTGCTGGGTTCAATCCCCAGGACTAAAATGCATTGATTCCACAACAATAATTTTCCTACCTATGATCCTAAAATTATGTATAAAGTGCTTTAAGATAAGTCAAAGAAGAATATATTGTTGAAGGATCTGGTACCATAAGAATTATCCAGTGGGCTGGAGAGACGGCTCAGTGGTTAAGAGCACTGGCTGCTCTTCCAAAAGCCCTGAGTTCAATTCCCAGCAACCACATGGTGGCTCACAACCATCCACAATGTGATCTGATGCCTTCTTCTGGCTGCAGGTGTACATGCAGATAAGAGTACTCATATACATAAAATAAACAAATCTTCAAAAAATATTTTTTAAAAAGTTATCCAGAAAAACATCATAAACATTTTTTAAAAATATACATTGATGTTTGCATATTTATCTGTGTGAGGGTGTCGGATTCCCTGGAACTGGAATTACAGACAATTGTGAGCTGCCATGTGGAATTGAACCCAGGTCCTCTGGAAGAGCAGCCAATGAGTATTCTTAACTACTGAGCCATCTTCTCCAGTCCCATCATAAACATTCTTTAAGGATTCTAAATAGCAAACATAGGTACACTGACACTCTCTCTAAAATATGCATAAATTTAACATGGCTTTTCTTTTCTTTTTTTTTTTTTTTAAAGATTATGTATACAGTGTTCTGTCTGCCGGTATATCTGCAGGCTAGAAGAGGGCACCAGATTTCATTATGGATGGTTGTGAGCCACCATGTGGTTGCTGGGAATTGAACTCATGACCTCTGGAAGAGGAGCCAGTGCTCTTAACCGCTGAGCCATCTCTCCAGCCCTTAACATGGCTTTTCTATTCCTAGAGGTATTTTATTTCAAGAGATAGTAAAGAAGTTAAAATTTCCAACATGCCCTTGATATTATATGGTAGCTCATAAAAAAGCAGCATAAAATTTACCATTTTCTAGGGACTGGCTATTACTCAGTAGCTTTGCCTGCCTTCTTTCCAATGCCAGCTGTTTATTTCTCTCAATTCTCTGTTGCTGCTCTTCTGTTAGGCTTCTACTTGATTCAGAAGCCAACTTCGTGCTGTCAGATGAACTTGTCAAAAAGGGATCAAATCCAGCAGCAGTTGCATCGAGGCTATTAGCTTCCTCAACTTCGTCTGTGGCAAAAAAATAAAAAGTTAATACAACTACAGTATTAGATAAGTTAGAGAAAAAACTTATACAGCATTCGACTGAAGAAGTTTTAAAGTGGCAAGTACCCTGACCCAAAGAAACAATTTGTGAGGTATGAAAATGCGGCCAGTAAGGGCTTATTCAGGTAAAAGAAATATTTACAAGTCACTTATGGTAAGCTGCATGTTACATCAGGTGGACATATTAAACATGTAAAAGCGGTCTGGGGAAGTAGCTCAGTTGGTAAAGCATGCATAATGGTCTGGGTTTTATCTCCAGTACTGAATAAACTGATGTGGTAGCAAACTCCTGTAATCCCAGTACTTGGGAGACAGAGGCTGGGGACCATCGTCAGTAGTAAGCTCAAGGTCAGCTTGAGAAATAGAAGACCCTGTCTCAAAAACAGACATAAGGAAATTCAATGTGGTATTACAGACCTGTAATTCCAGCACACCAGATAGAAGTAAAGGCAGGGAGATGAGAAGTTCCAAGGTTCTGCTACCTAGCAAGTTTAAAGCTAACCTGGGCTGCTTAAGACCATGTCCTTTTTTGTTGTTGTTTTTGTGACAGGGTTTCTCTTTATAGCCCTGGCTATCCTAGACACTGATCTATAGATCAGGCTGGCCTGGGACTAAGAGATCAGCCTGCCTCTGCCTCTTGAGAGTACTCGCTACCTCTAATCCCCGAATTGAAACCCTGTCTTTAAAAAAAAAAAGAAAAGGGGTGGGGGAAGCAGCAGGAGAATCAGTAATGAATGAGAAACATGTAATTTTAATAAAGCAGTCAGCGGGCGTGGCAGAGGAAGAGGCAGAGGCAGGTGGATCTCTGTGAGTTCAAGGCCAGCCTGGTCTACAAAGCAAGCCCAGGACTGCCAGAGCTGTTATACACAGAAACCCTGTCTCGAAAAACCAAAATAAAATAAAAAATAAAATTTAAGCACAATTTGAAGAGAGTAAGAAAATTAACTATTTTGATCCAGGAGAAATCCCATCTTTTACTCTTAATGAAATAAGAAGCCACTGTAATGTTAAGGTAGAAAACTAACTTGACTGACAATAATAGATCTATTAAAAATATAAAAGTCTTAGCAAGGTGGTGGGGGTGCACATCTTTAATCCCAACACTGGAGAGGCAGAGGCAGATGGATCTCCGAGTTTGAGACCAACCTGATTTATAGAGCTAGTTCCAGGACTGCTGAAAATACACAAAGAAACCCTTGGTGGGTATGTGAGGGTGTGGGGTGTATGTGTGTGTGTAGGGGGTATCTAATACCTGATTAATTTGGGGAAAAAAAGAACTAAGTAAAGAAAAGATAGAGAGGCCCAGTGAGGTGGTTTAGCAAATAAAAGTCCATGCATTCTCACACATGCAAAGTAGATATATTTTAAAAATATCATCACAGTCGGGTGTGGTGGTGCACGCCTTTAATCCCAGCACTAGGGTGGGAAGCAGAGGTAGGTGGATTTCTGTGAGTTTGAGGCCAGCCTGGTCTACAAAGTGAGTCACAGCTTTACAGAGAAGCCCTGTCTCGAAGAAGAAGAAAAAAAAAACTTAAAGGGTTAAATTCAATAAATATATAATCAGAAAAATAAAGGAAATTAACCAATAAACATTAACAAAATTCCCACCATTTATGAACAGGCTTTTAAAAATGAGAGAGGAGGATCAATGGGTACTAATGCTTACTTTGCAAACACTGTAACACAAGGGCAAGAAGAAAATCATGAGACCCTTTCTCAAAAAATAATGTAGAGAAGCTAGAGAGATGGCTC
Organism: Lophiomys imhausi; assembly: GCA_907164525.1. NCBI lineage: Eukaryota > Metazoa > Chordata > Mammalia > Rodentia > Muridae > Lophiomys > Lophiomys imhausi. Next base: position 873,685 of record CAJQZJ010000335.1, on the reverse strand, counting down.
AGTGGTTAATAACATTTGTTCTTCTTATGGAGGACACAGGTTCAGTTTCCAGAACCAACCCAGTGGCTCACAACTCCCTATAACTCCTTCTGACGTCCAAGGGTACCAGGCATTCACACATTCACATTATGCACATACATCATTCGTTCATTCATTCATACATACAAACAAACAATGTGGGCAAAACACAAGTAAAATAAATCCAAATACTAATGTAGAGATGTCTGGCATGTACACGTATACACACACACACACAACCACCAAGGCTGACATGTGCATACACAAAAAATTTATTTACATTTTTATGTGTATGGGTATTTTGCCTACATGACCTGTATAAAATGTGTATTCCTGGTGCCTAAGTAGGCTTAGAAGAGGGTGTCTGATACCCTGACATTGAAACTAGAGTTACAGGTGAGCTGGATATTAAACCCATGTCCTCTGGACAAACAGCCAGTGAGTGGTCTTAACCATGAGTCAATCTCTTCAGGCCCCTACCTCAACTCCCTGCTTTTTTAAAAAGAGGGGCTAGAAGCTTGCTGTGAGTTTAAAGCCCACACCTAAATTATAACACTTGGGAGGCTGAGAAGGGAGAATTACTACAAATTTGAGGACAGACTAGGCTACATGATTTCTATGACAACCCAGGCTACAGAATGAAAGACTATCTCAAGAAAAAGAAATGAACAAAAAAAGGAGAGGGTAGTGTAATAGCAGTGCACCTGCTTGCCATATGCAAGGTCCTAGTTCAACATTCAGTCCTAAGGATGGGAGGGAGGGAAGGAGGAATAAAAGATTCATTAAACACAGTTCAAGTGATTCTAATTTCTATTTGGATGTGTGCGTGATTGTGTGTAAAACCAAAATTTGAAAAGTTAATCTAGTCCTATGTTCAAATCATTATATTAAGTATTAGCCCAAAAACTTCTAAGTTACATTTATTTATTGTGTGTGAGTGTGTGTATACATGTGTGTGCACATGCGTGTCATGGTAAATCTATTGAGGTTAGAGGACCATTCACAAGAGTTGTTTCTCTCCTTCCACCATGCTGGTCCCAAGGACTGAACTCTGGTTGTCAGGATCGATGGCAAGTGCCTTTACCTGATGAACCATCTCACCAAATCCAGCTCCAACTCCAGACTTTTGGAAGAATTACTGAATCACACTGTGCTTCCTTTAAAGTTGTACAGTAATATAATTTTGATAAAAATAAAACGTTCGATTTATAGTAAGATAAAAGTGCACATATTATGCTGGGAGTGGTGGCACACGTCTTTAATCCCAGCACTCGGGAGGCAGAGGCAGGTGGATCTCTGTGAGTTCAAGGCCAGCCTGGTCTACAGAGTGAGTTCAGGACAGTCAAGGATACACAGAGAAACCCTGTCTCGAAAAACCAAAAAAAAAAAAAAAGTGCACATATTAGAAAAACGAACTAAATACTCCAACATTTTGTGTGAATGTGGTATATGCATGTCTGTGTGGAGCAAGGTCAACCTCAGGTATCTTCCTATATCACTTCCACCTGGTTTTTTTGAGAGAAGGTCTCTCGTTGAACCTGGAGCTCAATAACTGAGTTAGAGTGGCTGCCCAACAAGCCCTAGGCCCTTCCTATCTCTACCTCCCACCACTGGGATTATAGGCTCATGCTGCCTCACCTGGATTTTACATGAGTGCTGGCGATCCAACTCAAATCCTCATGCTCAGAATGCAAGCACTTTATTGACAGAGCTACCTCCCCAACCCCAAAATACATTTTAACTTTTAGTTTGGGGTCTAAATGCTCAATATCCATAGATGCCTGGTGTGGTAGAGGCTAGGCCTCTTTTTTTTTTTCTTTAGGTTTTTCTGTGTATCCTTGACTGTCCGAGACTCACTTTGGAGACCAGGCTGGCCTTAAATTCAGAGATCTGCCTACCTCTGCCTCCCAAGTGCTGGGATTAAAGGCGCGCGCCACCACGCCCAGTGAGGCTAGGCCTCTTTAGTGAATTAGCATGCAGTTCAGCTTAGCATCTGGCGGCACATAAGGAGGAGCTTGGCATCCCTTTAACTTGCTGAAATGGACAAACCCCAGTTGAGGCCAACACAAAATGCCTTGATGAAGGGGCGTGGCTAAGAAACTGCACAAGGCGGCTGTCCAGACAAAGCCACCACGGGACACTGGATATCATGAGATCTTGTAGGCCCTCGATCACAAGATGATGCAATATATAAACCAGAGAGCTCCACTCAGTCTCTTTTCTTCTTCCTCTTGCCCTCACAGCTGAGACATATGCTGGCGAAGTACACAGCAAGGTATGGCATATGCAAGACTTTAGACTGCAGTGGTCATAAACTGAGAGGTGGAGTCCAAGAGACTTTTTGCCACAAGTCTACCAGAGAAAGACCTTTGTTGCTGCAAATAAAGCTGACAGAAAAGGTGGGCGGAGTTCAGAAGCCACTTGGAGAAGCTTTAGGCTGTGAAGTATACACAGGTTGAGGAGCCTATAGAAATGAGTCTCAACTAAAGGAAGGAGACCTCAAGCTAGCAATTAAAACAGACTCAATTTTATAAGCTACTCACAATCTAGCAGTTGATAAACTGGCCATATGAACTGGCAAAGTTAGGACCAACAGACTAAGCTTGAAAGGGACTACCTGCTGGGACTGCCATAAAATCAAGTTATCCTGCATGGACCTACACTAAGAATATTAATATCCTTTAAAGAAAATTAAGATAGGTATTAGGGTGTTCTTAGGTTTTAGGTCATAGGATATAGGTGTTTTATGGGTGTTTGTTAAGTACTAACAAATATAAATGTTTTAAATAAAAATTTTCTGTTATACCCTGGAATACCAGCACTCAGGTTTCAGGCAGGATTCTCCCTCAAACAAGCAAGTGAAAGATGAAAGAAAAATAAGGAACTCTGATTTAGGCCTATCCTATGTATTTTTCATGTCAACATGCTTATAATTTTCTGAATGATTCATGTTAATTTATGCCTATGTACAAAGGGGATACCTATATCCCAAACCACAAACCACCTTTGGCTAACCCCCAATGCTTAATAAAAACACTTGTGGTTGGGCATGGTGGCATACACCTTTAATTTTATGGCTGGGGAGTCACCACAACATCAACATAAGAAGTTGTATTAAAGGGTCACAGCATTATGAATGTTGAGAACCACTGATTTAAACCATAAGATTCTGTATAGAGCCTATTATTACCCACCACATATATTACTAGTTAAAAAAAAAGTATAAGGGGCTGGTGAGATGACTCAGTGGTTAAGAGCACTTGGTGCTCTTGCAGAGGAACAGAGTTTGGTTCCCTGCATCCCATGTTAAGCAAGCAGTTCACAAATTCCTGTAAACCTACCTCCAGTGTATGGGTAACTGTACTCACACAAGTACATACCCACATACAGATGCACACATAATTAAAAATAAATGTTTAGAAAACTTTTAAAAATATTTATGTATGGGGGCTGGAGAGATGGCTCAACAATTAAGAGCACTGGTTGTACTTCCAAAGGAACTGGGTTCAAGTCCCAGCACTCACATGGCAGTTCACACCTGTTTGTAACTTCGGGCATGGTGGCACACCCCTTTAATCCCAGCACTCGGGAGGCAGAGGAAGGCGGATCTCTGTGAGTTCAAGGCCAGCTTGGTCTACAAAGTGATTTCCAGGATAGCCAGGGCTACACAGAGAAACCCTGTCTCAAAGAAAAAAAAAAAAAAAATTCTGTATGGAGCCATCGCACAGAAAATCTGATAACTATACAGACTCTGTCGGCAGGAACCATCTATTTTGATGTGTGTGACTGTCTATGGTTGCACTGTACAACTAACAATGCAATCATTACCAGGAACAGTCACATAAGTTTTCTTAAAGTACTATAGCCATGGATCTAGTTCTTTGAATTTTCTTTTGAAACAGGGTCTTATATAAACCAAGTTAGCCTCAAATTCACAATGTAGTCAAGGCTGGCCTTGAACTTCTAAGTCTCGTACTTCCACCTCCCAAGTCCTGGGATTACAGTTACATGTTACCACTTATAATTCAAAAGTCTACATGCTGAATGAAATGGAAATGTTTATCAACAAATTATTCTACCTAATTTCTCAGAGCCAGTTTTTCTAATGGGTTCTATGCATATAAACACTCTAGTTTGATATATATTTGTACCAACAAGAACTGTAAGAGATCAATAAAGTTGGGCCGGAGAGATGGCTCAATGGTTAAGAGCACTGGCTGTTCTTCCAAAGGACCTGGGTTCAAATCCCAGCACCATATGGCAGTTTCCAGCTGTCTGTAATAGCCAGGCATGGTGGTGGTGCACACCTTTAATCCCAGCACTAGGGGGGGGGGGGAATGCAGGTGGATCTCTGTGAGTTCAAGGCCAACCTGGTCTACAAAGTGAGTCTAGAATAGCCAAGGATACATAGAGTAACCCTGTCTTGAAAAACCAAAAAAAAAAAAAAAAAAAAATCAATAAAGTCAGGAGATTCTCAAACAAGCTTCACAACCTTTGTTCAATCCCTGAAACCTATATGATGGAAAAAACAACTCCAGGAGTTGTCTTGATCTTCACACACGTGCCATGGCACATGAGCACAAAAACATAAATGTTAAAATTTTCCCATTTAGCCGGGCTTTGGTGGCGCAGGCCTTTAATCCCAGCACTTGGGAGGCAGAGGCAGGCGGATTTCTGTGAGTTGGAGGCCAGCCTGGTCTACAAAGTGAGTCTAGGACAGCCAGAGATACACAGAGAAACCCTGTCTCGAAAAACCCAAAAAAAAAAAAAAAATTTCCCCATTTAATTGATACTTTCTATAACATATCTAATGATATACAATCATATCTTTTTGATTGTATGTATGAGACACGGACTCAGCATATAGCCCTATCTGTCCCTGAAGTTCCTTATGTAGACCCAGCTAGCCTAGAACTCAGAGAGTTCTGCCTGCCTCTGCTTCCTGAGTGCTGGAATTAAAGGCATGTGCACCATCAAGCCAGGCTACAATCATTCCTTTTTTTTTTTAAAGATTTTATTTATTTATTTATCATGTATATAGTTTTCTACCTACATATATGCCTGCAGGCCAGAAGAGGGCACCAGATCTCAATGTAGATGGTTATGAGCCACCATGCGGTTGCTGGGAATTGAAGTAAGGACCTCTGGAAGAGCAGCCAGTGCTCTTAACTTCTGAGTCATCTCTCCAGCCCTACAATCATAAAGTGAGTCCAGGACAGCCAGGTATACACAGAGAAACCTTGTCTCAAAAAAAAAAAAGAAAGGCCGGGCGGTGGTGGCGCACGCCTTTAATCCCAGCACTTGGGAGGCAGAGGCAGGCGGATCTTTGTGAGTTCGAGGCCAGCCTGGTCTACAAAGCGAGTCCAGGACAGCCAGAGATATTCAGAGAAACCCTGTCTCGAAAAACCAAAAAAAAAAAAAAAAGAAAAAAGAAAGATTTCAAGAGAAGGAGTCAAGGAAGGTAACACGGATTTGAGTGAAGTACAATGATATGCATATGAAAATCTCATAATAAAGTACATTCTTTTGGGAGGAGGAGGTAAGACAGGATCTCTCTGTAGCCTTGGCTGCCTTGGAACTCGCTATGTAGAGCAGGTTGTCCTTCAACTTACAAAGATTCATTGCTTCTAGTTCCTAAGTGCTGAGACTAAAGACATGTGCCACCACACCTGGCTGAAACTCATTCTTTTGTATGCTAACTAAAAATAATAAAAAAGAAACAAGAATCAAATATAAATATTACTGAGTTGAGGAGATGGCTCAGAGGGTAAAGCACTTGCTGCCCAGCGTGATGACCCGAGTGTGGTCCCTGGGATTGACAAGGTGGAAGTTGTCCCTGCTGTGTAGAGCCACATGAATAAATGGAGCTCCATACACACACACTTAACTATATTCTAGATTTACCAAATATTCCAGATTTAGCTCAAAGTATACCTACTAACTACACAGTAGTTACATAAATATGGATTAAGACTTCAGTTGTATATATAATATTGCCTACTCTAGATAGACCCATTTCTAAAAGCTAAGTTGTAATAAAGTAAATAAACTTGTAATTACCATTATTAACAAAATCTTCATGTATAATAGGGAGATCAAGTCGAATTCGTTTTAAACAGGTCTGAAAAAGAAACATTTTTTTTTTCATTTTTATCAATAAGGGAGGGAGGGACAACCACTTATACATATCTGAAAGAGCTGTTATTCAAATAATGACTATTAATTTTCCTGCCAACAAGACAGATTTCAAAAGGAAGACTCCTAAATAGCAATTCAGCCTCAACTAAGGCCATCCCTGTGCTAGTTAGCATTGTGAATGACATTCACAATAATCACACTTACCTGAACCTCCTTTTTATTTCCTAGGTTTTCAACTCTGTCAATAAAATCTTCAAATTGCAGTTTGGGGAATAGCCTATGTGCCCAATGCTCCATGTGTCTGATTAGCGTTTTCAAGTCTTCAGCCTGACACATAAAAATAAAAATGCTGAACAGGAGACTCACAGCTGACCCCGTCAGCAGATTTTACCATTTAAAGGCAATGCCAAAGTCACTGCTGTCATATTAAGGCTAAGAAACTTTTAGAAAGAAACATAAAAATCTAAAAGGCTTGGAAGATCACACTCTCAGAAAGCATTGCATAAAAGAGCACTTGATACAGATTTTTAGAAATTAGAAGGAAAAATAGTAATACTGACAGGGAGGACAGTTTAGTTCATTAAGTGGCTAAGAAATGAGCCTGAGAACCAGAGTCTAATCCTTAGCCCCACATAAAATTAAAAATAGCCAGGCATGGTGGGGCACGCCTTTAATCCCAGCACTCAGGAGGTATAAGCAGGTGGATCTCTGTGAGTTCAAGGCCAGCCTGGTCTACAAAGTGAGTCCAGAACACCCAGGGCTACACAGAGAAACCCTGTCTCGAAAAACCAAAAAAATAAATAATTAATTAAAAATTTTAAAAAATAGTGCTGGCTAGTTTTATGTCAACTTGATATAAGCTAGAGTCACTGGAGAGGAGGGAGCCTCAACTGAGAAAATGCATCAGTAAGACTGGGTACAAGCAGACCTATAAGGTATTTTTATTTTTATTTTTTGGTTTTTCGAGACAGGGTTTCTTTGTATAACAGCTCTGGCTGTCCTGTACTCACTTTGTAGACCAAGCTGGCCTGGAACTCACAGAGATCCGCCTGCCTCTGCCTCCGAAGTGCTGGGATTAAAGGCGTGCGCCACCACCGCCCGGCTCCCTATAAGGTATTTTCTTACTTAATGATTGATGTAAGAGGGCCCAGCCAATTGTGGGTGGGACCATCCATAGGTTGGTGGTGGTCTTGAGTTCTTGAAGAAAGCAGCCTGAGGAAGCCAAAGAGAGTAACCCAGTAAGCAGCTTTCACCTCCGAGCTTCATTCAGCTCCTGCCTCCAGGTTTCTGCCTTGTTTATAGTTCCTGTCCTGATTCCTTCAGTGATATGGAATTTTAAGGGAAATAAATGCTTTCCTCCCCAACTTGCTTTTGGTCATGGTCATGGTGCTTCATCACAGCAACAGAAATCCTAACTAAGGGGGCTGGAGAGATGGCTCAGAGTTTAAGAACACCGCCTGTTCTTCCAAAGGTCCCGAGTTCAATTCCCAGCAACTGCATGGTGGCTCACAACCATCTACAAAATGAGATCTGGTGCCCTCTTCTGGAGTGAATGTATACATGCAGGCAGAACACTGTATACACAATAAATAAATAAAATCTTAAAAAAAAAAAAAAAAAAAAAAAAAGAAATCCTAACTAAGTCATTGGCAGACCCCTGTAATCTTAGTGCTGAAGAAACAAAGTGAAGCCATTCCTGAGGCTCACTGGATAGAGCCTGAGGAAGAAAACCTGAGGTTGACCTCTGGAAATCACATACATAAACACACACAAATACTGAGGGGAAACAGCAGTACAAAAATAGAACAAAATTTTACAAAGTTGTATGTGCCTCTTTTCAGAAGTGTACAGCTTTAATAAAAGATGTCAAGGTATCTTTCAGGAATCACTGAATGCTGACAGTTTCCACAATCACAGACAGAGAATAAAGCTTTGAGAATTCAGAAATATACTCCAAAACACCAAGGAAAAAAAAGAGAGTGGTGTTAACAGTTAAACACTCTCAAACTTAACATCCTTCTACATTTAACACCCAAATTAAGGATACACAGAGAAACCCTACCCTGTCTTGAAAAAACAAAAAAAAAAAAAAAAACATAAAACCAAACCAAAACAAAAAAATTGAGATAATGGGGCTGGAGAGAGAGCTCAGCAGTTAAGAGCACTGACTACTCTTCCAGAGGACTGAGTTCAATTCCCAGCAACCACATGGTGGCTCACAACCATCTATAATGTGATCTGATGCCCTCTTCTGGAATGCAGGTGTACATACAGATAGAGTATTATCATACATAAAAATAAATAAAAATAATTTTTAAAAAAATGTAGACAATGGCCAATTCCCAGAATAGCGAGTTAAAGCTTTTGTTGTCCAGTCTTTTTTTTTTTGGTTTTTTCGAGACAGGGTTTCTCTGTGTAGCCCTGGATGTCCTGGACTCACTTTGTAGACCAGGCTGGCCTCGAACTCGCAAAGATCCGCCTGCCTCTGCCTCCCAAGTGCTGGTATTAAAGGTGTGCGCCACCACCGCCCAGCTTGTCCAGTCTTTCTATGATCGATCATTTTGGGTTAGCCCTTTTAAAATTGATTTGCATGCATATTTTTGAAAAATTAGTAATTGAAGGAGTCTGTTAGGCTGAATCATTTGGCCTATTTGTCTTGTCATTCAGTCTTTGGTTCTGAAAATAAATTTTTTTCTCTAAGTTTGAGGAGGATAAAGGCATATATTAATTTTTAAGTCCATTTGAAGCATAAACTTCATCCATGCTAAATGAAAGAATGGAATATTATGAACATCAGTTAATAAAATACTCTTATTGCCGGGCGGTGGTGGCGCACACCTTTAATCCCAGCACTTGGGAGGCAGAGGCAGGCGGATCTTTGTGAGTTCGAGGCCAGCCTGGTCTACAAAGTGAGTCCAGGACAGCCAAGGATACACAGAGAAACCCTGTCTCGAAAAAACCAAATAAATAAATAAATAAATAAATAGATAGATAGATAGATAGATAGATAAATAAAATACTCTTATCATACGAATATATTCATGTTTCAGCTAATAGTAGGTTCCCTCTGGTCAGATCTAATCTTTTTTTTTTTTTTTTTTGGTTTTTCAAGACAGGGTTTCTCTGTGTAACAGCCCTGGCTGTCCTGGACTTGCTTTGTAGACCAGGCTGGCCTCGAACTCACAGAGATCCGCCTGCCTCTGCCTCCTGAGTGCTGGGATTAAAGGTGTGCACCACCACGCCCGGCTAGAGATCTAATCTTTTTAAGTTTTGTTGGTAACTACATCTTTTCATTCCCTGTAGATACATATGCATAACCACGTCTCCATCTTAAAACTACTCCAGGTTTTCATTCTAAAGTCAAAATATCCTTACAGTATATTGGTTGATTTAATTCTTCAGTGTCTTTCAGCTGCAGTGATACCTTTTCCACCAACATTTAAAAATTTCAATGTTAGTAAATCATTATGTAATCTGTCCCAGGGATTCCTTATTTCCTCCTTTTGTTTAAAAAGCATCTCTTTTAAGGTACAATTAGCTCTTTCTACAGATGCTTGTCCTGTAGGATTATGTGGTATACCAGTAATATGCTTTATATTATAATATGCAAAAAAATGCTTCATTTTATTAGATACATATGCAGGAGCATTATCTTAATTTGTAAAGGTGTACTCATAAATGCCATTATTTCTAATAAATGTATAATAACACAATCAGCTTTTTCAGAACTTTAAAGCAGTTGCCCATTGAAATCCTGAATATGTGTCAATGGTATGATATATGTACCTTTGTTTTCCAAATTCTACAAAATGAAATATCCATTTGCCAAATTTCATTCTTTTCAGTACCTCTAAGGTTACTACCAGCAGGCAATGGAATTTGGTTATAGAAAAAACATGTAGGACATTTTTAAATTATTTCTTTGGCATGTTGCCAAGTGATAGGGAATGTTCTCTTTAAATCTGAGATGTGCCGGGCGGTGGTGGCGCATGCCTTTAATCCCAGCACTTGGGAGGCAGAGGCAGGCGGATCTCTGTGAGTTCGAGGCCAGCCTGGTCTGCAAAGCGAGTCCAGGACAGCCAGGCTGTTACACAGAGAAACCCTGTCTCGAAAAACCAAAAAAAAAAAAAAAAGAAAAGGCAAAATAGCCAGGTGTGGTGCCGCACACCTTTAATCGCAGCACTTGGGAGGCAGAGGCAGGTGGATCTCTAAGAGTTCGAGGTCAGCCTGGTCTACAAAGGAGAGCCAGAAATACACAAAGAAACCCTGTCTCAAAAAAAAAACAAAAGAAAAAAGAAAAGGCAAAATAGCCAGACATGGCAGCGCACGTCTTTAACCCCAGCACTCAGGAGGCAGAGACAGGTAGAAATGTGTGAGTGCAAGGGCCATCATGGTCTACAGAGTGAGTTCCAGGACAGTCAAAGCTACACAGAGAAACCCTGTCTCAAAAAAACCGAAAGAGGCTGGAGAGATGGCTTAGCGGTTAAGAGCACTGTCTGCTCTTCCAGAGGTCTTGAGTTCAATTCCCAGCAACCACATGGTGGCTCACAACCATCTATACTGGAATCTGATGCCCTCTTCTGGCACGTAGGGGGATATGCAGATAGAGATCTAATGTTAACTAAATAAATCTTAAAAAAAAAAAAAAAACGAAAGGGGGGAGGGAAGAAAAGGCAAAGTAAATTTTATTCCCATAAACTTTAAGATACAAATTTAGACTTAAAGGCTCAGATGCAATTTTCCTAAAGCCATTAAATACAGTGGCAAAAAAATAAGACTACACAAGATGTTCTTTTAATTCTTCCAAGTATCTTTTCTATTTGATGATAGCTATTTCTCTAGAGGTGATGATTAGCAATAGCATCTCTGATATATTCAATCATTCCTAAGAACATGATAACAGACCCAGTTTCACCGGTTTTGTTTTTTAAAGATCTAAAATAAGACAGGTGTTAATGACACAAAACTTTAATCCCAAACCCTGTCTCGAAAAACCAAAAAAAAAAAAAAAAAAAAAAAAACTTTAATCCCATCACTTGGGAGGCAGAGGAATGCAGATCTCTGTGAGTTCAAAGTTGGAGTACTGGTCACTGTTCTGTTGCTGTGAAGGGACACCATGACCAAAACAACTCTTACAAAAGAAAGCATTTAAGTAGAGTCTCACAGTTTCAAAGGCTTATTTATTTAGTCCATGACCATCATAGTGGAGAGCATGATGGCATGCAAGCAGGCACTGGAGCAGTAGCTGAGAGCTACATAGGCAGAGAAAGAGCAGAACTGGGCCTGGCATGGGTTTTTGAAACCTCAAAGGCTAACCCCAGTGACACACTTCCTCCAACAAGGCCACACCTCCTCAGTCCTTCTAATTTTTTCAAAGTGTCACTTCCTTGTAAGTAGCATTTAAATATATGAGGGGGAGGCATTCTTATTCAAACCAACAGACCCAGTCAGGGTTACATAGTGGTACTCTGTCTCAAAAAAAAACCTTTAAATAAATAAATGTCTGGGATGTACTCCAGTAGTATTGTTTTGAAAGTGTTCTACCACTTGCCCTGGATTCAATGCCCACTACTAAGAAATAAAGATCAATCAGACATTTCTTACCTCATGACCTTTCCCCTTGAATTTTATCTTATCAAACAAATGCCTTAAGGCTGGAAGCCCTCTCTCTGAAGTTAATCTGTAAAGGGAAATATATTTAAATTTCAGGTTTTCTAGCCATGTCAAAACCAAGACAATAAGAAAAAAAAAATGTTTACAGGGAAAGAAATATTTTTACAGAACTCTGACCTCCAAATCATCCAACCAAAGCTTCTAAAAGCAGAAGAAAAACACTAACTGCGTAGAATTCTTTAAGTGTATAAAAATAAATGTCCATACCTCGTAGCATCTAGCTTGGGTAGATTCCTTTTAACTGTTCTCTTTGGTGGTACAGGAACAGGTGCTCCATGCCCTGATTCTAATGAAACAGACCAAAATTTAGTATTTAAAAATTTAAGGGGCATGGTGGCGCACACCTTTAATTCCAGCACTCGGGAGGCAGAGGCAGGCGGATCTCTGAGAGTTCGAGGCCAGCCTGGTCCACAAAGTGAGTCCAGGACAGCCAGGGTGACACAGAGAAACCCTGCCTCGAAAAACCAAAACCAAACAAACAAACAACAAACAAATTAAAGGAGCATGTTTGTGAAATTCTTGATACAGACCTTCATCAGGTTCAGCTTCTGCAGGATCTCTCCCTGGAGAGGCTGGAAGTGGGAAGGGAGGAAAAGTTTCATCTTCTACATGTTCATAATCTGGTATTTCAAACAAGCCATTCTCTTCTTGCTCTAACATCTTTTTCTCCAGGAGAAAAAAAAAAAGTTATTTTTATCCATCCAAAACAGTCTTCCTACCATACAATCTAGTCCCATCAACAGTGAAAGCGGCCGGTTATGGTGGCACACTCCAGTAGGATTTGCTCAAGGAGAAGGAGGCAGGAGAATCACAGGTTCAAAACCAGCCTGGGCTACACATTTTCTGGGCGTGGTGGTGCACGCCTTTAATCCCAACACTCGGGAGGCAGAGGCAGGTAGATCTCTGTGAGTACAAGGCCAACCTGGTCTACAAAGTGAGTCCAGGACAGTCAAGGATACACAGAGAAACCCTGTCTCAAAAAACCTAAAAAAATAAATAAATAAGAACTAAGTTGTAGGGCTGGAGAGATGGTTCAGAGGTTAAGAGCACTGGCTGCTCTTCCAGAGGTCATAAGTTCAATTCCCAGCAACCAAATGGTGGCTCACAACCATCCATAATGAAATCTGGTGCCCTCTTCTGGCCTGCAGATATACCTGCAGACAGAACACTGTATACATAATAAATAAATCTTTAAAAAAAAAAAAAAAGTAAGTTGTAATGTAGACCCAACCACTAAATAACATGTTTTTTAATGTTTATGGACATGGGTGTTTTTCCTGCATGTCTGTCTGTGCACCACATGTGTATATAGTACCTGTGAAGACCACAAGAGCACTGGAATCCAAGGTACAGACAGTTATGAGCTACCAAGTAGGTGGGAATCAAACCCAGGTCCTCAAAGAACAGCCAGTGCTCTTAAACACTGAGTCATCGTTCCAGCCCCTAGACTGGTGATTTTTATTCTTCCACTCTAGACCACAATTTGGGACTGCAGATGCCTCTCTATTTTGAAGCTCTCAACTGACTCCAGGGCGTTTATTAACTGGTAACAAAACTGAATTTATTTATTTTTGCTTTTGAGAGATGAGGTTTTTCTATGTAGTCCTGTCAGTCCTGGAATTCACTCTGTAGACCAGGTTGGCCTTAACTCAGAGATCTGCCTGTCTCTGTCTCCCTAATGCTAGGATTAAAGGCAGGCACCACCAGTACTTGGCAAAATTTTTTTACCTATGTGTTTGTCTCTAGCTATAGGCAGAACGCATGTGTTCAAAGAAGAAAAAGGATGGTGTATCTCCAGAAATTAGGGTTACAAGTAGTTCTGGATGGTGGTATAGGTGGTGGAACAGAACTCAGGTTCTTTTCAAGAGCAGTCAATCTCTTACACCCATCAAGCCCCACAGGTCCAGGAATAAACAGGTTCAGTTTATTGGGGGGAAAAGGGGGTCTTTATATCCTTCGGGAGTAGGCCAAGGTCGCTGGCGCAAGGTTTGTGTGGCTATGTACAACTGGCCAGAACAGGGGTGTTAGAAGATACTTCGTCTGCATACTCAGGACTGGGGGGGTTGGGAAACCTTATAAAATTAAACAAGAAGAGAAGCCTGATAGCTGTCAAGGTAATAAATTCTTACCAGGGTTGATCGTGGGTGGTGGGTTGTGGTACCTGGTTGGGAGCTGGGAGGAAAGCAACATCTGCCATCCAGGTTGAAACTCTTTGACCCTTTCCCCATGGATCCTGGGCCATTAAGGCCCCACATTCAACCACTGTGTCCTAAATGCTGGTACACAACAAGTACTCAATATGTATTAGCTGAGGAAAGGAATTAAAAAAGAATTCCAAGCCAGGAACAGTAATATGCACTGTAGTCCCAACACTCAAGCGTCTAAATTAGGAACCAGGAGGCCAGTCTGGGCAACAGAGTCCTTGTCTGTACACATGCATGCAACACACAATGTAGATGAAGGCTCAGTTGGTGGAAGGGTTGGCTAGAATCCACAAAGCCCTGAGTTCAATTTCCAGCACCCCATAAACTAGGTGTGTGTGTAGGGGAACATGAGATTGTGATCCCCAGTCCTAAGATATAGAGAAAAGAGGATGAGAAATTCAAGGTTATCTTCAGCTATGTCGCTGAAACTCATCTTATCATAAAAATAAAAATTTGGGGCTAGAAAGATAGCTAGAGGTTGAGAACACATACTGCTTTTACAAAGGACCTGAGTTCAGTTGCCAGCACTCACAAATGCCTGTCACTAGAGCTTTAAGGGATGACACCTGGCCTCATGTGCACATATCCCTTGGAAACACAACTCCAAAACTAAAGACATTAGACTCAAAGTATGTCTAAAATGTCCCCAAACCTAAAATTTTACTTTACTATTATTATACTTGTATTTATTTTTGGGGTGTGTGTGTGATGTGAGTGGACAATGTGTGCCATGAGGGAGGTCAGAGGGCACCCTGTGCAGTCACCTGTTTCCTTCCACCTTGACATGAGATCTGGGGATCAAACTTGGTTCGGCTTGTTCCCCAAAACCTAAATTTCTATGAGCATAAATCTATAAAAAAAAACAAAGTACTGGCTCCTGATAATAAACCTGCTAAGTCTGTGCGCAAGTTTTATGAACCACAGACTTTGGGAACCGAGGGCTAGAGACTGCAGCTCTACCTTATGCCGGTTAGCCTGGGTTCTGGAGCCAGAGGAAGCACTCCAAGCCTCCAAACATCTAGTACGTACATTCAGTTTCATGCTAATGGGGGCTTGAAAACAGTAAAGCACGAGGTGGGGCTTATCAGCAGTCGGTTTCTCTTAGTATTTGTAAAGTCTCAGGTGTTCACTACACTACTTTCCTTGATAACTGTCACACAACACTTTAGACACTGATGAGTATGTCTCCATTTCCCCTCCGGATCTTCAAACTCCCAGAGAAGTATGGGTACCAAATCCACAATTCCTTCCCAGGCCTGTTTCCCACGTACAACTTTTTCCGAGTGGTCAAACAGAAACTCCTCACCCTCGAGGAGGTCCTAGCATCCCAACCTGGGTACCATCTCTAAAAATCTCCCATCTCCCTTGCCGCCTCTCAAACCTTCTAATCCTCCCTCCCCTCCAGTCAATTTCATCCCACATTCTCTGTTTCCACGCTTGGCGCGAAAGGTCGGCGCGCGGGCAGGGCCGCCATCCTCGCCCGCCGGGGCGCCTCCCGCCCACTCTGTCCAGTCCGCCTCAACCCTTCCGTCTGGCTCGTGCGATCCTAGTTCCCGCGCCCTGCGCTGGACTTGCAGCGCGGCATTTCCTTGCAAAGCAGCCCTGACCGAGCCCGGTCTCACCTCACGCAAACGGCAGCCGCAGACAAGGGCGCGCGCGCGAATACCGCCTCTCGCGAGACTCGGGAATCCCTCCGCGAGAAGAGCTGGGAAGTTTGGCGCCAAAGAAAGCAGTGCGGCCTGGGCGGGGCCTAAGGACCTGAGCTCCGCCCACGTGCGCTGGGAAGCCCGCCTTCCCATCGGGAGTCTCTTGAAAGCGTGAGATTCAGAGTTCTTACTTTCTAGGCACTTTATTAGCTTCAGAAATAGGTCTCCGGTCTTAAAAACCGAGTTGTGGAAGCCAGGCGCGGTAGCGAACGCCTGGAATCCCAGCACGAGGGAGGCTGACGTTGGAGGGTCGCCACAGGTTGCAGGCCAGCGACTACAGTCACCAAAAAAAAAAAAAAGATGAAGAAAACTGATGGGGTAAAAAGGCAGTCTCACGCAGCATTGGCTGGGAAATTTACTTCTTCAAAACAGCAAAAAGTCTTGATTATGAATTTTGTTATTTATTAAATAGAGATATGAGGAAAAGATTGTAGTTACGGTTGAAAGTGTAGACCCAAAGAAATAAAATATCAAAAAATGTTCCCTTTTTTCATATTTAAAAATATTGAGTCCAGCGCACACCTCTAATCGCAGGCAGATCTCTGAAAGTTCAAATCTGGGTCTTCAAGGAGAGTTCCAGGCCATCCACTGCTACCCAGTGAGACCCTGTTTCAAAACACACAAGCAAACAAACAGTAAAAAGGGAGTCCAGGACTGGGGAGATAGCTCAGTGGGTAAAGTGCTTGACACACAAACGTAGTGACCTCTCACTGAGTTCAGATCTCCATTTCCCAGGTTAAAAAACAGCCTGCTGAGCCGGAGGCAGAGGCAGGCAAATCTGTGCGAGTTTGAGGCCAGAATGGTCTACAGAGTGAGTTAAAGGATAGCCAAGGCTACACCAAGAAACCTTGGCTCAAAAAAGCCTAAAAAAAAAAAAAATCCAACCAGAAAGAGGGCTCAGCAGCTAAGAGCTGCTCTTCAGAGGACTGGGATTGGATTCCCAGCACCCACTAAACAATACAAACAATTGTATTGTTATTAAATTAATAAATAACTTTTTTTTTTTTGGTTTTTTCGAGACAGGGTTTCTCTGTGTAGCCCTGGCTGTCCTGGACTCACTTTGTAGACCAGGCTGGCCTCGAACTCACAAAGATCCGCCTGCCTCTGCCTCCCAAGTGCTAGGATTAAAGGCGTGTGCCACCATCGCCCGGCTAAATGTAACTTTTTAAACAAAAGAAAGCACCATGAACATATCATTCAACCTGAGGCCCAGTTAATGTTTTCCATCTGACTGTATGATTCTCTCCTTTCCCATTCCCCAGTACCACATCCCACTAAC
Organism: Lophiomys imhausi; assembly: GCA_907164525.1. Classification (NCBI taxonomy): domain Eukaryota; kingdom Metazoa; phylum Chordata; class Mammalia; order Rodentia; family Muridae; genus Lophiomys; species Lophiomys imhausi. The sequence goes on along the minus strand of CAJQZJ010000335.1, from coordinate 856,667 downwards.
ATTCTCTCTTTTTTCTTCCCTTTCCTTTCTTCCTCTTTTATTTTTAACAGACTCTCAGCTGGTCTGCTGAGGTTAAAACTGCTCATCACTACACCCAGATTTCTTAATCTTATTTTTTATCTTGAGTATCAATGGTATGTCTGTGTATGTGGGCATGTGCTCATGGAAACCAGAGGTGTAGGATCCCGTGGAGCTGCAGTTGCACATATTTGTGAGTACTGGAAATAGAACCCTGCAGAGCACGACATGCTACCGTTGGATGAGCTGTCTCTCCAGGCCCCATGTAGCATCCCTTTTAAAAATAGTTTTTAAATATATGTATAATTTGATATACAATTACAAATAATACTTTATTCATTATCCCTTGCTTTCTTCAAGCTTTTATATTATTTCTATGTGTGAGGGTTTTGCATGTGTGTATGTGAATGTTTGTGCAGTGCCCAAAGAGGCTAGAAGAGGACATTGTATCTCCTGAACTGGGGTTATAAGCAGTTGTGAGCCACCCTGTGAATGATAGGACCTGAACCTGAACTCTTTAGAAGAGAACAAAGTGCTCTATTACCACTGAGCAATCTGCTTAGTTTCTCTTATTTATTTATGTTGCTTTTTTATTTATTTGCTTATTTATTTATCTTTTATTTTATGTGGGGGGGGGTGTATGAGTCTGTATGTTTGCCTGCACATACATCATGTGCATGAAGGTGCCCAAAGAAGGCATGGAATTTCCCTAAATCTGGAGTTACTACAATTAAAAGCTACCATATGAGTGCTGGGAATTGAACCCTAGTCCTCCGCAAGAGCAACAAGTGTCTTTAACCACTGAATCATTCTCCAGCTCCATATCATTTGTGTTTTTTTGTGTTATTGTTGTTACATTGTGTTGGATTTTGGTGGGGGGGAGGGTGGGTTTTTCTTTCTTTCTTTTGTTTGTTTATTTTATGGTTTTTAGATGGGTCTCCTATGTAGCCTTGGCTGTCCTGGAACTTATTATGTAAACCAGGCTTGCCTGAAGTCACAGAGCTCCACCTCTCTGCCCCCCCACCCACCCACACAAGGGCTGAGACTACAAGCATGCACATCACACACCTGGCATAGCTGATATCACTTGTTTCTGAATTTCATAAAATGGTACCAAAGAGTATGCTTTCTTTTGGGCTTACTTTTTTCCTTCCATATTTTGTTTTGTGATGCCTCTACATTGTTTCATATAGCTATAGTGTAGAAAAAAATTAATTAAATTACGTTGGGTGCCATTTGTAGAAATAATTAATTAAATTGTTTAACCAGTATTTATATTATCATTAATTGTTTTGGCGGCTGTTAATCTTTAAGCAGCCATTATAAGTGAGTACACAGAGACCACATAGATTTTAACAAGCCTAGGCCAGGATTGACTAATCTTGGCCCACCTAAGCTAGCTCTTAATTCTATTACCCAAATATGACCCCATATATACATACGTCCCCTTGGACTGCCATTCTTCACGCTATGCCGATGTTCCTGGCCATGTGGAATGAGGTTCTCTTTTTCTAACCCATCGTGTATGTCCTCCTTCTTTCTGCTCCTGGCTGGAATGAATTAGTCCTCCGTCTAAAGTGCAGGCTTCCTGTTCTAATCTCAGGAAGTCCCACCTTTCTCTGTCTTTGCCCAGTCTCAGGCCTCAGCATTTAATTTAACCAATCAGAGTCAATGTAACAGGCAGTGAGCAGGACCAATTAACATTTATAATGCGGGGCTGGAGAGGTGGCTCAGAGGTTAAGAGCACTGGGTGTTCTTCCAAAGAATAATAATAATGTGATCTGATGCCCTTTTCTGCCCTGAAGGTACACATGCAGATACAACACTCATATACATAAAATAAATAAATAACTTTTAAAAAAACCTATTTGGGGCTGGGGGGTTGCGCACGCCTTTAATCCCAGCACTCAGGAGGCAGAGGCAGGTGGATCTCTGTGAGTTCAAGGCGCCAGCGCTGTTACACAGAGAAACCCTGTCTCAAAAAAAACAAACAGCCGGGCGGTGGTGGCGCACGCCTTTAATCCCAGCACTCGGGAGGCAGAGGCAGGCGGATCTCTGTGAGTTCGAGGCCAGCCTGGTCTACAAAGCGAGTCCAGGACAGCCAAGGCTACACAGAGAAACCCTGTCTCGAAAAACCAAAAAAAAACAAAAAACAAAAAACAAAAAAAACAAGAACCTATTTGGCACACAGCTTCTTTCATTCAGCATGATTAAGATTCACCTATGTTGTATATGTTAATAGTTCTTTGCTGAGTAGTATCATTCTGTGTCTAGCAGGGAATTCTGGCCTTGTCCGGTGCTCGATCCTTCACTGGAAGGTCCAGCTGGACAGAAAAGGGTAGAACTCGGACCGAGATCTGTAACCTTAGGATGTTTCAAGCCAGATCAGTAGGGAAAAGTTTGTTTTCACCGCCAAGTGTCGCAGCTCTTGTGATTAGCATGCAGGAGAGTTAGAGTAGCCCTATCCTTTCTCTGTCATCACATGGTGAAAGGTTACAACTCTTTTAGCTGAGCTGCCCAGTGCTAGTCTGGGAAGCTTCAAGGAGTTTGGAGCTCCTGGACCAAGTCAAGTGACTTCGGGTGCCAACTTGGTTCTGGCGAAGCTGATGGTTGTTCCAGGACAGCCAGCAACCTGGATCTGCTGCAGGTGGGCACTGCAGCGGATGTTGCGGGAGAGCAGGGGAAGCTTTGGAGACCTCTGTGATCCAGATGTGAGCCTAGGTAGGTACTAATGGCAGTAGTGCTCCAGGTGCTCAGAAATGAGCCCTCACTGGTGGCAGGAAGAGATCTAGCTAGGTGGGAGTGGCGGCAAGGCAGGAGCCTGTGCCCCAAGCAAGCATAGCTAGGCAGGCATGTCCATCGGAGGGGAAGAGTGCTTCCATCCGGAGCCCAATATAAATAGCCAGGTCTCCAAAAGTCATGGTGGAGGAATGGAGAAAGAATTTATTTCGTGAACACAGGCATTGCAAACCTTGAGTAGTGGGAAGAGGTTTTGTGTTGGGCATTTGTGAATCTCCTATGTGCCAGGCAGATAAAGTTGTAAAGAATGCCCATGGAGGCTGGCAAGTTGAAGGTCGAACAAGATCCTAGCCCCAATGTTGGCAGGCTAGTGAGAATTGTTCCCTCCATGGGTTCTTGCAAGCCCTCAGGCAATCTAAGCTCTGACTATAGGCAGAGAGTCACATTATCACTCATGCAAAGAAAGCATCAAAATTGACCAATCCTAAAGCCCCCCCTTAAAGCTATATATTTTCCATGATGCACTGAATAAAGGTCTTTGTCGTCATTGTCCCTGTTTACTTTCAACAAAGAAGACTAAAGGCTGTCTTTTATCTGAGGACCCTCCTATGCTTGCTCTCACTGATAGCTGCTGCTAGGAGCCATGACCTGCTGGACGTGCAGTGTCTCACCTGCTGGACGTGCAGTGTCTCACCTGCTGGACGCGCAGTGTCTCACCAGTGTCTCACCTGCTGGGCCTCTCTCTCTGCTCTTGTACCTTGCCACCTCCAAGGCTGGGCCATTAGCTGTTTTGGTAAACAACTTAAACTAGCCGGGCGGTGGTGGCGCACGCCTTTAATCCCAGCACTTGGGAGGCAGAGGCAGGCGGATCTTTGTGAGTTCGAGGCCAGCCTGGGCTACAAAGTGAGTCCAGGACAGCCAGAGATATTCAGAGAAACCCTGTCTCAAAAAACCAAAAAAAAAAAAAAAAAGAAAAAAAAAGAAAAAAAAAAAAACAACTTAAACTAAAAGAGCTAAGATACTTTTAGGACAACAGGGTTTCTTTCTCTGCCTGTCCCTTTGGGCAATAGTGCTTGCATTAGCCGTGCACCTTGGCTACCTTGTGAACTCCATCCCCATTCTGTCAGCCCCGACCCTGAGACCCAGAGCAACGCTGGAGCCCCGACCCTGAGACCCAGAGCAACGCTGGAACAACAGTTTTGGAGGTAGATGTGTTTGATTTTCTGGGTGTAAGAATGCCAGGAAAACTTCATTAGCATGTAGTAGCATGGTCCTATCATAAGAAAGAGATCACAGTACCTAATTATCCCATGGGCAATGGGGTGGGGGAAGAAGTCCAGGTAGGGTTAGAGTCCTGGACAAAAGGTCATTGACTGAATGTCAAAGCACCAAGAAATCTCATTAGCATGGGGAAGAGCCTCCAGGAATCCCCAGGTGTTCACTGGTTGGGTTTCTTATCAGGAAGTGGTTGGGCCTATAACCTCATTGAGGACTATGTGACACTTGTCAGAGGATCAGGAGTTTCCCCAGATCAGGTAGAAGAGGTGACCCTGCTGAAAAGGGAGTCTGTTATTTAGCACTGACCTTAAGGCCTTTCCAGTAGTGCCAGACTTCAACCTTAACAGCAGAAATTCCCCACAAGCAAGGTGCTACTTTACAGATATGCCACAATTTCTGTCCTTGCCAATGCTAGGCTAGTGCTCTATCACTGAGCCACATTGCCAACTACTGGCTCACCCTTTTGTGTTTAAACGATTTTTAGCTGGATGTTGGTGTCATACACCTTTAATCCCAGCACTTGGGAGGCAGAGGCAGGTGAATCTCTGAGTTCAAGGCCAGTCTCATCCTCAGAGTGAGTTCCAGAACATCCAGGGTACATGGAGAAACCCTGTCCCAAAAGAAAATTTTTAAATTTAATTTTTAATTATTGGTGTCTGTGGGTGTGTAAGAGAGGAATTTGTGAATATGAATGCAATGCCAGTGGAGTCCAGAAGAGGGCATTGGATGTGCTCAAGCTAGAATACAACTATTCAGTTAGACTGGTGGGCTTTAAACTCCAGCAATCTGTCTCTGCCTCCCTGGTGCTGGGGTTCCAGATGCTTGCAGCATCCTTTCTCTTCCTCTTCTCTTCTCTTCTCTCCTCGTCTTGTCTCTTCTCTTCTCTTCTTTTCTTTTTTTCCCCCCCATGAGTACTGGAGATCCAAACTGTGGTCCTCATTCTCCTGCAGCAAATACTTTGCTGATTGATCCATCTCCCCAACTTTATCAGTGTTTTTGAGAAAAACAAAATAAAATAGTTTATATAGCTAAACAGAACAAGCAACTACAAAAAAGAGCATAAAATATACATTAAGGAATTTCTTATTCAGCAAACAAATCTTTCTTTACAGCTGCAACCACTGTCAACAACTTCTTTATCTTTCAGGTTTTTTGTTTTGTTTTGTTTGTTTGGTTTTTTTTTTTTTTAATGAGACAAGGTTTCTCTGTGAAACCCCTAGCTGTCCTGAAACATGCTCTGTAGATCAGGCTGTCCTCAAACTCATAGAGATCCCCCTGCTCTGCCTCCCAAATGCAGAGATAAAAGGCATTCACCATCACTGCCTTGCTTGTCAATAAAATCTTATGGTTTCTCTGGTGGAGATGGGGGTATGGGGGAAATGGATAGATGGATATATATCACATTGTGTGTGTGTGTGAGTGTGTGTGTATTGTGTGAGTGTGTGTGTATTGTGTGAGTGTGTGTGTGTGTGTGTTATAAGCAATGCTGAAACAAATATCTTTGTTTATGCAAATCTGTGTGGGGAGCAGATGAAGTCCTTACTGAATGTGTGTTGATGACAAAGACACAAATGTCTCACACCCATGGAAATGGCAAAGTTTTCTCCTGTAAGTGTTGAGGAATAATTGACCTTTTGCTAAAACCAATGTACAGAAAGTATCTTAGCAGCTTCCTCCTCACTGATGTTTTATAGCCTGGGACTCTTCCCCTATAGAGACCTCGACCAGCTAACCTTCCTCCTTGTACAGTACAGAGAAAATTTGAAAAATTTCCAAGATGTGTGGTAGGTGTCCTCCATCAGAACAAGCAGAGCACACCTGACTTGGCTTTTCTGTTTGCGTGTCTGTCGCTCCTTCACTGTCTTTGACTTCTTCATTTCTGTGTTGACCTAGTAAGATTTCCAGGACCAAACCCTGCAGAATGTAGCATATTTGGACATCTCTTGAGTATTTCTCCAAAGTTAATTCCTTAATTTGATTTGTCTGCATCATAGACATAATAGGAAATTAATTCCATTTCAATTTATTTATTTATTTATGGTTTTGTTTTTTGTTTTTGTTTTGAGACAGGGTTTCTCTGTGTAACAGCTCTGGCTGTCCTGGACTCACTTTATAGACCAGGCTGGCCTCAGACTCACAGTGATCCACCTGCCTCTGCCTCCCAAGTGCTGAAATTAAAGGTGTGTGGCACCATGCCCAGCGTTGGAACAGTTTTTAATCCCAGTACAGATGTTTTTAATCCAGGTAGGGCCTAGCCAGTTTCTGTGAATTTAAGGTCAATCTGGCCTACACAATGTCTTCCAGACCAGCATGTGTACACACATATACATGCAGTCAAAAAGCTCATACACAAGCCGGGCGGTGGTGGCGCACGCCTTTAATCCCAGCACTTGGAAGGCAGAGGCAGGCGGATCTTTGTGAGTTCAAGGCCAGCCTGGTCTACAAAGCGAGTCCAGGACAGCCAGAGATATTCAGAGAAACCCTGTCTCGAAAAACCAAAAAAAAAAAAAAAGCTCATACACATAGAAATAAAATAAATATTAAAAAACAAAATGAGCTGGGCAGTGGTGGCTCACACCTTTAATCCCAGCACTTGGGAGGCAGAGGCAGAAGGATCTCTGTGAGTTTGAGGCCAGCCTGGTCTACAAAGCGAGTCCAGGACAGCCAGGACTGTTATACAGAGAAACCCTGCCTTGAAAAGAAAAAACAAAACAAAGAAAAACAAAAATGAAAGCAAGCACTAATTAAAATTTTAAATTAAGTAGTGGTACACCCGTTTTAATCTCAGCACTCAGGAGGCAGAACCAGGCAGATCTCTATGAGTTCAAGGTCAGCCTGGTCTACAGAGAGTTCCAGGACAGCCAGAGCTGTTACACAGAGAAACCCTGTCTCGAAAAACACAAAAACAACAACAACAACAAAATAAAAACAAAACTGTACCAACATGCAGGGCAAGAGCTAAATTTTATGCATTTTTGATAAACAGTTTAGAAGTATAAACCGTTGTATGGATGTTCACAGTTCTGCCAGTCTTGCAGCTGCTCCTGCTGATGAAGGTGTCTGTGTAAAGAGTCAAATGTGAAGCCTAAATCCTCTGCAGAGATATGCCTGCTTCCTCAATTCCTGAGGTAGCCATTCCAACTGCAATGAAACCACTGTGGATATTTTGATAACCATCTTTAATGGTCACTTATCCTTAATTTAAAGGGAGATGTTCCTGCAAGGTGGAGGGTGATGTGAGCTCATCCACTGTCTGAGGATGTGGCCTAAACCAAGCAGGATGGTAGATCCTGTAACATTCTTTGGAGGAGCCAGGTTAGGAACTCGCCCTGGGTGGCAGATGTGGTACTGTGGTACTTTGCTTTTTTTTTTTTTAACCCTTGTGTAGCACAGTGAAAGAAGATACTTAAGACTTACCAGCTTCTTAGAGAGAAGTCTTACTTCCTTTGCAATCCAAATCCCAGATCGTGGATCTTATTCTCAAATCTGGTCTGAGATTAAACAGATCTCAAATCCTTTTTGCCAGAGCATTCAGCTGAATGCCTGTCATGGCTGCCACACCCTTCTCCTCCACTTTCTCAATTTTTTTTTTTATGCTGCTTGGGAAATTCCTTCATCATCCTTTTCCTCTCAAGTACTTGGCAAAGATTACAGACAGGAAATGTAAATGGTGTGTGTGTGTGTGTGTGTGTGTGTGTGTGTGTGTGTGTGTGTGTGTGTGTGTG
>CAJQZJ010000335.1:835130-848897 GCA_907164525.1 Lophiomys imhausi | reverse complement strand
GTGTGTGTGTGTGTGTGTGTGTGTGTGTGTGTGTGTGTGTGTGTGTGCTGTAGTGATCTGGAGGCTGTGAGAAGAGCAGCTCAGGCAGAAGAAGCACGGTAATGTATGAGCAGGTGTCTCTACTGCACTCTTGCCCAGAGGCAGCTTAGTTTATGGAACACTGAGACTTTGCTTGAACAGATTTTCATCTCCAGTAATGACACATAATCCTGGAGTTGTGCATATTTTAAGATATGGGAACCAAGTGTACATGTAAAGGTGCATACCTTTAATCCCAGCACTCGGGAGGCAGAGAACTCTGTGAGGTTGAGGCCAGCCTGGTCTACAAAGCTAGTCCAGCCGGGCGGTGGTGGCGCACGCCTTTAATCCCAGCACTTGGGAGGCAGAGGCAGGTGGATCTTTGTGAGTTCGAGGCCAGCCTGGTCTACAAAGTGAGTCCAGGACAGCCAGGGCTACACAGAGAAATCCTGTCTCGAAAAAACCAAAAAAAAAAAAAGAAAAAAAAAAAAAACAAAGCTAGTCCAGGACAGCCAGGGCTACACAGAGAAATCATATCTGGAAAGACAAAACAAAACAAAAAGATATGGGAAACTATAATTATTGGTACTGCCGAAGTACTTTATAGTTTTATGTACCCCCAAGAAAGAAGAAATCTCATCTCCACAATGTGCCAGATTACTGTATAGAATAGCCTCATAAAATATAAAGTATTGTTTATTTTACGATGGTGATAACATCATGTCACTAGGTTTCTGCCAACCCATACAGGATTTATCTTTGCTCTTTTCTAGACTTTCTCTGAATCAGAGACCTTTGCAATTAAAACCCACAGCAGCATCTGATACTGGACTTACATTTAAAGAAAGAGTGGGAGACTGGGTGCTGGAGAGATGCCTCAGCAGTTAAGAGCAGTTGCTTACAAACATAGACATACACACATACGTGTTAAAAATCAAAACGAAAACTCTGAACAGAAAAAAATCACAGGATGAGGGAAATGACGGTAGGAAAAGCATTTGGGCTGGGGCTGTAGCTCAGCTGGTGCGATTGAGTACAAGTTGCTTCTTGCTCAGCAGTCAAGAAGCCTTGAGTGTGATGATCCCCACTACTGTGTAACCCGAAAGTGCTATGCTCATCTGTAATCTCAGCACCTGGGAAGTAGAGGTAGGAGGAAGACAGATCCAAAGTCATTGTTGGTTACAGAGGCCAGCGTATAACACATGGGATCCTGTGTCCAAATGAAATAAATGGCGATAAGCGTCTGATAGAGTCGGAACTCTTTTTTTTTTTTTTTTTTTTTTTTGGTTTTTCGAGACAGGGTTTCTCTGTGTATCCTTGGCTGTCCTGGACTCACTTTGTAGACCAGGCTGGCCTCGAACTCACAAAGATCCGCCTGCCTCTGCCTCCCAAGTGCTGGGATTAAAGGCGTGCGCCACCACCGCCCGGCTCGAGTCGGAACTCTTATCATGACTATGGCGAGGATATGTAGTATGATAGTGAAAACAAAACCAAAGACGGCATTTCCTCCTCTGATTAAATAACTTGTTTGCCATAATCAGTGCTTTCTTTTCTTTTTTTTGAGAAGTTTTTTTTTTTTTTTTTTTGGTTTTTCGAGACAGGGTTTCTCTGTTTAACAGCTCTGGCTGTTCTGGACTCGCTTTGTAGACCAGGCTGGCCTCGAACTCGCAAAGATCCGCCTGCCTCTGCCTCCCAAGTGCTGGGTTTAAAGGCGTGCGCCACCACCGCCCGGCGGAGAAGTTTTTTAAAGATTTATTTATTATGTATAATTGTTTTGCCTCCATATATACATATATTATGTATATGTAAGCATCATGCATGCACGTATACAGTATTTGCATGGCTGGTGTCTGTGGAGGCCAGAAGAGGTTATTGGACGCCCTGGAACTAGAGATACACACAGTTGAGTGATGACATGTTGGTGCTGGGTCCTCTGCAAGCACAGCCAGTGGGGCTGGAGTTAGGCTCAGCAGTGACAAAAACCTGCTGATCTTCTGGAAGGTGTGAGTTTGGGCTCCAGTGCCCATGTCAGCTGGTTCACACCTGCCTGTAACACCAGTCCAGGGGATCTGGAGCCTCTGGCTTCCAAGAACCCCTGTGTTCACTTGCACATGCACACACATGCACCTACACACATAATTTTATTACAATTATTACAAATAATAAAAACGAGTATTTTAGCCGGGCAGTGGTGGCGCACGCCTTTAATCCCAGCACTTGGGAGGCAGAGGCAGGCGGATCTTTGCGAGTTCGAGGCCAGCCTGGTCTACAAATTGAGTCCAGGACAGCCAGGGCTACACAGAGAAACCCTGTCTCGAAAAACCAAAAAAAAAAAAAAACCGAGTATTTTAAAGATAAAGAGCAGCAGAGCCTCCAGCACTCAGGGAAGCAGAGGCAGGCGGATCTCTGTGAGTTCAAGGCCAGGCTGGTTTACTGAGTTTGTCCAGGACAGTCAAGGATACACAGAGAAACCCTGTCTTGAAAAACATAAAAATTAAAAAAAAGAAAGAAAGAGCAGAACATGCTCTTCACCGCTGCACCACTTCTCCAGGTCCCAGTCATTAGTTTCTTCTATTGAATTTCCCAAATGTATCCTCTCTAAGAACAAAAAGTTGTAATTTTTAAGGGAAAAAATATGAGCTGACCTCTAAAATAAAACCTATAGTGGGCCAGAGAAATGGTTCAGCTGTTGAGAGCACTGGCTGCTCTTGTAGAGGACCCAGATTTGGTTCCCAGCACCACGTGATGGCTCACACCCATGTGTTAACTCTAGTTCCAGGGGACCTGACATCCTTTCTGGTCTCTATAAGCCCCAGGTATGCAAATGGTACACAGACATACATGTAGCTAGAACACCTATATTCATAAAATAAAATGGCTGGGCATGGTGGCACATGCCTTTAATCCTAGCACTCAGGGGGCAAGGGAAGCAGAACTATGAGTTCGAGGTCAACCTGATCTACAGAGTGAGTTCTAGGACAGCCTAGAGTTGTAGCCTACTGAGTGGTAGGACAGTTTCTACATGGAGAAACCCTGTCTCAGAAAAACCTAAATAAATAAAAACAACTTATAAATTGGTAGTATCCTAAAATCCAATGATGCCGTGCTACCCAGCTGATAGAAACTATGCAAATATGGCAGAGGATAATAAGCTTGGAACGTCATCATGTGAACAGATTATTGTTGAGCAGTATATCAAGGATAGTTGATACTTTTCTATACTTGATGCTTATATAAATATACTAACTATACCAGAGTTCTGTGTCTTTGGGGAGTTTTTGTTTAGTTGTTAGGTTTTGTGTTTTGATTGGGTGGTTGATTGTTTTTTTTTTTTTTTTTTTTTGAGACAGGGACTCTTGAACCCAAGCTGCCCTTCTACTCGTGATATAGCCAATTCTTTTTTTTTTTTTTTGGTTTTTCGAGACAGGGTTTCTCTGAATATCTCTGGCTGTCCTGGACTCGCTTTGTAGACCAGGCTGGCCTCGAACTCACAAAGATCCGCCTGTCTCTACCTCCCAAGTGCTGGGATTAAAGGCATGCACCACCACCGCCCGGCTTGATATAGCCAATTCTTACCTTGAAACCTAGTTCTCCTACAGCTCTCTCCTAATAGCTATGTAATTTTATTTTATTTTGGTTTTTTCGAGACAGGATTTCTCTGTGTAACAGCTCTGGCTGTCCTGGACTCACTTTGTAGACCAGGCTGGCCTGGAACTCACAGAGATCCGCCTGCCTCTGCCTCCCAAGTGCTGGGATTAAAGGCATGTGCCACCACCGCCCGGCAGTTATGTAATTTTAAAAGCACAAATGTTCAGAGAAAATGTTTATTTTGTTTTAAAACAACAACTTGGGCTGGAGAGGTGGCTCAGAGGTTAAGAGCACTGGCTGTTCTTCCCAAGGTCCTGAGTTCAATTCCCAGCAACTACATGGTGGCTCACAGCCATCTCCATTGAGATCTGCCCCGGGGAAATATATGTAGAGCAAATACTGTATACATAATAAATAAATAAATAATGTTTAAGAAAAAAAAAAAAAACAACAACAACAGGGCTGGAGAGATGGCTCAGGGGTTAAGAACACTGGCTGCTCTTCCAGAGGTCATGAGTTCAATTCCCAGCAACCACATGGTGGCTCACAACCATCCATAATGAAATCTAGTGCCCTCTTCTGGCCTGCAGATATACCTGCAGACAGAACACTGTACACATAATAACTCTTTAAAAAAAAAAAAACAGGGCTGGAGTGATAGCTCAGAGGTTAACAGCACTGACTGCTCTTCCAGAGGTCCTGAGTTCAATTCCCAGCAACCACATGGTGGCTCACAACCATCTATAATGAGATCTGGTGCCCTCTTCTGGCCTGCAGGTATACCTGCAGACAGAACATTGTATACATAATAAATCTTTAAAAAAAAAAAAACAACAACAACAACAAAAACAGAGTCTTGCCATAGAGTGCTGGCTGGCCTAGAAATCTCTATGTAGAGCAGGCTGGCATCAATTGCACAAGAGGCCTTTTGCCTCTGTAGTGCTGGGGTTAGAGGCATGTATCACTAGGCCCAGCTTTTTTTTTTTTTTTTTTTTTTTGGTTTTTCGAGACAGGGTTTCTCTGAATATCTCTGGCTGTCCTGGACTCGCTTTGTAGACCAGGCTGGCCTCAAACTCACAAAGATCCGCCTGCCTCTGCCTCCCAAGTGCTGGGATTAAAGGCGTGCGCCACCACCGCCCGGCCTAGGCCCAGCTTTTTTATTTTGCTTGTCAGATGGAAAGTGTTTCTCCCATTAAATCATTTGTTTACCCAGAAGTGATTGCAAATGCCTTTAATCCCAGTTCTTGGGCAGCAAAGATAATCAGATCTCTTTGAATTTGAGGTATACATAGCAAGTTCAAAGCCAGCCTGGTGTATAGAACCCTGAAAACCCTGTCAACTCACCTTCCTGTTGCTCTTGAGGAAAACCACCATTCCAACTTCTGTCACTTTAGATTATGTTTGCCAGCTTTCAAACTTCATATAAAATAAAAATTAATGGGTAGTGGTGGTGAATGCCTTTAATCCCAGCACTTAAGAGGCAGAGGCAGGTGAATCCCTGAGCTCAAGGCCAGAGAGTCAAAAACAAAAAAACACGTAGCATTATATTATTGTGTCTAGTTTTTTTTTTCTTTTTCTTTTTTAACATGGTGGGGGCACCTTCTGCTCTTCCAGAAGACCCGGGTCTGTCTCCTATCACCCACATCAGGTAGCTCACAATCACTTGTAACTCCAGCTTCAGAGAGCCCTGTCACCTCTGGCCTCTGTGGGACCTGTACTTATGTGCATACATTTAACATGTAGACAACAATGAATAAACATGATTTCAAGAATAGTAAAAAATAAATATATATACATTTTTAAATTTAGGGCTCCATGGGTGTGAGAAAGGAGAAGAACTGGTCCCTTCCTTGGACTGGCCAGTGGGAGAGCTGCAAGGCTGACCAACTCAGCTGCTTCCTGGGGCCAGATCCAGGGCTTTGAGTTGGGCCACACCAACATCTTCACCATCTATGAGCTGCTGGAGATTGTGAAGGGGCTGGTCCATCACATCCATAGCCACAAGATCTCTATGACTCACAGCAGGATGTCCAAGAGTCTTGGTGACAGTCCAGTATTGATGGGGTAGCAGAAACCAGAAGCCTCCAACCAGACCAAGGAACATTTGCAAGTAAAAGCTGTTTATGACACATTGCAACTTCCAATGTCACTATGACAAGTGAATATGTGATGGAGGGGTGGGAAAGATGGAGAGACAATGGGATCAGAATGGTACATGCACAGAAGGCTGCAGTTGATAGAACAGGCCCACAGGGGTCACAGAGAAGGTTTTCTTGTTGTTGTTTTTGTTTTTTGTTTTTCTATTTTCTTTCTTCTCTAATTTTTTTTTTGTTTTTTTTTTCGAGACAGGGTTTCTCTGAATATCTCTGGCTGTCCTGGACTTGCTTTGTAGACCAGGCTGGCCTCGAACTCACAAAGATCCGCCTGCCTCTGCCTCCCAAGTGCTGGGATTAAAGGCGTGCGCCACCACCGCCCGGCCTCTTCTCTAATTTTTATTTTGTATTTTCTCTTAGGGTGGCGGTTGCCAGGGCCGATATGAAATTCCCAAAGGTTCAATAAGAAATTATGTTAAAAATTTTCAGGGAAAAAAAATTTAGGGGCTGATGAGTTGATTTAACAGGCTGACAAACTGAGTGCAATCCTAGAACCCACAAGGAAAGAGATGATTCCTGAAAGTGTCCTCTGACCTTCCTCAGTCTTCCATGGCACACGCAAACGTGTACACATAGCCCTGCATACCTGTACACACACAAGTAAACATGTTTAATTTAGTTTAGTGTGTATGTGTGATGTAGTTACACATGTATATGCAGGTGTCCAAGCCTGTGTATGCACAAGGATACCAGAGGAAAACACTGAGTACCCTGCTCTATCACTCTGGGACAATGGTTTTTGTTTTTTTTTTTTCTCCCCAATGAGAAGCTTGTGGCTTATTCTTATTTTTGTAGGAGTTTTGGTCAATTTTCACAATGCCCCACAGCATGGAATGAATAGTGGATGAATGTTCTATTTACCTACTTACTGTTAGTGGACATTCTGGCTGTTTCTCCAAAACTACTACAAACGGTGTTGTTATGAACATGTTTGCCTGAACATAAACATTGACTTCTATAGGTTTACAGTGTCTCAAATAGAATAGCTGTATGGCAGGGGAGATATGCAATTTTAGTCTTACCAGATACTGTCAGGCAGACTTCTAAATTAGTTACACAAATTTACTTACGTAGCCTTGGTGGGAGGGAGCCTTGGGTGTTTATCTTATTAGTGTTTCTATTGCTGTGATGAAACACCATGAAACCAACATGCAACTTGGGGAAGAAAGGTTTATTTTGCTTATACTTCCACGTCACACTTCATCATTCAAGGAAGTCAAGGCAAGACCCTGGTGGCAGAACCTTGTGGGGCACATAAACCATTGGAGGGGAGGGGGGAGGGAGACAGCCTGGAGCAAGAGTAAGGTCTAGATGTGTCCAAAATCTCATCTTGAGACCAGTAGGACTAAGGATCACTCCCTCGCTGTTCCAGGCCAGCACGCCCCAGTGCACGTAGTCCTGCAACCCCTCACCTCCATCCCACGAGGGCTAGTCACATAGTCTGGTGGCCAAATTACAGGTTTAACTTCTCTCTCCTGGTAAGAACCTGTCTAGCAAGCACCTGGAATTCCTCTTCATGTAAATGAAGCATTCCTTGCACCTCAGCCCCAGCAAATAATGTACACTTATCCCTGAAAAACCCTACCCATTCCCCAAGGTTTATACCGCCCTTGTTCACCCCAATAAGAGAGAGCCAGCTGTTTCACTTTCCCACGATAAATAAGACCTGGAACACTGAAAACCGTTTCAGAGAAGGCTCCTCTACCCACTCATTCCCGTTCAGCTTCATCCTTTCCAGGCAGGTGTACAAGGGTGTCTGGAAACCCCGAGGGAAGAAACAGAACACCGAAAGACAGAAGCTGAAGTAGAGGGCAAGAAAGACCACACTATAGCTTACTGTACCTGCTTTCTTTTCTTTCTTTCTTCCTTCCTTCCTCCTTTCCTTTCCTTTCCTTTTCTGTTTCTCTGTATGTATCTCTGGTTGTCCTGGACTCACTCTGTAGACCAGGGTAGCCTTGAACTCACAGAGATCTGTCTCCCTCTGTCTCCCAAGTGCTGGGATTAAAAGCAAGCACCTAAACCGGGCGGTGGTGGCTCACGCCTTTAATCCCAGCACTTGGGAGGCAGAGGCAGGCGGATCTTTGTGAGTTCGAGGCCAGCCTGGTCTACAAAGCGAGTCCAGGACAGCCAGGGTTACACAGAGAAACCCTGTCTCAAAAAACCAAAAAAAAAAAAAAGCAAGCACCTAGCTGGAGAGATGGTTCAGTGGTTAAGAGGACAGGCTACTCTTCCAGAGGTCCTGAGTTCAATTCCCAGCAACCACATGGTGGCTCACGACAATCTATAACATGATCTGATGCCCTCTTCTGGAATGTAGGTGTACATACAGATAGAACATTCATATACATATAAATAAGTAAATAAATCTGAAAAAAAATTTAAAAAAAGTGAGCGCCAGTTTCTGCCTGTTTTCTTATACCATCCAGGACCACCCACCCAGGGGTGGCACTGCTCACGTCAATCATCAATCAACAAAATACCTCATAGGCTTGTTAAAGGCCAATCTGGTTGGGGGATAGGGGGGGTGCGTGTTTTCTTAGTTGGTTCCTTCCAAACCAGGTGGCAGTGTCCCAGATCCGTATCAATAGTTTTCTATTCTGTTTTATTTTGTTTTTCTTATGATCCTGGGACTCAAACCAGGCCATCTCAAATGCCTGACAAGCGCTCTACTATCAAGTCACATGTTCAACTCAGAAATTAACTTGTGTAGATGAATCTTTTGTGGAGGAATTATGACTAACTAACACGAAGGGAGAAAAGAAAATAAAATTAAAACATACACTTTCACCCAAGATCTTTGACTTACATTTCCAAAATTTATTAATTTTTAATGGTTGAAATTTCTAGACAAGTATTAGTCCAATATTTCATCATATGGCTGTGCTACAGATGTTGTAATCATTTCTCTTCTGTTGTTCTTTTAGGCGGTTTCAGATTTTAGCTATTTAAGTTATTTGTGGATCATTCTTTTACATGGTTTCATAATTCCCCCACAGAAGATTCATCAAAATGGGATTACTGAGTCAAATTGTGCAAATATTTTGGAAACCAAATTGTTTTCCAGAAAGCCTCTATAAATGATTCCCAGCAGATTATGTTTACATGAAGAAAACCCACCCACAGCACTATTTATGTAGCTCCTGTGTGTTAGGCACTGTTCCTTCATAGTTTCATTTAAGAGACTCATCTGCTGTAGTGGCTAGCATAATTCTCATGCTATATAGTTGAAATAGCTGAGGTCCAGGGATGTCATTGAAAGGCAGAAATGGAAGTACTCCCAGGTACCATTGTCTCAAATTCATATTTTTGCAATTTTTTTTTTTTGGTTTTTCGAGACAGGGTTTCTCTGTGTAACAGCTCTGGATGTCCTGGACTCACTTTGTAGACCAGGCTGGCCTCGAACTCACAGAGATCTGCCTGCCTCTGCCTCCCAAGTGCTGGGATTAAAGGTGTGCGCCACCACTGCCCGGCTACAGTAACATCTTTTTTTTTTTTTTTGGTTTTTAGAGACAAGGTTTCTCTGTGTAGCCCTGGCTGTCCTGGACTCCCTTTATAGACCAGGCTGGCCTCGAACTCACAAAGATCCGCCTGCCTCTGCCTCCCAAGTGCTGGGATTAAAGGCGTGCGCCACCACCGCCCGGCAAACAGTAACATCTTATATTCACTGTTGTGGGACCCAGGCTTATGTCTCCTGGTGAAAAGGCCTAAGGCCCTGGGCAGCCTTTAGGCCATAAAAATAAGGACACTAAGACCTTTTAATATTTCAAAGCTTAGACTTTAGCTGGGCAGACTCTCCACTAGCTCATCTAAGTTAACCTGACCACCTAGCCCCATCCAGTCACATGGCTACCTATATCTTCCAGGACCATAGTCACATCTGTCTTCTCTCCTGTCTCCTGGCAAAAAGGACCTTCCTTGCCAGGTGGTGGTGGCACAGGCCTTTAATCCCAGCACTTGGGAGGCAGAGGCAGGCGGATCTTTGCAAGTTTGAGGCCAGCCTGGTGTACAAAGTGAGTCCAGGACAGCCAGGGCTACACAGAGAAACCTTGTCTCGAAAAAACAAAAAACAAAACCAAAAACCAAAAACCAAAAAAAAGGACTTTCCTCTTTCTTCTTCCCAGAGTTTCTGTCTCCCTCCCAGAAAGTCCCACCTCCCACTTCTCTTTCTGCCCAGCTACAGGCTGTCTGCAACATTTATTATCTAATCAGGGGTAATTGAGGAGAATTCCTCACAACACATGGATACAGGAGATGGCTCAACTTTTATAGCAATGCCCGTGGTAGGGCAGTAACCATATCTCAGGACACTGAAATTGAAAAACCACCCTTGACAGGAGTGACTCCATTTTGTGACGGGGCCCTGAACCTGAGTTCTCAGAAAACCCAGTGACCTCAATCTAGGCCCCAAGTTCTAGCAACAGCCAAAATAGTTCTGAGAAACTATTGCCCCACTTCCCTAACGGTTCCAGAACTTCCCTAGCCCTTCCTGATGTTTTGCAGATAAGCAAATTCAGCCATTTGTAGTTTGGCAGCTGCATTCACATCAATCAGGCCTTGATCTCTTGGCATTCCCCTATGTTTCTCCAATTATGATGTTATACAGCATAATGTGTTTGTTTCACTGTATAAAAAACCCCTTGATTCTGCTGTTTGAGGCTCTCTTCATCCTCTACTGAGTTGTAGTGATGGGGGGGAGGTGTGTGGTGGTGGGGGACACACAAAGGGACACCTGAACTCAAGCTCACAGTAAAGTCCTCTTGTGCTTGCTCCTGGGGTCTTCTTGAGGGTCTTTACATTCAGGCATAACAAAATTACCATCTGAAAACAGTGCACAAGACTCTTCTCTAAAAATTCACACCAGCACTTAAGGTTACAATGTTTATCAAATTCCTGCAAATGGGATAGAGAGATTGCTAATGGTTAAGCACTGACTGCCCTACCAAAAGACCCAATTCTCAGCATTGACAAACTCACAGCAGGTAGCTCACAAACACCCAGGGAAACTCTGTCTCAAAAAAAAAAAAAAAAAGGACAGGTGAGGGGGAGTGTGGTGGCTGCACGCCTTTAATCCCAGCACTCAGGGGGCAGAGGCAGATGGATCTCTGTGAGTTTGAGGCCAGCCTGGTCTACAAAGTGACTCCTGGACAGCCAGGGCTCTGTTACACAGAGAAACCCTATCTCGGAAAAACCAAACCAAACCAAACCAAACCAAACCCAGGTTAGGGGGAATAAGATGCACTTTGCCCTCTCTCCTTAATAAAAGTATACCAGAACTTTTTCCATAGTCTACTTTACACACACACACACACAAACACACACTTTTTAGAAGTAGGTTTCAGGATTGGGGTGATCACTTAATTGGTAACTTCTTACCTTGAAAGCATGAAGATCTAAGTTTGATTTCCTCGAACTCACATTTTTTTTTTTTTTTTTTTTTGGCTTTTCGAGACAGGGTTTCTCTGTGTAGCCCTGGCTGTCCTGGACTCACTTTGTAGACCAGGCTGGCCTCGAACTCGCAAAGATCCGCCTGCCTCTGCCTCCCAAGTGCTGGGATTAAAGGCGTGCGCCACCACCGCCCGGCCGAACTCACATTTTAAAGGTAGGGGAGGGGCTAGATGTGGTGCCACCTTTTTCTTTTTTTCTTTTTGGTTTTTCAGGACAAGGTTTCTCTGTAAGCCCTGGTTGTCCTGGAACTTGCTCTGTAGACCAGGCTGGCTTTGAACTCAGAAATCTGTC
The DNA here is from genome assembly GCA_907164525.1 of Lophiomys imhausi. Taxonomy (NCBI): domain Eukaryota; kingdom Metazoa; phylum Chordata; class Mammalia; order Rodentia; family Muridae; genus Lophiomys; species Lophiomys imhausi. Next base: position 837,402 of record CAJQZJ010000335.1, on the reverse strand, counting down.
TGCCTCTGCCTCCTAAGTGCTAGGACTAAAGATGTGTGCCACCACCATCCTGCTGATGGTGCCCACATTTAATTTCAGCACTTAGGAGGTAGAGGCAGTTGGGTATTTGTGAGTTCCAGGCCAGCCAGGGGTACAAAGTGAAATCCTGTCTCACCACCACCACCAAAAATGGCAATGTGCATGTTTTTGGCTGGGGAGGGAGCCCAATAGGTAAAGTGCTTGCCTCAAAATCGTGAGGACCTGAGTCTGATGCCCAGAAAGCACATTTTAAAATGCCAGGCACGCTGGGTGGAGGTCCTCATGGTGCACGCCTTTAATCCCAGCACTTGGAACACAGAGGCAGATGGATCGCTGTGGGAAAAAAAAAGTCAGGCATGACAGTGCTTAGATGGCCAAGAGTAGATAGCCCATGGACCTAGAGGAAAATCAAATACTATTGTTTTGCTAAAGGAACTTATCAATGAATGAATCCTAACAACATTGTGTTATACCAGTAGATGTCTCACTCGGCCATCACCAGGGAAGCTTCCTCCTGCAGTAGATGGGAAATAATACAAAGAGTCACAACTGGACAACGTGTAGAAAATGAGAGACCCTGGAATATTCAGTCCTAAATGGGATGTCTTGATCAAATCCCTCCCCTCAGGGCTCAGGGAATGCTTCAGAAAAGGAGGTGGAAAGGATGTGAGAGCCAGAGGGGATGGAGGACACCCAGGAGACTGTCTTCTTGACACAACAGGACTGATGCTCATATGAACTCACAGAGACTGTGGCAGCAGGCACAGGACCTGCAGAGCTCCAAGCCAGATGGGTTCCCAGCGCTGAGAGGGCAAAGTACACATGAGCTCCCATCTCTAATGAAGAATCTGTCTCCAGCTGACATCTGCTTGCAAAGGAAAAATTAGTTTCTACAATGGAGTCTCATTGGATATATAAACCACACTGAAGGACAGGTCTCATGCCCAGCAGTAGATGTTCAACGCAAAACAAAGTCAATGGTATTTTGGGGAAATTTTTCATTTTGTTTTGTTGTTGTTATTTAGATTTAAAAAAAAGATTTATTTATTTTACATATATGAGAGCTCAATCTGCATGTCCCCTTACATGCCAGAAGAGGGCATCAGATCCCAGTATAGATGGTTGTGAGCCACCATGTGGTTCCTGGGAATTGAATTCCAGACCTCTGGAAGAGCAGACAGTGCTCTTAACCACTGGGCCATCTCTCCAGCCCTATTTAGATCTTTTTTTTTTTTTTCAAGACAGGGTTTCTCTATATAGCCCTAGGTGTCCTAGACTCACTTTGTAGGCCAGGCTGGCCTTGAACTCACAGAGATCAACCTTCCTCTGCCTCTGGAATGCTGGGATTAAAGGCGTGCGCCACCACACCCGGCAATTACAGATAGCTGTGAGCTGCCATGTGGGTGTTGGGATTTAAACCCGGGTCCTTTGGAAGAGCAGTCAGTGCTCTTAACGGCTGAGCCATCTCTCCAGCCCTTTTTAGATTTTTTTTTTTTTTAGCCTCATTGTTCTCTTGCTTGTATATTATGATTTCTGATTTTGTGGGCTTTTTTTTTTTTTAAAGCAAAATTACTTATTTATCTTTACTTTTCTTTTCTTTTTTCTTTCTTTTTTTTTTTTTTTTTTTTGTTTTTTGAGACAGGGTTTCTCTGTGTAACAGCACTGGCTGTCCTGGACTTGCTTTGTAGACCAGGCTGGCCTGGAACTCACAGAGATCCGCCTGCCTCTGCCTCCCAAGTGCTGGGATTAAAGGCATGTGCCACCACATCTGGCTTATCTTTACTTTTCATTTTATGTGCATTGGTGTTTTGCCTGTTTGTAGGACTGTGCGAGGGCATCCAATCTCCTGGAACTGGAGTTATAGACAATTGTGAACTGCCACATGGGTGCTGGGAATTGAACCTGGATCCTCTGGAAGAACACTCAGTGCTCTTAACTGCTGAGCCATTTCTCCAGCCCTAAGTTTGTATTTTTATTTGTGTGTGTGTCTACATGTGTATGTGTTTCTCTTGCTTTTTCTTTCTTTTTTTTTAATTCTTTTTTTTAGTGCTTCTTTTCTTTCTTTTTAAGGTTTTTTTGAGTCAGAGTTTCTCTGTGTAGCTCTGGCTGTCCTGGACTCACTCTGTAGACCAGGCTAACCTTGAACTCACAGAGATCCTCCTGCCTCTGCCGCCCGAGTGCTGGGATTAAAGGCATGCGCCACCATGCCTGGGGCGTGCTTATTTTCTTTTTCTTTTTTTTTTTTTTTTTTTTG
>CAJQZJ010000335.1:802371-835030 GCA_907164525.1 Lophiomys imhausi | reverse complement strand
CTCCCAAGTGCTGGGATTAAAGGCATGCGCCACCACCGCCCGGCTGCGTGCTTATTTTCTTTTCTTTTTTTTTTTTGGTTTTTCGAGACAGGGTTTCTCTGAATATCTCTGGCTGTCCTGGACTCGCTTTGTAGACCAGGCTGGCCTCGAACTCACAAAGATCCGCCTGCCTCTGCCTCCCAAGTGCTGGGATTAAAGGCGTGCGCCACCACCGCCCGCCTGCGTGCTTATTTTCTTTTTTTTGTTTTTCGAGACAGGGTTTCTCTGTGTAACAGCCCTGGCTGTCCTGGCCTCACTTTGTGGACCAGGCTGGCCTCGAACTCACAAAGATCCGCCTGCCTCTGCCTCCCAAGTGCTGGGATTAAAGGCGTGAGCCACCACTGCCCGGTGCGTGCTTATTTTCTAAAGAGAGAAAAAAAAGCATGGAGGTAGAAGGGAGAGGAAATAGGAAAGATCTTGGAGGAGATGAGAAAGGGGAAACCGTGATCAGTATATATTGTATAAAAATATGTTTTAGCTGGGCATGTTGGTGCACGCTTTTAATCACAGCACTCAGAGCTCTGTGAGTTCAAGGTCACTACAAAGTGAGTCCAGGACAGTTAAGAATACACAGAGAAGTCCTGTCTCAAAAAACCAAAAAAAAAAAAAAAAAAAAAAAAAAGCCGGGCGGTGGTGGCGCACGCCTTTAATCCCAGCACTTGGGAGGCAGAGGCAGGCGAATCTTTGCGAGTTCGAGGCCAGCCTGGTCTACAAAGCGAGTCCAGGACAGCCAGAGCTGTTAAACAGAGAAACCCTGTCTCGAAAAACCAAAAAAAAAAAATATATATATATATATCCAGCACAGTGGCATGCATTTGTAATCTCAACACTGGAGAGATGGGAGACAGGACAATATCTTTGACTCCATGGCCAGCCCAGCTTAATTGTCAAGCTCTGAATTCAACTGAGAGACACCATCTCAACAAAAACAAAAGAAACAAAAAAGCGAAAAACTAAAATAAAAATAACAACAAAGAACATTAGGTGGACAGCTCCTGAGGAACAACACCTGAGGGTGTCCTCTGTCCTCCATATGTGCACACAAGTACTTCTCATCCCCTCCCTCATAAGAATACATGCATGCATGTGCACACACATCCACACACACAAAGAAAAACTAATGGAAACAAATACAGTTGGATGTGATAGTGCTTGGGAGGGTGAAGACAGGTGGATCCCTAGGACTCACTGGCCTGCTTGGAAAACTAAGATCCAGTCTCAAAACACATGATGGAAGTACCCGAGGAACACAGTTGGGGTGGACTTTGGACCTCCATACTCATACTGACACACACACGTGCATACACACTCAAAGTTGATTTCAAGTAAAAATAAAATTTTTTTTCTTCTTGGTTTTTCTTTTCTTTTTTTTCGAGACAGGGTTTCTTTGTATAACAGCTCTGGCTGTCCTGGACTCACTTTGTAGACCAGGCTGGCCTCGAAGTCACAGAGATCCGCCTGCCTCTGCCTCCCAAGTGCTGGGATTAAAGGCGTGCGCCACCACCGCCCGGCTTCTTCTTGGTTTTTCAAGACAGGGTTTCTCTATGTAACAGAGCCTGGCTGTTCTGGATTAGCTTTATAGACCAGGCTGGCCTCGAACTTAGAGATCTGCCTGTTCTTGCCTCCCGAGTGCTGGGATTAAAGGCGTGTACCCCCACACCCGACTTAAAAAAATTATTTTTGGAAGCATAGTGTCCCTAGATCTGACTGCCCTGGGACTCATAATGTAAAATAGCCATAGCTGGGGTCCCAAACTCAGAGATCTGTTTCTTCTTCCTCTCTGAAGCTGGGATTAAAGACATATGCCGCTAAATTTAGTAGTATACTTTTATCATTTATGATTTTACTATGATTCTAAAAATGGTTTATGTTTCCTATGAAGGATATAAGGGGTTCTATGTACATATACACAATTTTATTTTTTTTAGGTTTTTTTTTTTTGAGACAGGGTTTCACTGTGTAGCCCTGGTATCCAGAAACTCACTCTGTAGACCAGGTTGGCCTTGAACTCCCAGGGTTCTGCTTGCCTCTGCCTCCTTAGTGCTGGGATTAAAGGTGTGTGACACCAGGCCTCGCTCTGTTTGCTTTTGAATATAGAATCTGACTATATAACCCATGTTGGCTTTTAATTTGTGGGTTCTTCCTTCTTCAATATCTTTAATGTTGGGGTTACAGGTGTATACCACCATATCCAGCTAAGTCTAGATCTCTAATATCCAATATGAGAACTAAATTTACAAAATTGTATGTGGAATTTTTTCTTCCATTTATTATGTATACAAAGTTCTGTCTGCATGTATGACTGCACTCCAGAAGAGGGCACCAGATTTCATCATAGATGGTTACGAGCCACCATGTGGTTGGTGGGACTTGAACTCATGACCTTTAGAATAGCCAGTGCTCTTAAACTCTGAGCTATCACTCCAGCCTGTGTATGTGGAATTTTTTGCTGAATTAGTAGGTTTTAGCTGCTATTGTCACACTCTAAAAGTTAACTGTGAAATGATACATTTAATTTGCTCAATAATAGTAACTATTTTGTTATTTATATGTATTTCATAATACTCTGTAACTTTCAAATACAAGGTTTATTTTTAAAAGAAAGAAAAACTGAATTCACTGATACCCTGGAATTCCATTTGAACAGACAATCTTCTTACATCTTGTATTTGTATCTCCATTCTTCCATAGCGAGACACCAGTATCCATACTTGGGAAAGCTCATATTGTCAACTTCACAGGACCTAGAAGTGTCTAGGAGACAGGCCTCTTGAGGGAATCTCCAGCTTTGGTTAATTCAAGTGGGAACACCCACAATAAATGTGGATGACACTATTCAATGGGCTGGGGTCCACAACTAAATCAAAAGGAGAAAAAGAGCTGAAAACTCCATCTCTCTGTGCTTCCTGACTGTGGATACTGTGACCAGTGACTTCAGGCTCCTGCCACTGTGTTTCACTGCCATGACGGACATGAGCCAAAATAGACCTTCCCTTCTTTAAGAGGCTCTTGTCAGGATTTTGCTTCAGCTAAGAAGAGAGTAACCAGTGCAGTTATAATTAACATACAAGTTATTTGATCAACCATGCTGTAGATAAACAACCTTCCATCTAAATTGCCAGGCCTTCCCAATTTGGATGTCTTGGTGTCTGGACTTGGAGCTCTTTGGCTACTAGAAAATCCCACTTAGAGCTTCCTCCCTGCCTGGAAGTTAAGTCTCCTCCCTCAGCTTTCTACAACCTCCTTACCTGCTAGGTTGCTAACACCTGGTTCTAGAACGCCCAGTGCAGATAGATGCTTTTCTGTTCCTCATACCTAATGTCTTTAAGTATGAATAGCTTAAAAACAAGTTCGAATGTGCATTTTCAGAGATTTTTTTTTGTTTTGTTTTACTTTATGTGTATGCATGTTTTGCTGGAATGTGGTTTGGTTTTTTTTTTTTTTTTTTTGGTTTTTCGAGACAGGGTTTCTCTGAATATCTCTGGCTGTCCTGGACTTGCTTTGTAGACCAGGCTGGCCTCGAACTCACAAAGATCCACCTGCCTCTACCTCCCAAGTGCTGGGATTAAAGGCGTGCGCCACCACCGCCCGGCAAGGTTTGTTTTTTTTCGAGACAGGGTTTCTCTGTGTAACAGTCTGGCTGTCCTGGACTCACTTTGTAGACCAGGCTGGCCTCGAACTCACAGAGATCCGCCTGGCTCTGCCTCCCGAGTGCTGGGATTAAAGGCGTGCGCCACCAAGGCCCGGCTTGGAATGTGTTTATATGTGCCATGTATATACCTGATTCCCTTGGAGGTCAGCAGAGAATGTGGGCTCTCCTGAAACTGAGGTGCTGGATAGATATGAACCACCATGCAGGTGCTGGGAATGAACCTGGCCTCTCAGCAAGAGCAACAAGTCCTCTTAACCACTGGGGCATGTCTTCAGCTCCTGAAACTGCATTTATTCTGAATATTCACTCTTTTTTCTTTGACAAAAAGGCCTATGCTAAGGGTACGAGCATGGAGTGTGGACTATTCATATTGTCCAATGTGAACTTTTTTTTGATTTTTGTTTTTCAAGACAAGGTTTCTCTGTGTAGTCCTGGTTGTCCTAGATTCACTTTGTAGACCAGGCTGGCTTTGAACTCACAGAGATCCACCTGCCTCTGCCTCCCAAGTGCTGGATTTTTTTTTTTTTTTTTTTTTTGGTTTTTCGAGACAGGGTTTCTCTGAATATCTCTGGCTGTCCTGGACTCGCTTTGTAGACCAGGCTGGCCTCGAACTCACAAAGATCCGCCTGCCTCTGCCTCCCAAGTGCTGGATTTAAAGGCGTGCGCCACCATGCCTGCTCTGATTTTATATTTAATGATGTTTGTGTATGTGTGGGTGAGTATGTGCACAAGACTACAAGTGCCCTCAGAGGACAGAGGTATTGGATCCCCTAGAACTGGAGGTACATGTGGCTGTGAACTGCCCAAACATGAATGCAGGGAACCCAACTGAGGTCCTGCAAGAGCAGCAAACATTCTTAACCTCTGTGCTATTGGTCCAGGCTCAAAGGAGAGTTTTTAAAGCTTGGAAAACAAAAAGAGGATGTGAGATTGGTTACATATAGGTCGGCTGACCCATTAATTAGATTTCAATGTGCTCTTAAAATAGCTTCCCAAATCTATCACCTCCTCAGCACGGAGTACTCAGCAGTCTAGATCCAGTTTAGTAGAATTAAAGTAGAAAAATCATGTCAGTTTGTTTTAAGAAGTCTCTTGACAAGTTTTCTTTTATTTTGAGACAGGATCTCACAACCTTTCACTGGCTAGTCTTTAATGTTATGTAGACCAAGCTGGCCTCGAATGCATAGATATCAGTATATGCCTCTGTGTTAGAATTAAAAGCGTGCTGGGCGTGGTGACGCTCACCTTTAATCCCAGCACTCTGGAGACAGTGGCAGGTATGAGTTCCAGGCCAGCCTGGTCTACAAAGCGAGTCCAGAACATCCAGGGCTTTGCTACACAGAGAAACCCTGTCTCGAAAAACCAAAAAAAAAAAAAAAAAAAAAAGATTTAAAAGTGTGCGCTCCTGGCTTTTGATAAATCTCTCTAGTCGGCCTGGACTCAGGACACGTAAAGGGGTCCTTTTTTTATTTATTTTGTACTTTTATCTGGGTCAATACGACCCAGCCCAAGGGAGGAGAGGAATCCAGATAAAGAGGCCACACCGAGGCACGATGACCTACCGGCAAGAGAGCAAGAACCTCCCTTAGCAGCCACCTGGACGCCGCTGTCAGTAGAGGGCGCCCGGAAAGCCTTCCTTTGATCCCGCCCCGAGGCCAGCGCTCCGCGCCCCCGTGACGCATTTCCGCGTCATCTGCCGCTGAGGTTAGTTCCCACTGGCTGTCGGCGAAACGACGGGGGCGGAGTCAGACAGGCGTGGGGACGCTCTGCCGCCCAGTGGAGGCGGGGCCTGCCTATCTCCCCGCCCCTCCCCCGCCCTCCATTCCCTCTCTGGGACGGACGTCTGTGCGCCGCGGACGGGAGTGCGGTGGCAGCAGTGGTCGCACTTTCTCCTCGGTTCTTGCAGTTGCTGAGCTGCGGGGAGTGCGCAGCGGGGCCGCCCGAGCCCAAGAAACGCGTGCGCCGAGGCAAAAGAATCCTGGGCTGCCGAGCGCGCGCAGCTTGTGCTGCGCGTGGGTCGGGCGGAGGGTCCCAGGAGCGCGGCGCTGACGGAGCCGCCCCGACTCCCGGCAGAGCCGAGGGAGGAACGTAGAAGCGGCCGCGCGCTCCCTGCTGAGTTGCAGGCTGTTTCCCCGCTGCAAGATGCCCAAGAAGAAGCCGACGCCCATACAGTTGAACCCGGCCCCGGATGGCTCGGCGGTTAACGGGACCAGCTCTGCCGAGTGAGTACCGGGAGTGGCACGGAGGCCGCCACCGCCAGGGTCGCCTCTGTCACGTATGGCCAGGCTGGCGGGGGGCGAGGAACTCCGGCCGCCGGGTTATCGGTGACTAAGCACTGATTGTGCGCCTGACTCATACCGGCCGTGCACCCTGCGAGTCCTGATCTCCCTTTTCCCAAGCCCAGCCTGTTCGCCCCTGGCCACCGATATCAATCTTCGTCCAAGAAAACGAAACATAATGCGTCTCCCCAGCTATTGCCTAAAGGGCATCTTCTGCGATTCTGGCCTGTAAAGGGACGCAGAACAAATTCAGGTCGCCTCTGCGCCTTTGGGACCTCCTTGGGGCCTGAGTGTGGACTTGGGATGAGTGAGCCCCATTACTTTTGGTGACTGACACCTGTGGGGCCTAGTGGCCGGTTGATCGCCTGGCCAGCGGGGGCGTGTGTTCACAGACTTCCCCATGGCTTTTCCCTGGCTCACTTCGGGGACTCCCTGTCTGTGGCCTTTTTCTTGCGAGTTGCCTTGCTCGAGGGAAGAGTCTCTCCTCCAGTGACCGTTCATGCAACAGTTCATCCCCCTCACCAGTTATTCTCCTGGCTTTGCTTAGTTGACCGCGAGCCGGAAATTGCCCTTAGACCTAAGAACGATGACCGGGGAAATAAAACCAAAGATACTCGGTATCTGCAGCGGCCCGTATTTCTTTTCTTTTTTTTTTTTTTTGGTTTTTCGAGACAGGGTTTCTCTGTGTAGCCCTGGCTGTCCTGGACTCACTTTGTAGACCAGGCTGGCCTCGAACTCACAGAGATCCGCCTGCCTCTGCCTCCCAAGTGCTGGGATTAAAGGCGTGCGCCACCACCGCCCGGCTGGCCCGTATTTCTTAAAGACAGACAGTAGTTCATTTCATAGGGTGGGTTTCTGAGCCCACCTGGTGGGTTCCTTCGACCAGATGGGGAAATAACTAGAAAAGATGAAATCCTTCATCCTTACCTGACGGCAAGAGACATGAGGTATCTGACAAAATGAAAGTAGCTTCGGGCATTCTGTCCTTTGGAGATTTTTGTAACTCCCTGCTTTCTCCAGATTTTAATAACTCAGGACCTGTTGTTATAGTGACTTCCATTGATACATGCAATGATGGCGGGACTGGTAGTGGACTTGTGTGAGCTTAGATAGGTTATTAAGACCTGCTCCAAACACATCTCTTCTTTAGGCCCTTCTCAGCCCATGGTAGTTGTCCTTGACGTTGAGTTGTAATGTCTTTGAGCAGCATTACTAACATTTGTTCACTTTGTATGTAGAGCGTTTTGCCCCTTGTAAAATAGACAGCAAGCCCCCCTCCCCGCTTCGAGGCAAGGTATTCTTCAGTAACTGTTTTCAGGACAGATGTCTCCGTGAGAGGATGGAGTGGGATGCAGAGGTTCTGTGTGTGTAACCCAGGTTGGTATAGAACTTGAAATTCTCCTGACTTATTTTCTTGAGTGCTGCAATTACAGGCAGTTGCTACAATGTTAGATTAGCACAAGATTGGTTTTTTAAAAATTATTTTATTTTTAATTATGCATGCGTGTGTGTCTGCATGTGGGTATGTATGTACACATGAGTGCAGGTGCCAGAAGTATCAGATTCTTGAGACTGGTTAGAGGCAGTGTTGTGAGCCATGGGTGCTGGGAGCTGAACTCAGGTCCCCTGTTTCATGCAAAAACAGGGGCTCTTAACTTTTCAGACTGCTGAGCCATGACTCCAGCCCTTAAGATAAGTTTTGTTCTCTGTGGATTCTTGTCAAAGGTTTGGACCTTATCTTCCTTCAAAATCTTTGGGTTTGAAAGTGGACATACCTGTTGTCATTCTCTTGTTAATTTTGATATTATAGCTGTGCTCTTGCAAAGGGAAGGGAGGTTTCATGAAAAGAACTGAGTAGGGTACCAGAGGAATGGTTCTGTAAAAGTTCTTGCTGTGCAAACCTGATGAGTTCACTCCCCAGATCCTGCAGTGGATGGAGAGAATCAGCTCCTGAAAGTTATCCCCTGACCTCAACACGCAAATACTGTGGAATGTGCATGCCCACACTCACACAGTAATAAAGTAATCTTTTAATTAAATTTAGTTGGTTTGTTTGAGGCTGAGTCTCATTATGGAACTTTGGCCATCCTGGAACTCACTATATAGACTAGGCTGGCCTCTAACTCACAGAGGTCTGCCTTTGCCTCCCAAGTGCTGAGATTAAAGGCATGTGCTACCATTCCTGTCTAGGTTTTTAGTTTTAGTTTAGTTTAGTTTTTTGTTTTTAAAAACAGAATCAGGAGCCGGGCGGTGGTGGCGCACGCCTTTAATCCCAGCACTTGGGAGGCAGAGGCAGGTGGATCTTTGTGAGTTCAAGGCCAGCCTGGTCTACAAAGCGAGTCCAGGACAGCCAGAGATATTCAGAGAAACCCTGTCTCGAAAAACCAAAAAAAAAAAAACAGAATCAGGAATATAAGAAGAAACTACCTCTGAGTTGATGGTAGAGAATTTTGGATTCAAATGTGAGGTTCTTTTTTTTTTTTTTTTTTTTTTGGTTTTTTGAGACAGGGTTTCTCTGTGTAGCCCTGGCTGTCCTGGACTCACTTTGTAGACCAGGCTGGCCTCGAACTCACAAAGATCCGCCTGCCTCTGCCTCCCAAGTGCTGGGATTAAAGGCGTGCGCCACCACCGCCCGGCTAAATGTGAGGTTCTTAACAGTTAGCTTTAGAGGTTGTGTGCTGGATCAGGCTGGATTTGAAGTCTGGTTCTGTTACTTGCAGTTTTGTGAACCTGGACAAGTCTCTTATGTTCTCTGGGCCTAGGCTTATTTGTTTGTTTTCAGACAAGTGGTCCTAATAATAGAACCAACTTACAGTGATTCATTGTTATTAAATGAACCTTCCCAAACACTCCCTCTTTGGTGCCTTGTCAAGAAGCTGGTGGACCTTGGCAGGTCATGTCCATCGATGGTGGTGGGTGGGTGTGCTAAGGTGCCTCTGGACAGACAACCCTTTAGCTTCGTTTTCTTGCCGGCTGCGTCTCCCTCCGTGACTCATTGCTGGGTGACAATAGGAGACATTTCTGTGTAGGTTGCTGGAGACAAACAGGGACTGTTCTCCTTGTTTCCTAGCACTAATTGGGGGGGGGGGGCAGTGAACTGTACATACCTTCACGTCTCACCCTGGAGCATGTTTCTTAGGCAAAGGCTCGCCTATCTTGGACTGTCACAGAAAGAACCCTTGTGCTTCTAATCTTTGTGCTTACACCATGGCCTATTTCAAACATGAGACAATGTGAAGTAAGGAAGAGGAAGAAGAAAATACCTACTGATGGGTGAAGAATTCTTGGTGTCAAACTGTCAAGGTTACTTTTCCCCTAGTACTTTGAGTTTGCTGTTAGCATAACACTTACTCATTCAAGGAAGAAGCTACTAATATGGGCCATGCAGTTTTTTATGTAAGTTTTAGGGGTCCCTAGGGGGAAAAATGTAAGAATATCTTTTTTACTTAAAGTATGGGAGCATATTTAAGCTAGAGTCCTAAGTATTTTTTTTTTTTTTTTTGTTTTTCGAGACAGGGATTCTCTTTGTATCCTTGGCTGTCCTGGACTCACTTTGTAGACCAGGCTGGCCTCGAACTCACAGTGATCCGCCTGCCTCTGCCTCCCAAGTGCTGGGATTAAAGGCGTGCGCCACCACCGCCCGGCAAGTCCTAAGTATTATTATAAAATAAATTAGAAATGAGGTCGCATCATTGGTTTTGTTTTTCATTTTCCTGGTTCTATTGCAGTTAGAATAAAGTCCCAACTCCTCATGCTCGGCTGAGGAACTCTGAGTGAGCTGCCAGCCTGTGCCCTATCCCTGTCTGTGCCCCACCCCTCCCTTCTCTAACCACATTTCCTGTGGCTTCTTTCTCCTGCCCTCTTTCGCTTCCTCCAGAGATGGGCTGTACTCCCCACAGCCTTTGCACATGTTGTTTCCTTTGTTCTTAATCTCTTTCCTTTTTCTTTTCCTTGCTAGGGAAGAAGCAGTTATTACCTTTGCTTAAAAATTCTGTCCTCACAGACCATCAAACATATGTCCCTTCCTCATGTCTCCTCATGTTCTAATGAGACTTACTTACTATTGTGATTTTTTATTTTTTTTTAAAGTACTGGGGATTGAATTCAGGACCCTGCACATACAGATACAGTTCCAACCTTATAATTCTTTTTGTAACCCCAGGAATTTAAAAATCCTTTATGTAGGGTAGAGAGATGGCTCAGCAGTTAAGAGCACTGACTGTTCTTCCAGAGGACCTGAGTTCAAATCCAGCATGGTGGCAGCTCACAAGTGTCTACTCCGGTTCTAGAGGACCTGACACTGCACAGAGACACTTATGCAGGCAAAACACCAATGCACATAAAATAAATAAGTTACAAAAATCCTTTTAGCTACTATAGTCGTTAAGCAACTGGCTTTTTTTTTTTTTTTTTTTTTTTTCGAGACAGCGTTTCTCTAGTACCATCTAGTAAAGCCCTGGATGTCCTGGATTCCTTTTGTAGACCAGACCAGGCCGGCCTTGAACTCACAGAGATCTCCATGCCTCTGCCTCCCAAGTGCTGGGATTAAAAGCGTGCGCCGCACGCCTGGTGGACTTCCTTTTTTGACTGAATACTCTATAAGCAGAAACTAGAATAGTACCTAATATGTCATAGGTACACAATTGTTAAATGAAGCAATGAGTCAATAAGATTCCTAATATAAGCCAGGCATGGTGGTACACCTTTAATCTTAGCACTGGGGAGGCAGAGGTAGGGGGAATCTCTGAGTTTGAGGCCAGCCTGGTCTACAAAGAGAGTTCCATCCAGCACAACCAGGGCTATTGTACAGAGAAACCCTGTCTCAAACTGCTCCCCCAAAAAGAAAAAAGTTGCCCTTAAAACTCTTTTTTTTTTTTTTTAAAGATTATTTATTGTGTATAGTGTTCTGCCTGCATGTACACATTCATTCCAGAAGAGAGCACCAGATCTCATTGTAGATGGTTGTGAGCCACCATGTGGTTGCTGGGAATTGAACTCAGGACCTTTGGAAGAACAGCCAGTGTTCTTAACCTCTGAGCCATCTCTCCAGCCCCAACCCTTAAAACTCTTAATATAAGATCACAAATAACTGCACAGATGTTGTCTATGACTTCTAGGTTTAAAGTCCTGTATCACCACCAATGCTGTGATGTTCTTGTAGGGAATGCCTTTCATTAGAAATAGAGTCACATTTATTTTCTGCATTGGGCTACTCTTTTTGAAATTAGTCTGTGGTTGTATATACTTTTTTTTTTTTTAGGTTTTTTGAGACAGGGTTTCTCTGTGTAACAGGACTGGCTGTCCTGGAACTCACTCTGTAGACCAGGCTGGCCTTGAACTCACCTCTGGCCTGCCTCTGCCTCTTGAGTGTTGGGAATTAAAGGTGTATGCCACCACACCTGGCTACACACACACACAGGCATGTCATAACACACAAAGTGGGGATCAGAGAGGACTGCTTTTGGGAGTCTTTTATTCTTCTCTGTGGGTCCCAGGGTTGAAACTCAGGTTGTTCTGCTTGGTGGTAAGTGCCCTTACCTGATGAGCCAGTCATCTTTCTGTCTTTATTCCCCCCCCCACCCCCACCCCCAGACAGGTTTTCTCTGTGTAATAGTCCTGTCTGTCCTGGACTTGCTTTGTAGACCAGGCTGGCCTCTGCCTCCTGAGTGCTGTGATTAAAGTGTGAGCCGCCACTCCTGGCTCTTTATTTTCTTTAAAACAATGCTTTTTAATCTTTTTCAGAAGCCTTGAGAAACTTTGTATCCTGAGGTGCTAAGGTCAGCTGTATCCCAGGACTTATCTTTTTATTTGATGATAACCAAATCCCTTGTATTGTCATTATAAGTTTCCTTATCTGTAAAGTGGGATGTTAATGGCTCACTCTGACCTACCTGGCTTGACCTAGTCAGGGCTTCAGTTTTTTTTCCACTGTCTCCCTCATTCTGGGCTTCAGAGTTCTCTGTGTTATGGATTAGGCACATCTCCATTTTAGAGTGGCTGCTGCTTGAACTTTCCCCTCCATTCTCTACCCCTATATTTTGCCTCTTTTTTTGTTGATTGTTGGTCTTGCTGGCCACTAATATTGCATAGTGCATGTCTATCTGTCCTCTGTCCCCACTACAATGCAGGCTTTATCATGGGTGGGTCTTTGTTTTGCCCTTACATAGCTTGTAGAAAAGCATCTACCTATAGTAGGTAATCAGTAGTCATCTGCTGATGAAGTAGTTGGGCAGTTTCTACCTTAATTATTAAGCTAGGCATATGTGGCACCTGCTTTTAATCCCAGTGCTTTGGAGACAGAGACAGGTAGATCACAATGAGTTTGAGGGCAGCTTGGTCTGAATAGCCAGCTCTAGGCTGGCTAGGGATACATAGTGAGACCCTGCCTCAAAAATAAGGGGCTAGAGAGATAGTCACTGGTTAAGAGCACATTACTGCCTTTCCAGAGGACCCATATGGTGGTTCACAACTGTCTGTAACTTCAGTCCCAAGAAATCCAAAATCTTCTGGCCTCCATGGGCACAACATGTATGTGAAACACAGACATATATTCAGGCAAAACACCATACACATAAATAAATAAAATGTTCAAAAATATTAAAAACAAAACAAGAAGAGCTTAATTATTGCATTATGTTGTATTCTATGGTCTTAGCTGTCCTGGAAGATTTGTAAGGGTGCACACATACATCTGTCAGTATGAAGGACCTTCAAGAAGGGAACATGGATGAGAAGACAGGTTAGGCATTTACTTTGCAATGCTAGAAATTGTTGTTTTTGGTTTTGTTTTTTTTGTGACAGGGTGTCTCTGTATAACCGCCCTGGCTGTCCTGGACGCACTCTGTAGACCAGGCTGGCCTCAAACTCACAGACATCCACCTGCCTCTGCCTCCTGAGTGCTGGGAGTAAAGGTGTGTGCCATCACGCCCGGCTCCTTCATTTTTCTGCGTGATTCATTGATCTTTCTTTCTTTCCTAGTTTGTGGTGCTGAGGTTCAAACCTAGGGTCTTACTCAGCATTCCACCACTAAGCTGTACCCCCCGCCCAATGACACACAAGTACACACTTATTTTTTCCCTTCAGTACTAGAGATCAAGTCCAGAGCCTTATACATGCTACATATCTGCTGTAATATTGACCTATATCTCTAGTCTTCCTATGATTTGATTTTGTTTTAAAATTGGTATTATACTTACTTCTGTAAGGGCCAACACAGAGTCTTCTTGATATCCCCCTAGCATCTTGTCCAGTACCTGTGCTAAAAAAATGAATGCTCAGCCTGGTCTACAAAACGAGTCCAGGACAGCCAGAGCTGTTATACAGAGAAACCCTGTCTCAAAAAAACCAAAAAAAAAAAAAAAAAAAAAAAAAAAGAAAAAAGAAATGAATGCTACCTATGTTTAAGGTTCATCCGTGGCTGTAGTCTCTCTCTCAACAAAGTGATCTTCCTTTTTGCTATATTGCCCCTAGGCTGGCCTCTAACTTCCATACTCACTTGCCTCAACCTCCCACGGGAGTCAAGGGAAGCATCCAAGTTCACAGGGATGATCTGTGTCTATTTCCCTCCCCCCTTTTCTTGTTTGCAAAAATTACTAATAAGATTACAATACCCAGAGAACAAAGTTCATTCTGAGTCGTATGTCAGTTTTAATTGTCAACTTCTTTTGCTCTTTCTCATTTTTAATCCCCTTTGTTCTTCTGGTCTGTATTGTATAGTAAATGTCATATTATGTGCAGGACCTCTCATGTTAGGCAAGCATTCCAGCTATATAGTCTATTCCTTTTTTTTTTTTTTTTTTCGAGACAGGGTTTCTCTGTGTAGTCTTGGCTGGCTGTCCTCCGTCCTGGAACTCACTCTGTAGACCAGGCTGACCTTGAACATAGTGATCTGCCTGCCTCTGCTTCCCAAGTGCTGGGACTAAAAGTGTGTGCTGCCATGCACAAGTTATTTATACATTTTATGTGTGTAGGTGTTTTGTCTGCATATATGTCTGTGTACTACAAGTATGCCTAGTGCCTTCTGAGACCAGCAGAAGGCATCTCCTGTGATTGGAGTTCCAAATGGTTGTGAGCTGGGTGCTGGGAATTGAACCTCTATCTTTTGGAAGAGCAGATAGTATTATTAACTACTGAGCCCATCTCCTGTTCTATTTATTTATCTATCTATCTATCTATCTATCTATCTATCTATTTATTTATTTATTTATGTTTTTTGAGACA
Organism: Lophiomys imhausi; assembly: GCA_907164525.1. NCBI lineage: Eukaryota > Metazoa > Chordata > Mammalia > Rodentia > Muridae > Lophiomys > Lophiomys imhausi. The sequence goes on along the minus strand of CAJQZJ010000335.1, from coordinate 820,840 downwards.
GGGTTTCCCTTTGTAATAGAGCTTGGACTCACTTTGTAGAGCAGGCTGGCCTCGAACTCATAGAGATCCACCTGCCTCTGCCTCCCAAGTGCTAGGATTAAAGGCATTTGCTACCACGCCCTGCGAATTGCTCATTTTTATACATATTACATCATCATATGATATTTTATTTACATCCTTTTCTCCTTTACCTAATAAGGAAACACCTGTGTGGGCCCCTGGGTTGACAATACTGATGAGGTAGTGTGTTATCAGTAGTTAAGAAGATCAAGCCTAGCTTGGTGCTGAATGCTTGATTCCCAGCTACTCAGGAGTATGAGGTAGGAGAATGGGTTGAGCTCAGGAGTTCAAAACTAGTCAGGAAAAAAAACATCCACATCCACAAACTCTGAAAGGACCAGAATCCGCAGAGAACACACCAAGACCAAATTCTCAGCACAAAGGAGATATATTTGCCCCAGAGGGACAAAGTGCAGGAAATAAGAGACAAAGACAGGAGACAGAGAATGAGGGAAAAGGGAAAGGGAGAGGGGGCAGGGATATTTGTCCAGGAGGACCAAGGACTGCCTCTGGTTAGAGAGGAGACAGATGAGGCCCATAGGCAGATGGCAGTTTATAAAGGGAAAAGGAGAAGCCCTTCTTTTTTTTTTTTTTTTGAGACAGGGTTTCTCTGTGTAACAGCCTGGCTGTCCTGGACTCACTTTGTAGACTAGGCTGGCCTCGAACTCACAGAGATCTGCCTGCCTCTGCCTCCCGAGTGCTGGGATTAAAGGCGTGCGCCACCAACGCCTGGCGAGAAGCCCTTCTTATGATAAAGTGTTTCATTTTGATTGGGCATGCTAATTAGGGTAACCAAAAGGGGGCTTTTGATTGCTGGACTTTAATAGCTGGACCTTGGTGGTCAGCTTCAGGAGGAGGAGGGAGGGACCAAATAAGGGAATAGGCCTTGGTGGCTAGCTTTAGGAATGTCATCTTACACTTTAGCAAGGCAGAGGGAATGGGGGAGAAGGCAAGGCCTGCCAGAGCCGTGTTTGTCATACCCCAGCCTACTAGAGCCCTTCAAATTCCTTTACACCTTTCCTCAGTGTGTGTGGTTGATTCCATCAGCATCATGAAGTCTGGGACAAGCCATGGTAAATCTTGAGGACTTTTTGAGAAACTGAACCCAGAAAACTCACAGATGAGAAGACAGTGAAGAGTCCTGAGAAGAAATCTCAGGGTTCCAGTATTTTTTTTTAAAGATTTATTTATTAATTATATGTATATGTGTGTGTGTGTGTGTGTGTGTGTGTGTGTGTGTGTATGTATGTATGAGTTGCTCTATCTGCATGTACACCTGCAGCCAGAAGAGGGCATCAGATCACATTGTGGATGGTTGTGAGCCACCATGTGGTTGCTGGGAACTGAACTCAGGACCTTTGGAAGAGTACTAGCCAGTGCTCTTAACTGCTGAGCCGTCTCCAGCCCCAGTGTCCCAGTTTTATTTCTGTTGATCCTTCCTAGAAACTGCCAGTTTTGAAAAAACATCCAGGTTTCTTTTTTTTAATAATTTATTTTTATTTTATGTGCATTGGTGTTTTGCTTGCAAGTATATCTGCGTGAGGGTGTCACATCCCCTGGAACTGGAGCTATGAGCTGCCATGTGATTGGTGGGAATCGAACCTGGGTCCTCTGGAAGAGCAGCCAGTGCTCTTAATCTCCAGCCCATCATCTAGGTTTCTTGTTGTCACTTAATACTAATATTTCCCCCCAGCATTTGTTATCATTTGTTTTTTACTTTTTCTTTTCTTTATTGCAATTAATATAATTACATCATTTCTCTCTTCCCTTTTCTCCCTCCAAACCCTTCCATATACCCTTCCTTGCTCTATTTCAAATCTATGGCCTCCTTTTTCACTAATTGGTTTTTTGTTTTGTTTTTTCTTTTTTTCTTTTTTGAGACAGGGTTTCTCTGTGTAACAGCTCTGGCTGTCCTGGACTCGCTTTTATAGACCAGGCTGGCCTCAAACTCACAGAGATCCACCTGCCTCTGATGTTTTGTTTTTTCAAGACAAGGTTTCTCTGTGTAACATCCCTGGCTGTCCTGGACTTGAGGCTTTGTAGACCAGGCTGGCCTGGAACTCACAGAGATCCCCCTGCCTCTGCCTCCTGAGTGCTAGGATTAAGTTTGCCACCATGTCCAGCTGTTTGTGGTTTTCTGTTATGTTTTTTGTTTCAAAGAGAAGTTACCTTCATGAGGGTTGAGGACTACACTTGTTCTGTGGGTATAAGGACCAACGTTTAGATTGTTGTTAGGGATTATGGTGGCTTAGTAAAGTGGCTGTAGGTCTTTTGAGATCCATGACTTCACTAGCCCCGGGAAGTTTGCTAGATTTCCATTACTAGGCATGGTTTCCCTCTTGTTGAGCTGTATTCATTCATTCGTTTGTTCGTTCATTCATTCATTCATTTGTGACCTCATGCTCTATGCCCTGGTTTAGATCTCAGGAGAGCTGTTTGGAGACTGATTATACCTCTTTTCTGAGTTAACTCCTGCCTAGATGAATGGAGTTCTGTTTTAAAAGAGCAGCTGTTCTGAGTCCTGGTAAAGGGTCAGATTTGAAAATGCTGATTCTGCCTCAGATTTCTCCTCATCTTTGTCAGGGGCACCCTGCTTTCATGTCAGAGAGGAGTCAAGTTAAGTAGAGGGTGGATAGTTGAACAAAGAGTGGACAAGGGCTGTGACCTTTTCTCTCGGAATCCTTGACCTTTCAGGAGAACTCTAGACATCTTGATGTATAAACTCTTTAAAGAATCTGTACCCAGCTGGTCGTGGTGGTGTACACACCTTTAATCCCAGCACTTGGGAGGCAGAGGCAGGCGGATCTCTGTGAGTTCGAGGCCAGCCTGGTCTACAAAGTGAGTCCAGGACAGCCAGGGCTACACAGAAAAACTCTGTCTTGAAAAACCTAGGGGGAAAAAAAAAAGAATCTGTAACCATCAAATTCTCCACTCGTACTTATTCTATTATATGCATTTTTATTTTTGACAGTTTTATTTAGTGTCTGTGTGTGAGAGAGGAGAGAGAGAGAGAGAGAGAGAACACAATTTGCCAGAGTGGGTTCTCTCCTTCTACCAGGTGAGGCCTGGGGATTGAACTCAGGTCATTAGTCTTGGCATCCGGTGGCTTGCTGGGCCAAGTCAGCATTTTTTAGAACTGTTGCTTTGAGACAGGATTGAACCATGTAGGTAAGGCTGACCTCAAACATGGGATCCTTTGCCTCCAACTCCCAAGCCCTGGGATTATAGGTGTGTGCCACCAAGCCTGGTTTAGCTAGCTGAGATCAGTTGATTATTGCTCCTACCTGGACACACTCATTACACTTGTCACTTTAGTTTACTGAAGAGTAGATTTGATAAAGTTTGGTTTGCTATGCAAATGTGACTTCCTTGGTCATTTAGGTGATTTCCAGGTTGGTTTTTTGTGTGGCTGTTTTTTGAGAAAGGGTCTCAATATGTAGCCCTGAGTGACCTGGAACTCTCTCTCTCTGTAGACCACACTGGCCTTTTAACGAACAGAGATCCACCTACCTCTGCCTTTCCAGTGCTGTGATTAAAGATGTGTCATTGCCTTAGTTAGGATTACTATTGCTGTGATGAAACTCCATGACCAAAAAACAACTTGGGGAGGAAAGGTTTATTTCACTTCCTTAGTCCAATCACTGAAGGAAGTCAGGACAGGAACTCAAACAGAGCAGGAACTTGGAGGCAGTGGCCATGGAGGAGTGCTGCTTACTGGTTACTCTCCATGGTTTGCTCAGTGTGCTTTTTAATAGACCTAGGACCACCAGCCCAAGCATGACCCATCCACAATGGTTGGGTCTTCACTCATCAATAACTATATAAGAATATGTCACCTGCCAAGTACATGGCTTTAATCCCAGCACTTGGGAGGCAGAGGCAGGTGGATCTCTGAGCTCTTGGATCTCTGATTCCGAGGCCAGCCTAGTCTACAAAAAGAGTTCACCACTACACCTGGATATTCACCATATTTTTTGAAATGGAATTATTTTCATATTAATTTAGTACTTATTGAGTTCTTACTGGATGTTCTATTGCTGGGAGCTGACTCAGACACGGGTAAGAGTATCTCTTCAGAAATAATATGGAAAGGGAGGAGGTGAGTGCAGTGGGGGAAAATGGCTGCAGAGTAAGAAAAATACCCCAAGAGAAGAGACAGAATGAAAGCCCGTGGGACTCCTCCCAGGGAGGGATACTGAACCCTCATCCGGGAGATGAAAAGCTGCTATCCGAGAGGTGATGACATTTGAACTGGGTCTTGAAGGATAGCTAGTATTTCCATGGGAATGGGGGAGGGACGTGGCAGGAAGTGCTGGGTGAGCAGTTCACCCCAGAGGGGATCTTGAGGTGTGTCTGGAGGGAATAGGTGTCAGCTCTGAAACCGGCATTGTCATCCCAGCAGGTCACAGGAGATGAAGCTGGAGAGGTAAGCTGGGGTTCTGCTATTACTAGCTGGACATTTGGACAAGTCACATGCAATTCTCCCCCCTCCCCCCTTTTTTAAAAAAAAAATGTGCTTGATTTAAAAAAATTTTCCTCCTTTTTTTTTTTTTTTCGTTTTTTTTTTGCTCTGCAGCCCAGACTGCCACCAAGAGTAGATCGCCTATCCTAGCCTACCAAGTGCTGTTATGGCAGGCATGTGCCACACAATGCCTGGCTTGTGCTTTGATTTTAAAGTTTTATAAATTATTACATTGTCTTTAATATGTTTATTGCATTAAGTAATATTTATTTTTAACCTTCACAAATATGCTATGTGTATAGGATAGCCTACTTTTCGTTAGCATTAAACATTTGCTGCCTCTCTAAACTAGCTCTAGTGTGTGGCTTCCTTTTTGCTCTCCCTTTGTCCTATGTGGGATTAATTAGTGTATTGGAGAGAGGTATCAGCTGAGGTTAATTTTTCTCCACCACGTGTGGTAGTGTTTTACTGGACTTTATTCTATATTATTTATTCGTCTATTTATTTATTTATTTATTTATTTTTTTTGGTTTTTCGAGACAGGGTTTCTCTGAATATCTCTGGCTGTCCTGGACTCGCTTTGTAGACCAGGCTGGCCTCGAACTCACAAAGATCCGCCTGCCTCTGCCTCCCAAGTGCTGGGATTAAAGGCGTGCGCCACCACCGCCCGGCTTCGTCTATTTATTTTCAGGCTTACTTTTACTTGGTTTTGTGGTATTTTGATTTGTTGTATTTCTTTTTTTAAAAACCAACTCTTAAGTAGTTTGAATAGTCTTTTTTTTTTTTGGTTTTTCGAGACAGGGTTTCTTTGTGTATCTCTGGCTGGTTTTTTTTTTTTTTTTGTTTTGTTTTGTTTTTTTTTAAGTTGATGAGGTTTAAGAAAACTCAGCATTTTCACAGGGTATCTTACCAAGTGTTCTTGTTTTCTCTTTCTGATCTGATCATTTTTCTTTTGAGTAATGTTTTAATGTCCTGAGTTAATATTTGATGCTACTACAATGGATAATTTTAAAATTTGTAGGTTTTAAAAAAATCAGTTATAGTTTGTTTGAGTTAAATGAAGTGTTCATAGTCTATGCTTTGTTAAGTTTATTTCCTTTGATTGACTGCATATGGATTTATTAGTGTTGTCTGTAAGATGCAGCTTTCCTATCTTGTTTATTCTCAGGAGCAGCTCTTGTGTCTTGGGAACACTCGAGTATCACGAATAGGCTTCCATAGGATCTCCTGAAGGGCCACTTTTGTTCTTTCAGCTGTCAGCGTTATAGGAGAGACTGTCAGATGGGGCTTGTGACTCCTCACACTCTAGCCTGGTGCTTTCCACAAGAAGGGGAGGAGCTTGCTGGACTCCCACTGCTGGAGCAGGAGATAGGTGGACTTTCTCCTATCTTGTGGATGGATATATTGCATGACTTCAGACACTTAATGGCTTGAAAAGTTGCCAAGTTTCCCCAGTGCTGATATTTGTAACTTTTCTAACATTCTTTTAAAAGTGTTTTCAGTTAATAGTCTGAATCTTTCAGAAAGTGCCTCTCCTATATTCTGTGGTTGAAGGAATCTAAGAATAAGAAAATGGAGAGGAGCCATGATAGTGCATGTCTTTAATCTCAGCACTGAGTTCTCTGTGAGGTCAAAGCCAGCCTTGTCTACCTAACAAGTTCCAGGCCAGTCAGAACCTGGAATTGTGGGACCCTGTCTTTAATTAAATTAAAAAACAAGGAAGAAAGAAAGAAGAAAATGGGACAGGGGAATTAGTGCAGCCTTAGCAGAGAAGCCTGTTATGCTGTCAACTGTAGAAGGGGAAGTGGCGGTCCCCTTGAGACGAACACCTTTCCGGAACTGACCTATTGACCGTGTAACTGCTCACAAGAAAATTTCAGTACCTCAGATACACGTAAATGGATTCCCCTTTCAGAAGGAATATAACAGAGTGATAATCCTGGGCTCCAGACTCAGGGGAGTTTAAGGGACATGCATGCCTGGCTGACCAGCCTGTCATTTGTTGTCCTCATAGTTTTATGTGGATCCAGAGTGATTACGTTTCCTTTTTCACTGAGTTATGGTTAGCATATCCAAGTTCATTTAAAAAGTAGATTAAAAAAATAATTACTGAAGTAATAAACAAATGCTTAAAAAAAAAGTACCCGGGTGTGGTGGCGCACGCCTTTAATCCCAGCACTCGGGGAGGCAGAGGCAGGCAGATCTCTGTGAGTTCAAGGGTAGCCTATTCTACAAAGTGAGTCCAGGACAGCCAGAAATACAGAGAGAAACCCTGTCTTGAAAAACAAAACAAAACAAGACCAAAAAAAAAAGGTAGATCATATGAGATACTAGGCTTGATACCAGGACCACAAAAAAACAAAACAAAACAAAATGAAAGACCTTTGCTGCAGTGAGTCCAGAGTTGAAATTATTTGTACTCTTTGCCTTTGTACTTCCCTCTGTTAAACAGTCCCTCAGAGAATACCCTTGTCAGATGAGACTTCAGAGAGTTAATTGAAATTCCAAGCTGACTGAACATTTGTGTAATGGCTTATTCAGATTCACACAGAAGTCCTACAAGAGTGCCAAACTACCTTTCATCCTTACTTTCCCCTTTGGACTTTGTGGTGTGGTAGGGAGAGAGGAAGAGAAGAGCCACTTAACATCCCAATGATTGCTAGTATTTCAGAAAATTAATGTGTTTATCTTTGCTACTCATTTGTTTCTACTAATAAACCTTGGGCCGGGCGTGGTAGCTCACGCCTTTAACCCAAGCACTCGGGAGGCAGAGACAGGCCGATATCTGTGAGTCTGTGCCAGCCTGGTCTACAAATCGAGTCCAGTATAGCCAGGGCTACACAGAGAAACCCTGTCTCAAAAAATAATAAAATAAAAAATAAATAAACCTTGGGCATTGAGGGCTGGCAAGATGTTTTAACAAGTCAGGGAACCTGCCTTTCTTGATGACCCTGGGATCCACATGGTGGAAGATGAGAACTGACTTCTATCTACGCCTTGTTCAGTGGCACATGTATACCCACAGACATATACATAAATGTAATAATAAAAACTTAGTCATTGAAGGAAGCCTCTCTTCACAAGGATAGCTGGTGCCTCAGTTTCGGCAAGGACCAATGGACTTTCTGGGCTAGGCTTCTTACTACTTATATTAATATAGAGGCTTTGGCACTTTTGTTTTCTTTTTTTGTTTGTTCGATTTTATTTATTCATTCATTCATTCATTCATTCATTCATTCATTTGTTTATCTGTTTATTTGAGATGGGATTTTTCTGTGTAGCCCTGACTGTCCTGGAACTTGCTCTGTAGACCAGGCTGGCTTGGAACTCAAGAGATCCTCCTGAGTGCTGGTATTAAAGGTTTGTGCCACCACCACCGCCAAGCTACTTTTATTATTCTTTTACTGGAACATTTCTTCTACAAGTCTCTTTTGCCTTATTTAATTTTGGTAACTAAATTACTCCTGGCAAACCATAAATGGGATTTGTTACATTCCTATTTCTGAGTATGGTAATTAAAAAAAAAGTAAGTCTTAAGACATTTTCATATAAAAAAGCCATACTATCCTTAGCAGGGGACAATAAGGGGAGAGAGTTAGGAAAGTGCCAGAAACAAGGGACAGGTGTTTTGGCTGCACTGAATCATGTTTCAGCTTGACATGCTGTCACGGGAGGAGAGTGAACTGCTGCTGACCATGGGAAGCAGAGGGGACAGAGGGTGAGTGGAAATCAGGCACTGGGCTTTGCTTTACCAGAGACTTGCCCACTGCTGGGGACCTGGGACAACTCCTCGACAAATTGCTTTCTTGATAGACAGGACTGCGTGTGAGGACCAAAGCTTTCAGTCTGCAAAGTAATAAAAATGAATGTGTGGCTAGGTATGGTGGTGCACGACTTTAATCCCAGCACTTGGGAAGCAAAGGCCAGCTTGGTCTACAAAGTGAGTCCAGGACAGCCAGGGTTGTTACACAGAAATCCTGTCTAGAAAAACAAAGAAACAAAAGGATGTGTGCAGGAGGACTGCAGGATGGAGTCAGAAGACCAAAGAGGAATTGGAGGAACAGCTGGTACTCACCGAGGGACATTTTACAAGAATGGTCATCAGAGTCCATTATACCAGTAGGGGATATGATACGAAGCTCAGGGAAGCTGAGTAATTTCATAGGTTTGTAAAACTGTTAAATTGTGGATCTAGGTTTAGAGCCTAGGTTGGCCCTAGTCTATCATCTTTCCCCACCCCACTCTAAAATGTAGCAGGATTTTGTAGAGCTGTACTTTTCAAAACTAGACATTGCCCACATGTAACTATTTATATCTAAATTAACTAAAATACAGTAAGTTTCTCAGCCACACTAGTCACCTTTATAAGCCTTAATGGCCACTATGGCGACTGTATTGGGTGGCATACTTGAAGTCCGTTTATCATTGCTTAATGTCTTGTGAGCGCTGGTTTATAAGTCAGTCTTGTCCTTTAGTTAATTTTTGCCTCTTTGCTTAAAGGATAAAATGAGGGATAAAAAAAGAGGCAATGTGTTCAATCAACAAACACACTTAATGTAGGCCGTCATCCTGGCTGCATAGTGGCGTCTCCCATGCCCTCCTTTCCCCCTTAAAACACAAGTCATAGAATGGAGATATTTAAAAGGACTGACTTTTCTATGCCCCCAGCTTCAGTCAGTCTGTAGCTGCATTCTTTCTTCTGAAGCTTTTCTCAAGTTCAAAGGGCATATCCGGGTTGGCTTCCCCCAAGGAAATGAAAGATGTTTATTGGAAAGGAATTCCACACTTAATATATGAAGTGTCACTTGGATCCCTCTGCTTCCTTCCCTGCCTTCCTTCCAGGCACTTTGTAATTGAACTTGCAGCTGCTAACCATCTGTCTTTCAAATAAGACCAACTTCCAAACAGTTCAAATGACAGAGGTTTGTTTTCCTCAAATGCTAGCAGCTGCCTGCTATTCGCTGTCCACATATGGAGCATTTGTGTAGGTCAGATAGATGTAGATTATGACCAAAATGACAGTAGGTTTTTTTTTTTTTTTAAATCCTCCTGCTTCAGCCTATCTAGTTCTGGGTTTATAGCTATGTACCACCATACCTAGCTCCAAAATTACAGTGGGCTTCTAATTTATTTGTTAAAGATTAAGATACTTAGTGTTCTTTGAACTGATCCTAGGTACATGTCTCATATACCAGGTACTGGCTTGCAAGATGGACTAAAAAGACTTTCATTCTTTCTTTCTCTCTTTTTTTATTTATCAAGTCAGGGACTCACTATCAAGCTCTGATTGGCCTGCCTCTCTTCTTTCTGAGTGTTGGCACCTTACCTGACCCTAAGAAGACTTCAGATGAAAACTGAAAAATGGGGCTGGGTGTGATGGTACATGTTTTTAATCTCAGCACTGGGAAGGCAAGGCAGATGTGATTTCAAGGCCAGCCTGGTCTACATAGGCCAGCCAAGGCTACATAGTGAGACTCTCACAGAAAAAAAATTCTTTAGGAAATGCATTTAAATTCTTTTTTTTTTTGGTTTTTTGAGACAGGGTTTCTCTGTTTAACAGCTCTGGCTGTCCTGGACTCGCTTTGTAGACCAGGCTGGCCTCGAACTCGCAAAGATCCGCCTGCCTCTGCCTCCCAAGTGCTGGGATTAAAGGCGTGCGCCACCACCGCCCCGCTGCATTTAAGTTCTTAACTGAATTATATTGTCAGTTTTTGCTGTCTATGCATCTGCCTATTTAATTTTTGAATTCAGTAAAGGCTTCCTTTGGATCATAGCTCTAAAGTAAATTGAAGAATCATGTATTCATGTCCCTTGAGCCAAGCTATTAAAGACATTTAAATTATACTCTCCAGTGTCTAAATGACAATCTGAACTGTCTGTGTGTGCATTTGGGGGATGGGCATGTGGGAGTAAAAAGGAGACATTGTACTGATATAATATTTTTAGGATGCCAATGTAATTAACAGACTCAAGGTTTAGAAAATTGTTCTTTAGAAGCTGAAAAAATCCCAGCACTTGGGAGGCAGAGGCAGGCGGATCTTTGTGAGTTCGAGGCCCGCCTGGTCTACAAAGCGAGTCCAGGACAGCCAGAGATATTCAGAGAAACCCTGTCTTGAAAAAACCAAAAAAAAAAAAAAGAAGCTGAAAAATTAAAGTTTTGTGTTTCTTCTTAAATGTTAACCCCCTATTTTTGACTATGTTCAGAGCAATTAAAGTGGAGACATTGGAATAATGGAAGGTATCCAGAAAAGTATCTTCCTGGAGTGCAAAGACAGGAAGAGAAAGGACTTTAGTGATGGTGGGAACAGCTGGAAGGGATCTCTAGTAGCGCTGGCATCTGGCAGATGATGTGGTCAGGGAGCAGAGTATCCAGAGGACCATTGTTTTGGGAAGTCTGGTCTAATTTCTAGAAAGTTGAGATGGGCTGAAAAGTGTGGTCATCAGGCCCAACTGCAGATGGTCTGAGGAGGATGCCGTGCTTTACTCTGTGTAGGTGCAGGCTGTTCAGTGCAAATCCATCATCCTAAAAAAATCAGGAGTGATGTCTCTTCCTCTGTGGTTCACCTGAATCCAGAGACTAACCATTTTTTCAGAGGGGTCAGTCTGTAGGCCTTAGGGCTTTGGACTGGAGGTGCTGTAAGTAAAGGGTGTTCTTTGAGCCCCTTCCCTGATATAGATGTTAGCTTGACACTTGACTGTTCCATGCCCAGGCTGCTTCACTGTAGAGTGCTGATGGTGGTCATGGCTTTGTCTCTTAGAGTTTAAACCAGATGGGTCACCATTCAGCATACTTTTAAGTTCCAAGTAGGCAGGTTAAATTTTATTCTTGGAAGGAACCTTAGAGATGTCCTTTTGTGGTCCTATTGTTTGGCACAGAAAGAATCTGGGCCTGAAAAGAAGGGTTAAAGAAGTTGGCAGAGCACAGCAGTTGTATTTTGAATGTGTGTTCTGGGGCACAGCCTCTTCTGGTACTGCACAGCAGAAAGGCTTGGTTGGCTTCAGTCAACTTAAGTCTGAATTGTGATTCTGCTTCTTACTGTCCTGTGCTCTTATGCACGCACTTTCACATCCTTGAGTCTGTTTCTGCATCTGTAAAATGGATGTTAAAACATTTTCCCAACAGAAAGGATTTCTAGACTCTTGTAATATAGACAACATTCTGTGATTAACAGGACTGATGGTAATGAGCAGGACTAGACCCCAGCCCAGGGGCTTTACACTCTCTTTCAGGTGAGCTGAGAGAAAATTCTCTCTTTCCAGAGAGCCTCCAATGCTGGAACACATACCTGTTCTTTGTCCACAGAGCCTCGGAATAGAGACAACTCCAGATATACTTGTAATTTTTTGTGGTGTGCAGAAAGCAAAATAATTATTTTCAGTGAAACAGTCTGCAAAAGGTGCCCAGGAAGCAACTGCCCAGCACACCCAAGATAGACCCCTCCTGGCCTCGCTAGCTGGCCATCTGCCATCCAGCACCACCAGGAAGCTCAGCTTTTTTCTCCACAGTTTGAGGAGGATTTCCTGGGCTTTGCATGTGTGTGTGTGTGTGCCTGAGTCGGGGAAGCACAGTTAGGAAGAGCAGTAGTCACCGGCCTCTGTGAACTGGGAGATGATCTCCCATTGACTGAAGCCAGGTGTGGGAGATCGGTGTGAGGTTCATCTAAACATCTTTTACTGGCCCCTACTTATACTGTCTTCACTGGGGAGTCCCTTTGAATCCCAAATGAGTGTTGGAACCTAGATCTATGTCAGAGTAAACTGTAGTTGACATCCTTTCAGTAAATCCATCACAGACCTTACTTTTGCTCCCCTTCAAGCAGTGATCATCCACTCTGTGCATACCTATCACACTTCAGTCCAAACAGTTCGCTCTGACTTGGGGAAGTCTGGGCTGGATGATTCTCTTCTTTTTTCATTAAAAAAAAAAAAGGTATATGATGTGTGTGAATGTGGCCTTGCATGTCACAGTCTGCATTGGAGGTCAGAGGACAGCTTTTGGGAGTCTGTTCTTATACTTCAGGCTAGCTGGCCTGTGAACTTCTAGGAAAGTTTCTTGTCTCTGCCTCCCATCCCACAGTACGAGTGCTGAGATTACAAATCCAAGCTATTGCATCCAACTTTTTGTGAGTTCTGAGGATTGAATTCAGATCATTGTGCTTGTATGACAAATGCTTTTAACCACTGAGCCATCTCATTGGCTCTGGATCATCATTTTAAAAAATATATAAATAGTCGGGCAGTGGTGGCGCACGCCTTTAATCCCAGCACTTGGGAGGCAGAGGCAGGCGGATCTTTGTGAGTTCGAGGCCAGCCTGGTCTACAAAGTGAGTCCAGGACAGCCAAGGATACACAGAGAAACCCTGTCTCGAAAAACCAAAAAAAAAAAAAAATATATATATATATATATATATAAATAAATAAAATTTATTTATGTGGGGTGTGTACGCATAAGTAAAGGTGCTTGTGACCCATGGTGTGTACAGGTCGGAGGATTTGTTCTTTCCCTCCACCATGTGGATTCCAGGGATGGGACTCACATGGGCAGGCTTGGCAGCAAGCTCATTTACCTGCTGAGCTAGGGCAGGCCTGTCTTCTTTGCCTTCAGCGCATAACACATTCCTTATTGTCTGTGTCAACTTCCTTCACTGTAACAACATTCTGAGGAAATCAGCTCATAAAAAGAAAAAAGGAAAGCCGGGCAATGGTGGCGCACACCTTTAATCCCAGCACTTGGGAGGCAGAGGCAGGCAGATCTCTGTGAGTTCGAGGCCAGCCTGGTGTACAAAAACGAGACCAGGACAACCAGAGCTGTTACACAGAGAAACCCTACTCGAAAAACCAAAAAGAAAAAAAAAAGAAAAGAAAAAAGGAGACTGGGTATTCAGAAGGTGGAGTCAGAAAAATTGAGATATTGAGATCAGCCTGGGCTCTGTAGTAAGACCTGGTCTTCTCATCCCACGACAAGAGAAAGGGAAAAGAGGGAGAAGGAAGGGGATTTAGAGGAGGAAGTGGAGAAGGAGGGAGGCTTAGCTTAGGTCTGTGAGGTTCCAGCCATTGATTGCTGCGGCTGTCTTGGGCCTTTGTGAGGCAGTGCATCGTGAGGACAGCACATGGCAGAGGAAAACTGCTCCCTTGGTCATGAAAAAACAAAAGAGAAAAGAAAGAATGGTGCGGACAGATAGGGCCTTGTGGGTACTCTCATGACATGGGTTTGTACCTGGCTCCCTGCCCTGTCACCTCCCGGTAGCACCACAGGTGAAACACCGCCTTTCACACTTGGACCTTTGGAGACTTCTCAGAGCTGACTGAAGCACCTGGGATCTGATTAGGAAGTTGTGCTGATGACTAAACAAGACTTGAGGTGGAATGAAGATAGGGCTGTAGACTATGGTGGCCAGAGGGCATCGCTCTGCTAGTCTCTGAGGTCCAACTTTGACTTTATTAATGGTTGACTATTTTTGGCTAATATAGGATTTGTGTTGTTAGATTCAATGTACTCGCTCTTGTTTTCATGTCTGTTATTCCCTGGTGGAATCCTATGGTCTGGGGTGTGCTCTCTCTACTTGGTGGCCGGGGAAGCAATTTCCTGTTACAGGACTTGTGCATGTCATATAAGCCATTGCGAGGGCCTGTAGCTCTCTTTCCTGCTCTTTAGCAGACAGCTTCTTCCCAGCCCAGAGGGGGAAAACATTTAGCAAGCATTCACTGCTGGTGGTATCTACACAATTTTATGGCATGTCCTCAGCCCTGCGCCTGTCATGGAGGGTGGCTCAGAGAAGGTTTGAAAGGCTTGGATGGATTGGCAAGCTTTTTTAGAATGCCGCACTTCCTGCTTGTCCCTAACAACCTATAAATGTTGGGCTCAAGATGGATATGTGACATTGGTGGTTGAATTTACATGGCACCTGGTGGCTTTTCACACTCCCCCTCATGTCTCTCTGGGGACTAGGATAGGACAGATGGCCACATACATACACAGTATTCTCAGCTCTGCACCCTCTCTGCAAATATCAGTTGAGGGAAGGTTAAGTTTTTGCAACATCACAGTTTTGGTAATGTGATTTCATGCTGCTGTTAAGTTGCTTAATGCTCTGGATAGATCATACCTCAGCACCATTCATTTCAGCAGCTTAACTTCATGTAGGTGGCTGTGCTTCCCACCCACCAAGCCTCCTACCCCTTAGTAAATTGAGACTGATAAGGTTAACTTCCTGAGCTAGGCGATTTCTTGATCTAGAATTAAATTAATCATCTTTTCGTCATCAACACCTTCAATTTCTTCTTCCCTGAGTATAGACATTTTCTTTTAAAGTGTTAGAGATGAAAACACTCATAATTGTTCATCTTCCTTCCCATGATGGGCTTGAAGAGATCTAGGTCAAAGAGACTGAGCGGGCTTACTTGGGGTAGGATTTAGTGAAGACCTGAATTGAGTGAGACCTAGGGCTCCTAGTGTCTGTTCTGGCCCATTGCCTGCCCTTCATTTCTGTTTTAAGAAAGGGAAAGCTCTATGATCTATTTAGAAAAATGAATAAAGGTATATCTTTGTGCATTACTGAAAGCCCCAGCCCTGAGTGAATTAATTTCCTTGTATTGGTTTTTCTTTTTTCTTTTTCTTTTTTCAAGACAGTGTTTCTCTGTGTAGCCCTTGCTGTCCTGGAATTCACTCTGTAGATCAGGCTGGCCTCAAACTCAGAAATTTACCTGCCTCAGCCTCCTGAGTGCTGGGATTAAAGGTGTGATGAGCTACCACTGCCCAGTTGTTATTGTTTTTAAATTTTTAATTATTATTTAAATGTTTTGTAAGATTTATTGTTATTTTGTGTGTATGGATTCTGCATGTATGTCTGTGCACCACCTTTATGCATTTGCCAAAGAAGCCAGAGAGGGCATTCTATCTCCTGGAATGGAAGTTGCAGATGATTGTGAGCTGTCATGTGAGTGCTGGGAATCAAACACAGGTCCTCTGGAAAAACAGCCTGTGTTCTGCTGAGCCATCTCTTCAGCCCCAAAGTTTTTATTATTATTATTATTTTTTTTTTTTTTTGGTTTTTCGAGACAGGGTTTCTCTGTGTATCCTTGACTGTCCTGGCCTCACTTTGTAGACCAGGCTGGCCTCGAACTCGCAGAGATCCGCCTGGCTCTGCCTCCCAAGTGCTGGGATTAAAGGCGTGCGCCACCACCGCCCGGCTTTATTATTATTATTATAACTACTAATCACAGGGTCTTACGATATTCCTGGCTGATCTGTAATTCAGCTGTGTAGCCCAGGCTTACCATGATCTTATACCAGTTCTCCTGTCAGCTCCCCGAATGTTTGAAATACAGAAATATAGGTGTCAGCTACCCAGATCTGGATTTCTTGATTTGAAAAAACTTTCTTGTTGGGTGTGGTAGCACACCCCTTTAATCCCAAAACTTGGGAGGGAGAGGTGGGCGAATCTCTGTGAGTTCAAGGCCAGCCTGGTCTATAGAGTAAGTTCCAGGACAGCCAGGACTACACAAAAAAAATCCTGTCTCGAAAGACCAAAAAACAAAAACAACCAACCCAACTGTAACAGAATGTTTTTATTTATAAACTTATATTTTTTATTAGTGCTTAACAAACACCTATAGAATGCCTAAATCCTATAACATAAAACCTATAATCTAAGAACAACCTCATACCTATCTAAGAACACCTAACTAACCCTATTTTTTGTAAAAAAAAAAAAAAATTATTTATTTTATTTTACATATATGAGAGTTCTATCTGCATGTTCCCCTACATGCCAGAAGAGGTCATCAGATTCCATTATAGATGATTGAGAGCCACCATGTGGTTGCTGGGAATTGAACTCAGGACCTCTGGAAGAGCAGACACTGCTCTTAACTGCTGAGCCATCTCTCCAGCCCAAGTAACCCTATTTTAATTTACTTAAAAAGATATTAATAGGGGTTGGAGAGATGGCTCAGCGGTTAAGAGCACTGACTAAGGCTCTTCCAGGGGTCCTGAGTTCAATTCCCAGCAACCATGGTGGCTCACAACCATTCACAATGTGATCTGATGTCTTCTTCTGGCTATAGGTGTGTACATGCAGACAGAGCACTCATGCATTAAATAAATAAATCTTAAAAAAAAGATATTAATTGTCCAGCATGGTGGCTCATGCCTTTAATCTCAGCACTTGGGAGGCAGAGGCAGGCAGATCTCTGGAAGTTTAAGGTCAGCCTGGTCTACAAAGTGAGTCCAGGACAGCCAGGACTATTACATAGAGAAACCCTGTCTTGAAAAACAAAAACAAACAAACAAAAAAGATATTAATATTCTTAGCATAGGTTCATGCAGGATAGCTTGGTTTTACAGCAGTTCTGGATACTGCAGTCCCAGCAGGCAGTCCCTTTCAAGGTTAGTGTCCGTTGGGCCTAACTTTCCCAGTTCATATGGCCATTTTATTTCAACTACTAAATTGTGGCTGATTTATAAAGTCAGTCTGTTCCAACCGCCAAGCTGAGGGCGGGTGCCTCCACGCTCTCTTCTTTGGCCTGTGCAAGCCTCAGGGCCAAAAACCTCTCTAAGCAGCTTCCAAACTCCGTTGGCTTCGCTCACTCTTCCAGTGCTCTGGGGCCCCTAGATGGTTGCCTTTAATGTCCAGTTATTAAAGAACTCTCTTTGAGCAGGTTTTATGCCAAGCATTTCCTGCCAGCCTTCTTAGGCCATCCTACATTCTACGGGATGTGCTTCAGACTATTGTAGCCCAAATTCTGTTAATGGCATTCCTTGCTGTGCATTTCCGTGAGGACAGGAAGAAGAGGGAGGCCAAGTGGAACTCTCTGGCTTATATATTGCATTATCTCGTGATCCTTGGCAGTCTCAAGGGCCCACAAGATTTCTCAAGATATCTAGCAGTCTGGTGGCTTCTCGAGGCAACTGATGTCATCTGTGTGGCTTGTGTGGTTTCTTAGCCACGTCCTTTCAACAGGGCAGTTCATGACCTTTGGGCGCTGTCCATATCGACAAGTTCCAGGGATGCCAAGCTAATCCTTTATGTGCTGCCAGATAGGCTGCACTGCATACTAATTTCACTAGAGAGGTCTGACTTCTACCACACCCACCTTTTTTCTTAAACCAGGCAGTGGTGGCACAAACCTTTAATTGCACTTGGGAGGCAGAGCCATGTGGATTTCTGTGACTTCAAGGCTAGCCTGGTCTACAGGGCCAGTTCCAGGACAGCCAAGGCTATACAGAGAAACCCTGTCTCGAAAAACTAAAACCAAATATGCCTCCATCCTCCCCCAAATAAACAAAAAAACCCAAAACAACAACAACAACAAAAAAAAACCCAAACTTTCTCTAACCAGATTTGGTGGAACACAGTCTTATGATCTCAGCATTCAGGCTGAGGTAGGTGGGTTGAGAGTTCCAGGCCAGCCTGAGCTACATAGCAAGCCCTGTCTCAAAAACAGAACAACACTGCCCTAAATAATTGTGATGTTCCGACTGGTTTTCTTACCTCTCTTATTCATCATTTTCTAATATGGGAGTTCAAAATTTATAAGGCCTGAAAGAGTTAATGCTTCTCTCAGAATAGCATCTCCCAGGAAGTAGCAGAGAGGCAGGATGTGGCAAACCAATGGGTAAATGAGATCCCTTCTCCTTTGGAAGAAAAGGAAGTGGGAAGAGAAGTAAAGAGGAAGAGCTCAGAGGACAGGTCTTTTCATCTCTGCTCTAAGAATGTGGTTCTTCTCTGAAGCAAAGCAGACCCTGTAGAATTTTGACCCAAAGTGATAAAGGTCTTAAAAATGCAAGTTGTGCTGATTTTGGAGTTACCTATTCTTCCCATAGCCAATATTATGCAATGGATTATTGTTTTTTGCTTTGTAAAATCAATCACTGGTACATTTTCACCTCCCTATTGATCTTCCTTCCTTCCTTCCTTCCTTCCTTCCTTCCTTCCTTCCTTCCTT